>NW_019167982.1:10123459-10502827 GCF_002303985.1 Durio zibethinus
TGGAAAGAGACAAACTAAGAGCTACACTGGTTCGATCTTAGAAGAGCAGTGTAATTGGATCTCTGAAGAATCAAAAGGCTTGATGCCCAAAAAAAAAAAAGCTTGAGAAACTTGAGTACCATACATTGAATAGGAATTAATTGGCCAACATTTGCATAGCATGCATTGAAATTCATATGCATTTTGCATAGCATACACTACTTTCAGGAAAGTATAGAAGCAGGGGTGTTCCAACATCCCACATGGAGAAGACAGATATGAAGATATTTTACAAATTTGAGAAGAAACTTGTCAGGTAAGTTCCTAATCCTTGAAATAGGATGTCTTTTGGTATCAGGGTTGATTTATAAGACCTTTGGGCATAATCTCCTGAAATTCCTTCAAATACAACTTTCAACTCTTTTGGACATGATTGTCAAGGAGTAATTTACTTTCCAAAGTCGTGGTGCCTCTGTTAGAGGAGCAATTTATTTTCCAAAGTCGTGGTGCCTCTGTTTAGAGGAGTAATTTATTTTCCAAAGTCGTGGTACCTTTGTTTAGAGGAGCAATTTACTTTTCAAAGTCGTGGTGCCTCTGTTTAGAGGAGCAATTTACTTTTCAAAGTCGTGGTGCCTCTGCTTAGAGGAGCAATTTACTTTTTAAAGTTGTGGTGCCTCTGTTTAGAGGAGCAATTTATTTTTTTCAAAGTTGTTGAGCCTCTGATTAGAGGAGCCATTTATGTTTCTCAAAGTCATTGAGCCTCTGCTTAGAGGAGCTTTGATCAAAAACAAAAAAAATAAAAAAAAAGTAAAAAGGTCGAGTTGAGTCTTGATTGGGTGTCTACGTCTTTGCGCAATTTCTGTTTCACAGAAAATGTGCAAAGAGGGGCAGCTGTAGACACCCAATTTGATCCAGGCCCGGATCAATTGGGCCTGGCCCAAATAGGTAAGTCTATATTTTTTTTATTTTTATTATTATTATTATTTTTTTGTATTTCACATTTATATTTTTATTTTATTATTTTTATTATTGTTTTATATTTTTTTTATTTTTATCTTAGGTATTTACTTATTTATTAATATATATATATCTTTATTATTATTAATAATTTTTTTCTGTTAAAATTTATATGTATATCAGATTATATTATCTGTTATTTAATTTTAATTTATCTGTTAATTTTTTGATTTATCTGATTTATCTATTTTTTTTTATTTCTTTGATTTATTTGGCTGAAAATTGGATTAGGATTCAATCAGAAGAGTCCATGTTGGATTCAATGATTGAATCTCGATCCAAAGAGGAGTTGGGATTGATCAGAAACTTTTCTGATCAATCCCTATGAAAAGAACCTCTGGAACAGAACGAAGAACACAGAAACACACAGAAAAATAGTAAGCAAAAGCTACTGATTGAGAGAAAAGGGGCGTGTAAAAAATTTTGAAGGTTAGGAAAAGGTTTAGAAATATTTCGAGAATTAGCAGAAATTTTTGGAGATTTTTAGAGATTTTTTTTCTGGGAATTTCTGGAAAATTCCAGATTTCGGTTGAATTTTCTGACGAAATTTGCATTTTTCAGTGAAAATTCCGGCCAACTTTGAAGTTTCCGGTGAGCTGCCCAGTTTTCGATGAAGGATCCCAGAAACCGACCAACTTCCAACGAACTTCCGACGAAAAACCTAAATTCCGGTGAAATTTTTCAGAATCTGATGAAAATTCAACCGGAGTTCTTCGACCGTTTTAGAGAGAAACGAGAGAAAAAAGAGGAAGAGAGAGAGAGGGGAGAAGGTTTCTACCGAAAAACAGAGGGAAGAGCCTTATATACCCTCCCAAAACGACGTCGTTTTTACCTTAAGTGACCTAGAGGATCTGCGCATTTTGTCGAGATCCGACCCGACCCGAGCGTCGACCCGCTTCCTGACCCGCGCGTGTCTCCCCCCTCCGAGCCGATAGTCGAGCCGAGCCGAGGTCCCAAGCCGCTTCTCCGAGCCGTTTTCTCTTCCTTGAGCCGAGCCGAGCCAAGTCGTACTCCGAGCCGCTCCAGGTTTTTTTTTTGAATTTATTTATTTATTTATTTATTTTTATTTATTAGATTAGGTTTATTTAATATTCTTTTTATCTTTATTTTATTTTTATTTTTATTTTACTTTTCATTATTTTATTTTATTTTATATTTTTATTTATTTTCACTTTTATTTTGTTTTATTATTCTATTTTTTTTAAATAAAAAAAATATTTTTGGGGAAAAGTTGAAAGTATCAATTTTTCTTAAAAATAAATCTTCAAAAAAATATTTTTAAGGAAAAGTTGAAAGTATCAATTTTTCTTAAAAATAAAATTTCAAAAAAAGTATTTTTGAGGAAAAGTTAAAAGTATCAATTTTCCTTGAAAATCAAAGTTTTCAAAAAATAATTTTTAAGAAAAAGTTGAAAGTATCAATTTTTTTTAAAAATAAAATTTCAAAAAAAGGTATTTTTAAGGAAAAGTTGAAAGTATCAATTTTCCTTAAAAATAAATCTTCAAAAAATATTTTTGGGAAAAAGTTGAAAATATCAATTTTCCTTAAAAATAAATCTTCAAGAAAAATATTTTTGGGGAAAAGTTGAAAATATCAATTTTTCTTAAAAACAAATTTTCAAAAGATATTTTTGAGGAAAAGTTGAAAGTATCAATTTTTCCTACACACAAAAACAATTATTCTTTCCTTCCTTTTTTATTTTGATTTTGATTTTGATTTTTCTTTAAATAATCCGACGACAGAGCCTTTGCAAGTGAAACAATAGTTTTTCTTGCATACTCTTGAGGTGAGGGAATTTTCTCAATTTTTTGCTAAAAGTATTAGAGTCAATTGAGAATAATTTCTAATAATTAATTACTCGGTAAAATTTTAAGGCTCATTGGATAACATAAATTTAAGTTGGTACCATCTTTTGATGGGTGTTGTGAGGGTGCTATAACCTTCCTCACACATAATCGAACTCCCGAACCCTGTTCTGGTTAGAAGACCTGAACCTATTCTTTTAGGGACCCTTGAACTTAGGTATTCTCTGAAAGGACAGATTCTTTAGGTGGTCAATCGCACCTAGATAAAAAGATTGGTGGCGACTCCCTAAAAGTCAATGTCTAGCGATAGATCCCCGGATCTAGACGTTATAACAACACCCATCTCTTTTTCTCTTCACACCCCAAATTAAAACACTAATTTTTTAAAAAACCAAACACCCCACACCTCCCTCTCTTCTTCTTCATCAAAACCCAAAACCCTTTAAGGATTCAACCCAAATCAAGCTCCAATCTTGATTTTAATGATATATAGCTTAGAATCATAGGTAAACTGGTTATTTTTTTTTCTATTTATTCGTTTGATTTTGTGTTTAGTTTTCAAATATTTAAGATTTTAAATTTAGAGGTATGATTTAAGGTAGCGATTTGAGCCTTCCTGAAATGAATTTTTGAAATGTGTTGAAAGTTTTCAGAAATGGATGAAGTTTTCTGTAAATGGATGTTTGAAAATTTTTCAACGTACCAAAAATTCAATTCCGGAATCCCTTGTTAGAAATTTAATTCCTGAAAACCTTTAAGAATTTTCAGAAGTATATTTTCGAAATTTCTCAATAGTTTTCGAACATTCATTTTCGCAATCCTTTAAAAACTTCTGGAAATGGATTTCTAGTACGCTATAACTTTCAACCACCAACAAAGATCAAATAACTATTCGGTATACAAAAATTGCTCATTATGTCATTAGCAAATTAGCAAATTCGCCAATAGGGACTTTTAATCTTTCAGTCATCAAGCATTGTACGTTCAATAACGTTTACATATTTTATAATTCTGATAGACATGCATTTGAGAGAAATTGCTAAGTGTGAAAAAAATACTTGTGCAAATTGATTGATGTACTATGTGCGATGAAGCATGACTACCTCATCACATAGTGCAGTAATCATTTGCACGGGCATTATTCCCAATTGATGATTCCTTTCAAATACATGTTTATTAGAATTGATAAATATTTCAAATATTATTGAGTAGATAATATCTGATCGACAGATTAGAGATTTCTACTACCGAAATTAAATATCGTATATGTAAGAAAAATAATTACAAACTCACTTGAAGATCGCAACAGAAAAATTGAAGTAAAAAAGTACTTCTAAAAATATATATCCAGATAATTGCAATGCTTTCCAAAAATATAATTTTAAATAATTATAATGCTTTTTGAAAATGAATTTTTGGTATATTTAAGAATTTTTTGAAAATATATTTTTGAAATTTTGGTACATTGAAAAAATTTTTGAAAATTCATTTTCAATAACTTACTAAGAAGGGATGTAAAGCACAAAGAAATAATTAACTAATGAATATTTAAAAAAAATTTTATTTGATTAATTTTGTGAGATGCATTAAAAATTTTTTGGATGCAAATAATCCCACTTTTGAGAAAAACTCTTTCTTTTTTCTCTTTTGTTCTTTTTCTTCTTTTTTTTTCGTTAATATCATAAGTACCTTTATCTTTCTTTAGGTTTTTTTTTTTTTTAATTTTACTATTTATTCATGAAATGTCACAAATATCTTTAACAAAATAAATAATATTTTTTCCTAAAAACAACAGGTGTTGCGCAAGGAAATGGTTTGTCGACAAAATTATACAGATGTTAGATGAGATCAGCAAACATCAGCGGATTAACTTCTACAGTTCTACCTTGGACTTCTAGTTCTTTCGCTCGTTTAGACTTTAGTTGCTATTATCTCAATTCCCGCGAAGATTTCGTTGATCAGGTTAGTTTCCCAAATCTTTGTCTTAAATCTCTGTTATTAAAAACTGGGAGCTCTTAATTTTTATTTTAATTTTGACGAATTTGTAGTTCATCCCCTAAGTTTTTAGGTCAAAATTTCGGTTTCCTGATCGGTATAGTTCCATCCCTTTGCAGATTCGTGCTTTGGGTTTCTCATCTCTTAGCTGAAACCATGGACTTTAGCCATTTAAGTCGTGAGCAAACTACTCTGATGGGATCTGCTTTTTGTGTGATGCTTACAATGCATTTCACACTGCAGCTTCTATCACAGCATCTTTTCTACTGGAAAAACCCAAAGGAGCAGAAAGCTATACTAATTATTATCCTTATGGCTCCTATTTATGCTATTGACTCCTTTGTGGGGTTATTGGATGTTCGAGGAAGCAAAGCGTTTTTCATGTTTTTGGAGTCAATCAAGGAATGCTACGAGGCATTAGTGAGTGCCCCCTTTTGCTCAATCTTTGGATTTGGCTTTATTGGATTTGTGTTTGTTGAAGTTAATCACTGCTGCTTTAATGTTTTTGGCTGTAGGTGATTGCAAAGTTCTTGGCTTTGATGTATAGTTACTTGAATATATCTATTAGCAAAAATATTGTACCTGATGGAATCAAAGGAAGAGAGATTCACCATTCATTTCCAATGACCCTTTTTCAGGTATGGAATTTTAAATTAATATATGCTATTTCAACAAGTTATACTATTAATCAAATCTCTTGATATATTGCGGTTGCTCAAACTACAGCCTCGAACAGTTAGGCTGAACCACCAAACACTAAAGCTTCTCAAGTATTGGACATGGCAATTTGTTGTCATCCGCCCCGTGTGTTCTGTCTTGATGATAATACTGCAACTCCTTGGGTTTTATCCTTCTTGGTTGAGCTGGACATTCACTATCATCCTTAATATTTCTGTTTCATTAGCATTATATTCTTTGGTAATCTTTTACCATGTTTTTGCAAAAGAGTTGGCACCTCACAAGCCACTTGCAAAGTTCTTGTGCATCAAGGGGATTGTTTTCTTCTGTTTTTGGCAGGTAAAACCTTGTTCTGTTCTTTGGTTCTTTCAATGAATCTTTTTATTTTTGGAGGGCTCACTTAGTTCACAAACAATAGAAGCATGAAAGGATAGACATTTGTTTTCTCTAAACCCCAAAGGATAAACAGTGAAGGCCCAAAGTAAAACTAATCAAACCTATTTCCTAGGCTCTGAACACTGTGGGGATAGGCTAACCAATACTCAGCTTTCATAATTTGCGATCAGAAAAGCATTGAGGCCTCTTTAAGGAAAATATTCCTCCCTATGGACAGGGGAAGATATTTTGCGATGGGGCCTAATCTAGGTAATTCAACATAAAATCAAATGCATCATGTACTTAATCAGATGGAACTCATCAAAGAAGAGTAAATTATAGCATATGTGCTCATTATTCAAACTTAGCAAACCATATAGCTTCTCAATTTTCTGCACTCCTCCTTTGGCTAGATATATCTTATGTTTCTTCCTTCTAAGAAGTTTGCCTGATTAATGCTTCAGAGTGGAACTTTCTGATTTGAGGACTATAAATTCTTCAATTATTTGTTGCTATTGCAGAGTTTTTGACTGTTTTGTTGCATTAGATTTGAAAACCAAGCTATACATGCAGTCAAATTCTTAAAGTTGCCTTGTGTTGCAAATGGCAACTCGCTTCCCCCCAGTAGTAGCAACTTTACATTTTCTTGTCTTTGTATTGTCAATGGTTTGTTGAATTGTTGTTGAACTTCATTATTCTGTAAGCATACATTCGATATTGGCATTAATGGACCACATGCAGGGAGTGGTGCTTGAAATACTTGTTGCGGTGGGCATTATTCGATCTCATCATTTCTGGTTGGATGTGGAGCACCTTGAGGAAGCTCTTCAAAACGTATTGGTGTGTCTAGAGATGGTTGTTTTCTCTGTTCTCCAGCAGTACGCATACCATGTTTTCCCATATAGTGGAGAAACTGAAGCTAAGATGAAGCTAGGCAAGAAAAATGAATGATATTGGATGCCCAAACTCCAATTGGAAGAAAAAATGTGTTCCTATGGTATTAGAATATGAGCATGTGAATGCTTATGCTTTATGTTGTAATTGTTTTTGTATATCAAACATGAATATATGCAAGAAAGACATTTCTTGAGGAACTTTTACTTTACCAAATGCAAGAAATAAAAATTTTGAAACCATAATATTTAACTTGATAGGGTATGCGGCCAATAACCTCACTGTCAATAGAAAAACGATATGCATAATTAGTTTTTCTTTCTTTGGACATGCAAGGTCTCTTCATCTCTAACTATGCCTGACATTGCCATACAGAGAGTAAAATTTTATAATGGACTTCAAAAACTGTGAAATATTACTCGCTAAAGATCACCTACAGTTGTTATCATACTGCTAAGTTGTTTTAAGTTTATTGTTAATCACAATTTGTATATTAATGTTAATTTGATTTGTTCAAAGAAACAATTCTTTTTTTGTTATCATTTCAGAGCTGGCCAATTCGAGAAATTGAGATTAAACTCCAATTCTCAGACCCTCGTAATAATTTTCGTCAACTGACTCTTGAAAGAAAGCATCCTAGGCCCTTGTCTGTTTGTTTTTGAACCATTCCCTCTCACTATACTATTTCTTGTTTATTTCTTAGTTTTCCCCTATAACTTCAGTAATATTCCAGTCACCACCCTATTTCTTGTTTTTCCCATATAACTGTTTAGGTTAATGCATTGATTGATCTTAAAAATTTTAAGATCCTGAGTTGTTGCCTCACTGCCTTCCCTAATAGCCTTGAAGGCAGTACTAAATCCCACTCAAAGAGTACAATGTTACCATGATCATAGATCATCAAAAATCAACTAGTGAATACGTTAAATAGGATGGATTGGTTTTGGTAGACACCAAAGATGAAATCCCCTTACGAGTCTAATTGTTGCCATGATTATAGATCATCAATTGTTGGATAGGCTAAAGACAATGGATTGGTTTTGGTAGACACAAAAGACGATTCTATCGCTCATACTAAAAATCAACATAATTGTCCCGATCTTAACTTGATTCAATATTTCGATAAGAAATAAGTATACATAAAAATCTTAGAGTTCCATGGATTTTACACAAATGGAGCTCTATAAGATATTCTTAAATTAATGATATATAGTATATGATTTAATTATGGGATGTGATTTTCTTCTATATATTGTAATTTGAGATTCACGAATCATACTTAGAAAGATCTAAACTGTTTTTTTTTTTTTTTTCAACTCCTAAGCATTATAAGATGCAGGCAAAGGCTAGGCATGTAGCTACCAATCTAGGGCTTTATTTGACGCAAAGACAAAGCTGAGCTCTAAGCGTCATTTTCAATGAGAATGACCATTTAGGCAACGTAACATAAACATGAAGTCAAACTTGGTATGATCTTTCGAAATAAAATCAGAGACAGCTTTCAGCTTCACATTGTTTCCATGTATACTTGGTGAACTTCAACAAAAACAGAAAAAGAGTTTATTTTCTGAATGAATTAGCGAGATAAAGAATGTAATATATATATATATATAGATATATATGGAAAAGGAAATTTGGAAACCTAATAAGAATCACATTAAAAAACAAAATAGATCCATATTACAAATTAGGGATACCAACGAATTAGGTCAGGGTGAATTTTTGTTCGTCTCGAATTCGACTCGATTTTATAATCATAAAATTTGTATTTGTATCCGTACTCAATCTAAAATTTTTTTTAATTTTTTTTATCTGAACTCAACCCGAATACGATATTGTATAAATCATACTCGATTCGATTCGATCTGAAATTAATAAAATATTATTTTTTAAATATAAATATATAAATATATATTAAAAATTAAAAATAATTAAAAATATATTTTTTATATAATATCGGATCAGATCGAATTTATTTAAAATTTAAACTTAATTTTTATTTATTAATATACGATTTAACCCAACCTAAAATTTGATTAAAAAAAAATCAACTTTATAAAATCAGACGGATTGTAATCTTTCCGTTTTGGATTAGACTGTCACCCTGTTACAAACGCCTCTAGACAACCTAGGGCATGTTCCAATGAAAGAATGAAATTTGTCACCTATCCAATAAAAGGACGGTGCCATATCAGCAACAAACTTAAGAGTTAAGACTATAGACTTGAAAAAGTGCCTCATGTTTTTCTTCCATTCCCATTCCCATTCCCATCTCCATATTTCTTGTTCTTGACCCAACGAGTGAATTTTAAATTTTTATATGAAGTTCAGGAAGTTATTTTTTTAAAATGATTTAACAAAAATTTTAATAAAAATATTTAAAATGATATTGATAAAGTTTAATATGAAAATCAATAATATATAAAAATAATTATTAAAAATATAATTTATAATTTAAATTTGATAAATATTTATTCAAAAGTAAAAATTATGTCAAAATTTTTTATTAAAAATATTTATTTAACAAATATATTAAATTTATTTAAAAAATTTAGAAAATTTGCGCATCTATATAATAAAATTTTTTAATTTATTGATTTTAATTTTCCACAAAATTTTCTTTAAAAACTTTATTTAAATCTTTTCCTTTACCAGTGACTCAAGTAGTCATTAAAAAAATTCTACGGTTAAGTTCAATATTGTCTCTACTTGAACCAATCAATCAGGATTTTCCAATTTGTCTGACTTATCTACTCCCACCACCGTCCATACTTTCAACTGTTAAAACGGTTACCTAAATTACTAGTAAAACCTTATCGTTTGGAGATGTCATTTCCAGGATGTTTCTTCCGTCTAGGATTCAGCCAAACCGTCTCTATCTCAACAAAACTGTTCCACAGGCCACAAACCCTTTTGATTTGTCTGCTTTATTTTTTGTTTTCAGTCAAAATTCATGCACTTTTTGGAGGAAACAACAAGCTAACATGGAACAACTCCTCATAATCAGGACAAATCAAAGGTGGTTAGCTCAAATGAGAAACATTAACTTCCGGTGTTAGTTTGTGGACTTAATTTGTGGGACATATTTGCAATATTATCTGTAATATTATCCTGACAACCCAACTGTAGGCAATTAAATATGCTTACTTTTGTGACTTTCATCTTCATTTTTTTTCTTCTTACAATGAATATAATACTTGGGTATGTAATGTTTTGGTGATGCTAGCTAGATAGCTTAGAGATCAAGTTTGTTTGATGGGAACATGGATATAAAATCAAACAGCTTTACCTTTTCTTTTTAAAGGATGTTTATTCTCGTGTTTCACTCCATGCTTGTTAAAATTATCATGGTTTTAATAAGTGGTGTAAGTGAAGAAAGAAGCAACATCTGATCAATAGGATTAATGGAGTGATTTTTTTTTTCTTATATGAGTTAAGGATTAATTAGAGCTATTAGTCGGAGAAATATCATAAGGAAAAAAATAGCTTGGAATCCTGAGGGAGCATAACTCAAACGAAAGCATCTCTCCAAGGTGAACAAAGACATAGACATATACAAGTTCCTTATGCTCTTTAAACCAATGATAATCAATCAAATAAATATTGGTAAATAGTAGTACTACTGTTTTTGGATGGCTTGAAATAAAATATCTACGTTAATATTTATGGGTCTCATAATTGAGGAAGATAGAGCCAAAGGAATATGTTCCGAGTATCCATTTATTTTAAAAAAATCTCTTGTAGTAAGTACTAATTTTCTAGATACTTTAATCAAATGATAGTTGGCCAGTCTACCATACGTTCCATGAATATACCACGAATTTTGCACTGAAAGCAGTTGCAGGGAAATCTAGGAAAGAAAAGGGGAGGAAATAGATTTCTTTTTCCAGGTTAATGATTGAATATCCAAAGCATAGATTATAAGGAAGATTCACTTGAAAATTAACGCACCAAATCACCAACAATGTAGTCATATTTTGAGTACATAGGATGAAATAACTATTTGAAAAGTATATACAACATTGCTTTATCCGAAGTTTTTCTATTTGAAAAAGAAAATGAAATCTTGTTCTTTGAGTAGGAATCATGCATTAATTAATTGAATTAAATGTTTGTATGCCCAAAATCAAGAGCTTTTATCATTGAAAATATGCTCTTTTTTTTTTTTTTATCAAAAATTTCATGTTGATCAATGATTTAGGTATTGTTTGCTAACTATTTGCTCTTCACTTCGAAATTGGATTACCTCTTTTTCTATTAAAAAAAAAAACCCGAACTACCACCAGTTATTTCTGATGCATACGCATACCACATGTGCAGCATTACTTGTTTATCCACAAAATACATGGCCAAAGTCCTTCTATGGTGAAATATCCATAATTTTCTAATTCAAATCTTCATACACTTTCGCTTGAAAATGATTTTTTTTAATACAACTACCATGCACTTTCTTCTTCTCTAGACTTTGATTAACGGAGTCAACTCTATCTTCTCCTTGCAGTACCTAATCCTAAAACATTTTGGAATATTAATGGACCGACAATTTGTCCCCCTTCTCCGACACGCGTTTTAGCCGAAAGCAACCGTTGTTCATCAGCCTTCATTCTTAATCCTTTTTAGGGAGCGTTAATTTCAAATCTTAGCACAACATTAATCTAGAAAGTACATACTAAATTGACATCTGGAAAGACCAATGACTTTGAATGTCTTAATCAGTAAGTTTCTATCTCTTATCCCTAAAGTACTGTAAATTGCATGCAAACGGATGGCACGATACACGGCAACAATTGGGTTTCTCAACTCCCATCTCTTAGGGCTCGTTACTTTTGGCAGAAAAAGTTACTTAAAGCATATCTTTTCAGCCACTACCCCTAGTATTTAGTTTTTGCATGAAAGACTACTATACGTGACGGCACATGCAATATCGTCTGTAAATTTTTTTTTTTTAAAGTATGAATTCGAGAGAGATTGAATTTAATTAATAAAATTAAGAGTTTAATATTTTATCAACGAGTCGAACAATTGTTGACAGTAAAAATATTGCGTTTCGTTTGGTTTGAAAAAAATAATTTTTGTTTTTATCTTTTAGTTTCATTTTTTAGAAAATAATTTTTATATTTTGTTTTCTAAAAAATGTATTAGTAATTGAAAATAAAAATTATTTTCTAAAATACAAAAATAAGAAAATAAATAAAATATTCAATAATATTACTTCTAATATCATCTAATTATAAATATAATATATATTTATTAATCAATAACATTAAAAAGTGTTTAAATATGCTAATTTACAAAACATAAGGAAAAAACTAATAAAAACCCTCATTTTTACAATTAAAAACATTTTTTTATTTTTATATTTCAACTCATTTTTATTTTTATTTTCTAAAAATTTATTTTCATTTTTAATTACCAAATACGTTTTTCACTCATATTTTTCATTTTCTTGAAAAATAAAAACAAAAAATGGTTCTATTTTGTAAAACCAAACACTATCTTACTATTTTTGGTTGATTTTCAACTATTCAACCAATAAAACTTATTGTCACACCTAAACCGCTATGGAAAATTCTTGTGATGCCCACGGTTACATCATTTATTTACTTTGGATTTATTATTCTGAAACTAATGATATACTCCTTCTGTCTCATTTTCTTTGTCTATTTTTTTTAGATGTCCCAAAATTATGTCTTTTTTTTTTTAACATCTAAAACTTTTACTTTTTTATATTTTAAAATTATTTTAATGATTTTTTTACTTTTTAATATTAAAAATTATGAAACTTTAATTTTATAAAAAAGATTTTTAATTTTAATATAAATACATTAAAGTTAATTTTTTCTTAAACTCCGTTAAAGTCAATACAAGACAAATAAATTGGGACAAAAAGAGTATAATATATGATTTAATTATGGGGTGGGATTTTCTTCTATTGATATATTATAATTTGAGAGTCACGAATATATATTGGTTGTTTAATTATTTTAAAGAAATAATCATATGTAATACTATATATTAATTGATCATATATTCATGCATTTTGCAAACGGGAGTCTTGTAGCCAGCAAACAAAATTATGGATAAAACGTCATGAAAATGAAATAATTAAGAGTTGAAAACTAATTAAAATATTGTTATAATGTTTTTATATATACAATTGCAATTATAGAATTCTCTTGCTATATATATATATACATGGTGGTTCACAGTTTATAATTTTTTTTTCTTGACTAATTTATTTGACATGTACTTTGAAAAATATCTGCTCATCAACCAACTGTTAAAACACCCATCGACCAAACAGGGCAGAATTTCATGTCTCCACTCTAAGTTTCATGATATTGATGTTGTTGATCAGAAACATAAAAAATGTCAATGACTTTATTATGGATGGGGTCTCATGTTGCCTTAATATATAGTTTTGAGCATATATTATAAATTGTTTGTCCATAAATATGGACCAAGTCCTGACTTCAAGTCTTTCTTATCGCTCGTCGTTTTTTGTATTTTGGCTTTGTGCTGAAAAAAAAAAAAAAAAAAAAAAGACTTTGAGATGCTTAGTCAAGTCTCTACCTTACCCCATAAGATGCGAGACTCACGAATTATTATTATTATTTGCATCCAAATTCGAGAATTGGATTCTTTTACCCGCGTTATTTTTTTTTTCATTCCTATTTTGTCTTCAAATGAGTATTTATTTATAAGAATCTTAAATTTTGTTTTTTTTTCTTCTTTTCTTAACTTTTAATCTAAAAAAACATTTTATTATTTATTAAATAAAATTTAAAGATTTTAAATGTTAAATAAAATTAACATATATATAAATAATTCTCAAATATTTAATTATAAAAGTATTATTTGATAAAAAAATAATTTTATTAAGTTTCAACTTATTAACAAATATATTATTTGACATAGAATAATTTTAATTATTTATTAATTTAAATAATATATAGATTATAATTTTATTACATATTAATTTAAATCTAATATCGTTAATAAGTTTTTCTTCTTCTCACTAAACTTCATTTCATCATTGTTTGCATTTTACATTTATATCTAAAATATATATTTCATTATTAATTTTAATTTAATAATTACAATATTTAATTTTAACACTATAATAATTAATTTTATCGTCATTATTATTTTTAATTTTATCAAAATCAATCTTATCATCCATATAAATGATCTACATGATGAACCGTTAAGCTATGATGGCTATTTAAATGCAGTAAAAGGTTAGGTGAAAAAAGCGCAATGTTTCTTCTCAATAATCACTATGTTAGCTAAGGAATCTCCCATTTTTTTTTTTCCATTTAAATGAAATGAAGTTTGAGCAAATATTTTAAACACCAAAGCGACGCACTCATAAAAGCCTGATTAAAAGGGGGAAAACAAAGAAAAGATAAAAGCATTCATGACAGGTTACTACGTTTGGGGACAGACACAGCACATATCCTCTTAGTAACTGGAAATTGGTAGGACACAGCCATTAGCCACACTGTTCCATTTCTTTCAATAGTTTCTTTTCCATCTTTCTTAAAATAACCCATGCTTTTCCATAAAATGATAAAATCATCAGTTATTTCAATCTTACAAAGATTCTATTTAGATGAATGATAAGATTAATTACAGTAAAATTAAAAATAATAATAAAAATTACTGTAATTATGATTTAAAAAATTATTATAATTATCATTAAAAAAATTAATAAAAAATTAATATTAATTTAATTTTATTAATATTATTATTTGAATTTAATTAATAATGTGATAAATTTAATCATATCACACCAAAATATACGATGAAATTCAAACGAGAACAAAGAAAAAAAGGTTGGTCGGTCAGAGGTGCGCCAGCAAGCTGTAGATCACATGCCCAAAGGTCGAACCCCCTCCGCACCCACTGGAGCAGCGCTTCAGGATCCTGCTACAACTTGCGTGAGTAACGGTCAATAATATGACCGTTGGAAAAAATAGATTACTTCTATTCCCATTAAATAATTCAAAAGGAATTCCTACTACTACTTTTTAGCCCCATTTACTATATTATAGTACACAATTATAGTCTGCAGATTTCTTAAAAAAGCAATTCTCTTTACAGTCTCCAGAAAGATTTCTCACTTAAATAGATTAAAATTCTTGAAACCCCCGCGTCTATTATTATTTGTTTGGCCCCACACTTTTTTAAATTAAAAATTAACTAGTTCTCACTCAACTAACCACCCAAACAAAAAATTTGCCATTATTCAAAATTTTAAAAATAAAAACATTTTCATTAATCAAATAAATATTATAAAAAATTATTTTAAATAATTTAT
Source organism: Durio zibethinus (assembly GCF_002303985.1). The sequence continues at coordinate 10,138,526 of NW_019167982.1, forward strand.
CCAATTATTTTTAAAAAAATAATATTAATCAAATTTAAAAATCAAAATTTAATAAATTAAAATTCATTCTTTTATTCTTATATTTTAATTTTTAATAAAAAATATCAGAAAAATTTAAATTTACGATATGAAATAAATCCTTTTTAACTTATCTTTTAAGTTATTAGGAGAAGAAATAGTAATGGTAAAATTATTTTACCAGAAATTAGTTTGATTGATTGAGAACGTAACTTAATTGTCAAAAAAACATAATTACGATGGTCTAGTTCTGGAAGGATCACTTGTTTTCGTGTCGACTTGAACAGAAGCAAAGAAAGCTTCGTTTTAACCTTCACCTTATCTTTTAATAATTTAATATTTTACAACTGGGGCCACCGCTGATATTCAGGAAACAAACATCATCCGTCAATTACAATTCATCTTAAATCCAACGGGCAAGATTCAATCCTAAACTGTTTCCCCACTCTCCCTCCCTATAAATTTCCATTCACCTGACCCTCTGTCACCCGGTGAACCCAAAAGAAGAAATCAAAAAAGACCCTTTAGCCTTCAAAAAACCAAAGAAAGGTGTTTTTTTTTTCTTTCACCTGTAAAAATGGCGTTGGCTAGCACTTGGATGTTGTCGTTAAAGGTACTCTTTATCTCTATTAGTATATTAGGTATAGCTTTCGGACTTAAAGTCTCTGTTCCATTGGTTTTGGAATTCTCTGTATCTCAAGCTCCGTTATTGTGGAGCACCTTCCGTTCTTGGCTCAAGCCTCCCTATCTTTACGTCATTATCAATGGAATCATTATCACAATCGCAGCATCGTCGTGGTTTCATCAAAACAACAGCGAGAAAGATCAGATGGAGCAGATGCAGCGAAGATCGAAGATCTCGGTTGATCAACGGCCGGCGTTAGAGTACGAGATGAAGAGTGGCTCAGATTTCGATGTGGTAGAACCGAGTGCCTTCGTGTACGAGCCAAAGCAGAGAGGAGAAGAGGTGGAAACGACGGTTTTTGAGGAGAGCAATGTGGTGGTTGAAGATGATAGAGATGGAGGTGACGAGTTTGCCGTCTCCAAGTCAGAGTGGATTCCTCCAAGGAGAATGGATTCTTCGGAGGTTCCATCTGTAGTTCTGTTTCCACCGGAGAAACCCCCGGCTTCTTCTAGGATCGGTCACCGGAAACCTGTTAAAGCCAATCCTGAAGGTATATTCACAATTTCTACATCGAATCTTTTTTACAATTTATTAATTTTTATTTTTAAAAACTTTTAACAGTTATTCGTTAGACTTTGTCTATATCTAAAGTATCGAAATTAAAAAAAATCAGAAAAGCTTTTTCTGTCGACTCGACGGAGCCTCTCCGGCAGCGTTTCAGTGCTGTTATTCAGGTGTTCCGAGTTCTATTCAAACGTCGTCGGTTTGATTTTTTTTAATAAATAAAACAAGAGACTGCTTGACGTGCCACTGAAAAAGTCCAAAATAGTCCTTTTGTTTCCTGTATTATAAAAATTAAAATAGCTAAATTACGTAACTAAGAAGGATGGAATGGTGATTTAATTAATTAAATATCTGCGACTAATGCAGGTGTCCGAGCGTTGAGGGTGGCGAAGCCAAAACGGCATGAGACACTGGAGAACACGTGGAAGATGATAACGGAAGGGAGAGCAATGCCGTTGACGAGGCACTTGAAGAAGTCGGACACGTGGGAGCATCACGGCCGTGATATCAAGGTGGAAGCATTGGCTGACTCGCCTCTGATGAAGAAATCAGAAACGTTCAGAGACCGGACCAATTACCAGCGTCCACCTGTACAAGTGAGCTCTTCTCCGGCTTCAGGAAAGCTGAGGAAAGAGCCGTCGCTGAGTCAGGACGAGTTGAACCGTCGAGTGGAAGCGTTTATAAAGAAGTTTAATGACGAGATGAGGATGCAGAGGCAAGAGTCACTTAATCAGTACACGGAGATGCTTAACCGTGGATGTTAGCCACTAATTATTGGGTGACCATAGTTAAATCAACCTTTTTTTTTTTTAAGGATAGAAAATATTTCCTTTCATAACCAAAAAAAAAAAAAAAAAAACGGAAGAATGTGTTTTCTCCAACAGGCTTAGAGTGTTGGAGTTGAAAAAAAAAAGAAAAATTACCCAAAAATGAAAAAAAAAAAATGCTTGATGGAAAAGGTTTGAGTGTGAGTAGGATCATTCATAGGAATTAAAGTATTGTAAATGAAGACAACTAGCAGTTTTCATATTTAAATGGATAACTGATATGTTTTCTACTAGCTCATCATTTTCTTTGTTTAGTTTAATTGAGCCTTGATCATGGGCCATAACAAAATTACTTAGAAGGTTACGTTGAAATGAAGATGGCTTCAATAATGTAATTTTATATATATTAAATTCCTTTATTTTTTTTAAATAAAATAAAAAGTATTAAAATGTTAAAAGTTTGAATTTTAAATATATTAAAATTTCTTTTTCAAATTCCCTTAATTTTCGTTATAAATAAAAGCTACCAATAAAAAAGACATCCCATTCAATGCATCATGGATAAGTAGAATAATGGTGTACTCTATAATGAAATGCATGTGGCAGGTCCTTGTCTGCCTATACCCACTATGACACCTAATCCACGGTTGGAACGGTTGGGAGCCGAATAAATGTGATTAGGGGTGTTAGATAATTTTGATTTGAATTATATTATATTATTTTTATTAATTAAATTAAATTTTTTTATTTTAAAAATTAATTGATCAAAACTAAGTCAATTGATTTTATTAATTTTTTTATTAATCAAATAACTGAATATGTTAAATTAATTTATATTTTAAGTTTTTAACATTTTAGATTAAAAATAAATTAAATAAAATTATTTAATAAAAATATTCTAATATCATAATATTAAATTAAAAGTTTTAATAACTAGAAATAAAACGTATAATTTTATATATTTTTAGTTATATATATAAGTTTTATTATATCTCAATTAAAATTTTAATTAATTCAATTTTAAAATTAAATTAATTAAAAATTAAATTTTTTAAAATAATTTTTAATAATTGATTGAAATTAATTTAATAACTGACCAATTAATAAAATTAAATTTATTCAATGGATTAATTTAGTTAAAATCAAAATTTAAACATCCTGAATATGATGTGGTCTGGTCTTTTTCAACACCTTGATACGCTAGCTCTACAGCGTCAACGTCACCCTAAATTAAACATGTTTATAATAATTGAATAGAGTTTTATGTGATTAGTCCTCACTAATTTTATGTTTGAGCAATCAAATTTTGATCTTCATATAGCTCCAAAACCACAGATTCGTATTTCATGGAAACTTTATTCCCGGTAAAATTGAAACTGATTGCCCTATGACGTTGGGTTTTAATCATAGCCCTAGCAATAGCATTAACTCTTCTTTAAGGTCAAGCTTTTCGGCAAAGTATTGCTGTATCTTAAAGCTTCATATAAGTACTAACCATAGGCCCCAACCCCAATTTAAGTTATATAATAAAAAAAAATCCATTCACTTAATCCACTTTGTTAATTGGGATGGAGTTGTTCGTTTGATGGGTCAGGTCACATTCGGGCTGGCTGAAAAATGTGGCATTCACCACTATAATAATTCATATCGTAGCATGCGTCTCTCATAATGGCATTGTCTGAAAGAAACAGAAGCCAATGGCAATGGGTTTGCCTCAACCTCACATGATAATCATTACCTCCCTTTTGTTCTTCATTGGATGAGCGCAAGCACTGCTTAAAATTCACCTCCCTCACCTTACAAAAGTTCAGCACCTTTCGGTGTAATAATTGATAATCTGAAAATATGTTGTTCAGTGCTGCCAGAAGACAAACAACAGGAAGAGACTCCATATATGTTCTGTCATTTGATGATATTTTATATGGGAAAATTAAGATTAAACACTGGAGCTAGTAGTCACTTGGATTGTCCAATAATAGATCATATTAAAGTTGAAGAAAGAACTCCAAAACTTAACAGATTTGATCAAAATATACAAATACTAAGAATACAGCTCGGAAATTTTGCTAATTGGGTACATGGTTCATAGAATTGTCAAAACTATTTCAGTAGGATTTTTTTTTTCCTATTTTTTGGCCAACTCAATAGGGGTCGAATATCGAGAATTTTTAAGCTTTCTTCTGCCTTTTAATTCGCTCAAGTGCACCCAGCCTGCTGTTACCATTCTGTTCTTTGGCAGCCGAGGCATCATCTCCACCCTCATCGTCATCACTGTCCCTCTTCCGAAGACCCCCAAACACAGCAGATGGAACAACTCTTTCCGCAATTTCAACTTCTTCTTCTGAGTCACTTTCTTCTGGCAACTCGATATCTTCAAGATTTGCTGTTGTTTTCAGCCCGCCATCAGCCTGTGACTCAACTCCAGCACTCACAAACCCTACTTTTCTGGTGCTGTCTTTTGTAGTAGCATTATTAGCAGCAGGTAATAACTGCCTCTCAAGTGCAGCCATTTCATCCTCAGAGATACCAGCCTGTTTCAATTTGTCTTTAGCTTCATCAATGTTCTGATCCTTCTGCATGAGATACTCTGGGAGAATGAAGTGTGTCTGAAAGAACAGAAAACAATGAGAAAATACAAGATTATGCAAGAACAAGGATTAAATTAGATATTAATACATGTAAGTGATATGTCACTGCATGATATTGATATGCCAATACCAAACGGCATCTTTATAGTAACACAAATGCTGTCAAGGTAGCCGGTAGCAGTAGCACAAAATGAATTGAAATTAAGTCCTTAGATGATAGATGATCTATAAAGAACATATACTGATACAGTTGTTAAAACATTTTATTCTAGAAACATATCTGATGACAATAGGAAAAACTCAGACTCCATTTAGTAAATGCTTTTTGCTTTTTTTCAAAAAAATGAATAGAAAAGAAAAAGAAAATAAATTAAATTAAATTAAATTTGAATAGAAAACTAGAAACAAATAGCAAAAATCAAAAGCATTAAACAGAGCCTTAGTAGTCAGCAATATTAAAACTTGTAAACAAGTTTTATTTTGTCCTATAAGAAGAAAGCATAAACAAAAGCATAATGCATGCCATTACTTATTTCATCCACATTTCAATGGTAAATTACCAGTGACAACCATCTCCTTTTGTCCAAACAAAGGTCATTTCTCGATGCATAAGAAATGAATATTAAAACTCGAATCTTTCTTTTAACTTATGCTTTTTGGTTGTGTGCAATTAAAAATAACAAAGAACAACAAGCTTACCTGGCTATAACTTGCAGAGACACTCCGTTTAATCCTCAACATTTCTCTGAAGGTATCTTCATTTCCATGTTGCACCTCAAACTCTCGCCATTTATCCCAGAAATCAGCATCAGAGCGTGGATCAGCAAACTGAGATGCAAATACATATATTCCACGAGCACGATCAATTTCTCCTAAGCTCTTTTCCAGCTCCGCATATTTCAAGCACATTGTCTTCACATCTTTATCTGGAAGACCAGACTCTATTGCCTGCTCATAAATTTCTCTTGTTTTTGGGACACCAAAGATCTCAGCTGCACGGGCAATGTAAATCTCATACATGCCAAGTTTTTCATGATTTGGCACAGCCTTAGTTGCTTGATCATAGACCTTCATAGCTCGCTTAGCCAGCCCATAATCCTCCTCCAGCTTTGCATACTGAAGATACAGAGGTTTTACTGCATCTGCAGGTGCCTGATAAAAATGAGTCAAATTGATGTCAAAATTAGTATCATATAACAATGGTAAATCGGCATCATTCAAGTCAAATATAAAGTTTAGGTAGAAAAATAAAGGAAATGGAAGAAAGACAAAAAAAGCAGATCATAGACTTTAAAAGGGAAGTTTCCAAACAGTCAAACTTGTGCTTCCACATAATCATGTTATTCTACACCTTTAAAATTAAATCAACGATACTAACAGCTTGCCAGTCATCTGAGACTATTATTTCTTGCACAGACAACAATCCTCTAAGCAGCCAAAGGCAGACTGAGAGTAATGCCATCTAACTAGTTTTAAAGTTCTTTATCTGTTAAATGCATTTTAGCAAGAATCTTATGCTTTGAGAATGGGGAAACCATTCCCCCTTTCAGTCTAGTGACCAGTAATAAACTCCAAAATCAACCCTGAAAAATAGAAACAGATAGGCATATAATTTTGGCTAGAGGTCCTCCTTTTATTACAACTTAATAAGTGCCCTTAAACCTACTTTAGTTACACAAAAGGTAAATCAAGCCAGTTGTGAAAAACCCATGCTTATAATACGTCAGCAACAATGATAACTAGCCTAAAGATTTGAAAGGATAATAATATGCATACCGTTTCAACAGCATGCTCAAACAGCTCCCTTGCTCGTTCCAGTTTCGTCTTCCCGTATCTCTTTACAAACTTTGACAGATAAGTGACCCATATATCCTTCACATGCGGATACTTGAATATCTTGACACCTCTTTCATACACTTTGAAAGCATCTTCAAAATATTTGTTCTCCTGCACAAATTAGAAGAACTCTTGTTAGTCCATCAGTCCATATAAGGAAAATTTTTAACAGAATTGTTGTAACAGAAGTACAAAATTGTTTTTACCTCTAACAAAAATGCATAGTTTATAATAATTTGTGGCGTAGCAATTCTTAAATCCAGTATTCTCTCATAGACAGCTCGAGTTGACTCCAAAGTACCCAGACTTTCTTCCAAGTCTACATAGAATGTCCAGAGCCTCAAGGATTTATGGAGCTTCATCTGAACAGGTTCATTCCCATCAGCAGCCACTGACAACAACAAAGTAGACCAAAGATCCTTAAGCTTAATAAGGTACCAACCATAGATAACACTGGTCTCATTTTTATTTTAAAGAAAAAAGGTTTTAAGACTCCGAGATGGAAAGGAATAGGATACGAAGCTATGCATGTCAGAAGGAATGTAAAAACCTAACATCCAATTCAGATATCATTTACTGATGCAACAGAAACAAAGTTACCTCTTCGTTTGACCTCAACAGAAGGCTCAGCTGTGGCACGTCTCATCAGCTCCAGTGCACCTTTGAAATTTTTGTGCCTCAGTTCCATCTCTGCCCACTCAGCCCATACGCTTGCCAAGTGATCAACAGCCTTGTAATTTACTTGGACAGCTTTATCAAAAATGACACGAGCATTTGCCAGATCATTATAAGTCTCATAAAGCTTCGCAAAAGCCACCCACAGAGTATGCGGCTTTCCAACAGCTTTCATTGGGTCAATCGTCCTAACAGCCTCTGTGTATGTTAATATTTGCTTGGTGGGGTTACCCTCAAATAACTTGACCCTACGGTGCCATTGCTCTACATTATGTGGATTCTGGCGTAAAAGGACACTATTAGCTAGTTCTGGCCTTCTATTCATCAAATGCTCTAGCCGAGCCAACCTCAAATCAACATCCTTGTCATCATGTAACCAAAAACCCTTAAATATCTTCTTCTCAAACTTGGATTTTGACTTGCACAGATTAACATCGAAACGGATGTCTTCATCTTCATCCTCCTCAACGTCTTCTTCTTCCTCATCGCTCAAATCCATGTTCTCCATCTTAAGAGCCACCATACTCTCTTCAAATTGTGAATAAGCATCAAATATGACACTGAAATCCCTCACAGTAACCACCGTTGTCATTCCCTCCTCAAAAATATCCCTGGCCTTCTCAAACAGATTTCTTCTGATGTAATAATCAGCAAGCGAAGTCCACAGTCTCCCAACTTCATCTGTAAACTTCCTAATCCCGCCTCTGATAATTGCATCCACATTGAGGCCCGAAACCTCTGTGGCATGTGTTGTCAACAAGTCACACAACTCTAACCACAACCTATGCTTGGTTTTACCCTTTATCGAATAAAACTGATCATCATTCAAAACAGATGCTAACCTCTCTGCTGCTTCTTGCCACAGACTTGAATTCACCAAAAACTCAATAAAATCCTCAATATGACTAGGATCATACTTCAAATACCTCCTATAAACCCTAAGCGACGTCTCAATAGGGATACCCTTTTGACTCACAAAAACCAAATAAGGCTCCCAAATCCTATCATGTTGAGTCACTGGTAATGCACAAAGCGCCCTATCAAATGTCCTACGCGTCTTACCAATCAACTTCTGCTCCGTTAACGTCAACAAGTACATTATCCAAATCCTAGGCATCTTATGCATTGTAACAAGCGCCCTCTCAAAAGTATTATTAAGGGTTTCATATTGAGGGTGAGTAACGGGTAAATTCCGAACAATTTCGAGACGTTCGCGTAAATAAGCATGCCAAAGTTTGTAACTACCAGGCAAAGCTTTCAGGGCTCTTTCATAAATTAAAAACCTTTTCTTGAAAGGGGCATCTGATCTAGCTATTAGATACCTCCACCATAGTTTCAAACTAAAGGGGTTTCTTAACAGTTCTTCTTCGTAAAGAAGGTCATCTTGAGATGGGTATAGTTCCTTTGGCAACGACATTCAAGAAAACAGCCAGGAAAAAAAATAAAACCCAGAAATAAAAAAGAAAAACAATTGAACCCTAAACCTGTGAGAAAATTGCTTGACTGACCTGAGTGGAAAGCTGTGGCAGTGTTTATACAATTGAGATAAACCCGAAATAATTTTGCTGGGAAAGTCCCGATTTTGATGATGGTTTCCTGCTGGATCCCGCAGATTTTTGTGTTATTTTCACTTTCCTATTCACGAGTTTCGGGCAGGAATCGGATTTGATTAACCTGCTTCAAGATTTGACGAATGGGCCGAGTAGGCCATGAAATATGGTCCATTGGACTAGGTTGACCAATTTTTATAGGCTCATTCATTGCCCATGCCTAGTTTTGTCCAAAGCCCATGCTCTGTTCAATAATCCACAGTTGTCATGGATAGATTGTTTGGTTTTGGAATAATTCCCAGTTCAAATTTCTTATTCGCAGCTCAGGGATTTTTTTTATTCAAATTATAGTAATTAAATCGTAAGCACTAAAATTAAAATTTTAATATTTTATTAATAAATTACACGATTAGCTTCTTTCTTAAAAATTTATATATGATAATACTTAAAGAAAAAAGTTAAGCACTAAACGCAAGCCTATAAGAACTGGACCCAGCCTACAAGTCCAGACAAATAATTAGACTTTGCACACGTCTAACTCTTAGGCCGGTGATGTAATATAATATATGACTTCATTGTGTATGGATTTACATTTGATATAATATTATATAAATTTTATGTATTTATTATTAATGAATAAATTTAAAAAAATTTAAATTTAAAATATAAATAATAAAAATTAATTTTAATTATCAAATTTATAATAATTTATTAATAATTTAATAATATGTGATTCACTAACAATTATTAAATTTATTCACTATTTAAGCATAAAATATATAAGCGTTAATGATATATTTTAAACTCCACAAACATGACGATCCTTCAATTTTATTTTAAAAAAAAATATAAGAATTTTCAATAATGGGATATCAGATAAATTTGTTATTATATAATTTTAAATCTTATAACCATCGATTGATCTGGTAAGAAAGAAAGGAAAAGGCAATCCTACAGCTTTGACTACACGATAACACTACAAGGGAAGGGTGGGGGAGCCGTTTTACTTTTCAGGTCCTTCCCAATTGCTCTACACATGGATGCCGTAAGCACCTAATAATATGTTCCAACGCACACGCAAAGACCCCGTTTTCTCTCTCTTTCTTTCTCCCTCTGCTGCAACTCAACACCACTGCACGACATTCAAAGCCGCGTTTCACTTTGTAAATTGTAAGTAATTTTCATCCCAATTCCCCCACACTAATTTTTTTTTTGTGTTCTTTATTATTTTTACCAGACAAATAAAAAAAAGAAGACACCCCTTTTTCTTCCCTTGATTTGCACTGTGAACGTAGAATTTTGTTAGGGAATGACTCATTTTGGGATGAACTAAGGTAAGAAGTTTTCTTGGGTTCTTTCAATTTTTGTTCTTGATCATCCGGTTGTTTTGTTCTTAGCTTATTTTCTTTGTTGGTTTTCTCTTAGAAAATCATATAGAAATAGAACTAAACAATGTTAAATTTTTTATATTTCCCATGTTTGATATTGAAGAATTCATAAAGTTAGTGATTTTATTTCTGGGTATCTTTGATTTTCATTTTCTTTGCTGATTTCAGTATTGGTTGGATTTATATGTTATGCAGAAAACTAGAATCTTTATTGATGATGATGAACATCTTATTGGTTTTTTTTTTTTTGTTTTATTGATTCAATTGTTTCGCAGTGAATAATCTTTAGTTCTCTTTGCGCGTGTCCCATTCTCTTCTCCAATCCTCCAAACTCTAACTCAAAACCCCAATTTATTTGATCGACCCTTTTATTCAATATAATAATATACAAAGTCTAGCCTAAATGGAGGTTAAGCTATGGAGCGACAAGCGCGAGAGAGAAATGTATGAGAATTTTGCAGAGCTATATGCCATTATCAAAGCAACAGAGAAGCTTGAGAAGGCTTATGTGAGGGATATAATTTCATCATCTGAATATGAAACTGAGTGCCTAAAGCTTATTGCCCATTTCAAAACCTTATCTTCTACACTCAAAGACACAGTACCTAGTATTGAACGCTTTGCAGATACATATAAAATGGATTGCCCAGCTGCTATAAATCGTCTGGTGACCTCTGGGGTGCCTGCCACTGTAGAGCACCGAGCTGCTGCTGCTGCGTCTGCTACTACGTCAGCTGCCATTGTGGCTGAATGCGTGCAGAACTTTATTACTGCCATGGATTCATTGAAACTCAATATGGTGGCAGTTGATCAAGTGCACCCAGTGTTGTCTGACCTCTCAGCATCACTTAATAAGCTTGGTATTTTGCCTTCTGATTTTGAGGGGAAGACAAAGATGAAGGAGTGGATTTTAAGGTTATCAAAGATGGGGGCGGCAGATGAGTTAACAGAACAGCAAGCTAGGCAGCTCCACTTTGACTTGGAATCTTCATACAATTCATTCATGGCAGCTTTGCCTAATGCTGGTACTTGAAGTGATCCAATATATGGTATTTTTGTTTAGTGCTGCAAGCCGGTGGATTCCTAGTGATGTCTGGAAAGGATTATTAGTGGATAACAGTGTATACATTTTTGAATTATTGGGTTGTTAAGCTCAAGATGCTATTATGTGCTCTGATTATGGAGAAAATGTTTATGGTGTCATGTATGTGAGAATGAATTTGTGATTTGATTTGGTTTTGTAATGTTAAAATATTCATTCGCCTATTGTTTTTTACCATGGTAGTTTATTTGTTATGCATGAATGATTGTTGTCTTGTATATTAATTATTTGTCCAGCATAGCTGAAAGTTTCGAAATCAGGTATAATCCCATCCAAGAGCTGGCATTCTTTTTCATAGATGAATAAGCAACAACACTTAAAGGCACAATGGCTGAAAATTCTTCAATTCAAGTAAGTGCAGTTCATGGTATTAGGCATTCAAAACATGGCAAGAAATGAGGCAAGTCTGAAGTCTCTCTATTTGTGCTCAATTTAAGATGTTTTGGACTTGACAGGAAATGGATTGCAGATTGTCAAGATTTGTCTTTCCATTTTTATTTTTTTTTTTGATGAGTTGAAATTGTTTGGAAGTTATACTTCCCTTACTTGAGGTAATTTTCCCGGTAATTCATTTCTGCCTCGTGCTTAGTGGGTTTTCTGAGATGGTGAATGGCCTTTGGTGCTTGCTTTCTTAAGATCAAAATGTTTTTGAAATTGCGGTTAAGGCCTGGTATGAGTTACTTGATGTGGTTTTGGGGCATCAATTTTTTTCATTATATTGTTCAAATGTTATGTTATCGATGACTATGAAAGCTATACGTACAAGTAAATTCAACTGGATTTTAAATGCTTACTTCTATTTCTATATATGTTTTCCAAGGCAAAGAGGTATGAATATTCCTATCTGGTGAAGAATAGGCAGGTCTATTTTCGGACATTAGGATTGGAGGCATGCAGCCTCAGTGTAAACAAACTGGGAGTCACACAGACCGAGCATTTTCATGTTGAAATCACATGATAGTGCGGCACCATAACTACTCATGATAGAGGTTATCTATTGGTTATCTCTCTCCATCGTGGACAACTCACAATAACACCTAACGTCACGCACGAGAGCCTTTTGTGGCTTGATCCTAAAAGGCCGCTTGCAAGCATCTGAAATTTATCATGTTGAAATCACATGATCGTGCGACACCATAACTACTCGTAGCCTTTTGTGGCTTGATCCTAAAGGGTCGCTTGCAAGCATCTGAAACTTATCGAGGGAGCACACTCATCCCATTAACTAACCAGCAGCTATCTACCGGGAGGCCTCAAGCACCCATCCAATGCTAGCCAAACACCAAGGTCTCGAAGACCAACCCATCAAGGACTCGTATGGGGTATGCAGCTTCAATTTCCGTTGTGATATCTCATTTTAACATGGTTAGAACTCAACATCATGCTCGCACGTATATTTCTCTACTTCAGTGCTTGGAACCCGAGGCACTCTTCTAGTGTTGGCCTGCAACCAACCAGAGCCACACTAGGCTCGACACACCATCCACAATGGTCTCATATTGGGGCTATGCCTCTTAACCTCGTGTTAGACCTTTTACACGCATGATGGACACCAATATCATGTCTATTGAGTTACTCGAATGTTTGCCCCAACTGCAACACACTCCCGCACATGCTTTCAAGAAGCCACAAGGGTTTAGCAGCTGGCCTGGACGCTAGCTTGCTCATTCTTCAAGCTCGTTAGTGTCCCACTTACACAAGCACCAACTTATGATCCTTCATTTCTTATTAGCCGACTTATGAAGGGGAAACCGACGGGCATAACAAATGCTATGATGCGACTTCATGCCCTGATGCAAAAGTTAATATGAGACCTGTCAACTCCAACCTTCCTCGGGTTTATTACGTCTCGATGAGACATTATCTCACACTCATAACTTTACGATATCTAATCATTTAAATATTATATACGTTTAGGAGTAGCTCATTTCAAATTAATAAGTTTCCGTCTATCGAGTAACCAAAGGTGTATAGAGAGTTGACATCGATCGTCCCCTTGTAAATAGCACAAAAACTCTTAGGGCTTTATTACTAGGAATCATAACAATGTATGAAATGAAGACACTTTTCTTTCCAAGCACTTCTAAAGCCAACTCAAGGCACCATGATCTTTCTTTTAACCCCCATGTTGCTAGCATCTAACTTATTACTTCACCAACCCATTTGAAGGTGCCTATAACAAGGCTTAACCGTGAACGCCCCACTAGGCTGTTAAGCTCCAAAGTGACTCCATGTCCGTCTGGCTCTAGGACTCATACTACCTGCCCACTGTTTCAGAATCACCATCCCATGTACAAGGTTTCATCTGCTACTCCGCATCAAGCAATCATGGTAGGACCAACGCACACCAAAGCCTAACCATGACATCTCCCTTAATAAATTACTACATGGATGCTCCCATCGACAGCAAAACCACAACCTAGTTCCCTTGTTGCACAAAGTTGACATTTTCTCATATGTTCCTCTTTTTTGCCCTCAAGGATTAGGTCGTGATTTTGTCACATGAAATACCACCCACAGTACTTGTTTATTGCTGCTGGTGATAGGTCTCATCCCAGCTCCATTGCATGTCTTGTGCTATTCCTCCCTTAAAACTTTAACACTATATTTGGATAAATATTAGTAAATGAAAGGAAAAGAATGTAAAGTAAAAGAATGAAAAAAAATTTTAAAGGAAAAGAAATGATATATATATCATTTGTTTGGATAACTAAAATTAATAAAGGAAAGCAAAGCAAAATAATCCTAACAATTATTGTTTGGTTAAATAATGAAAAGGGAAAGAAATAATTTATTATATATTTTTTTCAGTTATAACTTTTGACAATTTTGTTATTACTATAACATTTATATGTTTGTGGTATCGTATTCCATATTTTCAATTTTGCTTTATTTATTCATAAAAATACTCATCAATGAAATTTATGAAATATTAAGAAAAAAATTGAAAATAGTAAATTTATTTATAAACAATGGTTTGTATTATCAATCTAATTTTGAAGTTTAAAATCGTATACTTTATAATTTAAAGAAATTAATAAAAATATAATAATCATTTTATATTTTAAAAATTTTATTCTTTTTCCTTCCTTTCCTTTTCCCTGATTTGGGGCAATTAAAAATGAAAAAAGTTAGAGAAAAACTAAGGAGATCTAAGCATACCTCCCTTTCTTTTATTTTTATTTATGTCATCTAAAAATAATAATAATAAAAAAATTCCCCATTTCCTCTTGTTTCCTTTCCATTCCTTTCCTTTCTCTCCCCTTACCTCAATCCATAGGCTAAACTCAACCTATTACTCAATCTGCCACTACAATGGTTCACCATTAGTCTCAAAGTTGCGACCTCAAGTTGCATTTATTTGTTATAACCCTCAGTAGAAAAAATAACCTCCTAATACTTTGCCTTACGATGATCCGTCCCACCAGACATTACCTATCACACCAATCGCACACCTGCAGCATCAACTCTTCGATGCGCCTTTTATGTGTCCCTCTGGATATAGTGCTTAAGTTAACCACGCTCATGAGGCATCAATCTCACTTGACCTTAACATGGAAGTATTCAAACACTTTGGTCATCTCCCAACTTAGGTCCTCTTGGCCCCTCCATAATCATCTCTCTAGGTGTGGTCTTCTGGCCAACCATTACTCATAATGATACCATCTCATTGTCATCTTGATTTCAATCACCGGTCTGCTCATACTGAAGTGCTCACCCCACTTTTATTCAAGCTCACTTCTGTATGTAGCCATGTACTCTTTACTCCATAGAAGCTTGCAACCACTTTTAACCTCAATGAACTCAAACTTTGCTTGACTTTAGTAGCTCAACTCGGGGTAAGGACCTTTCTCGAAGCCTGTTTCTTTTTTTAGGATCTTTTGATTCATTCCAAGCACAAGGTCTTTTGATTTGTTCAAACTCAGGGTTCACCATCCCATTGATACTCAAGGTTCGCCGACCCACTTGAACTAAAGGCCGTTCCCAATGGCAAACATTTACTCTAAACATCCACCTTCTCGTTCAATCTCAATTGACATATCCCTGCCTTGCTCAACTCTTTCAGTTTGGTAACCACATCCGACTCATAATGAAATGTCCATCGGCTTGCTCAACACAATTGGTCCTCTGACTAACATATCTCATAGGTTTATTTATCCTAGCCAACCCAAATATGGTCCACCAACCCGTACGACTCATATGGCCATACTCATTGGCCAATTAAAACTCGTTTGGTCCTTTAACCGTCCTCAACACATCTACTTCTGTAGGATTCCTTGTCGTGAGCTCAATCACTCCTCGTGTAACCTCATTACCTCACCTACGGCACATAACAAGTGCACATGTTACTATATCATCTTAATAAGCACAACTCGTATCTGTTAGGACTGTTGGGCTTGAAACAATAATACAATAATATAAAAGTAATATATCACAATAAACCCACAGTAATAAATAACAATCAATAATTAATAATGTAAAAAAAATAAAATACATCGAGATTTACGTGAAAAACCCTCCAGTTTAGAGAAAAAAATCACAAACCACCAGAAAAATCCTCACTATCAAATAATAGATATACAAAATTTTTTTCTAGCTAAAACTAAAACTAATTAATAACTAGAGAGACAATTGGAGAAATCTCACTAAATAGGTGACTCAACAAATACACATTAGATTTGTTTTTAGAAAGCTTCAAACCCGATATTCACCGTTCAAAATATAGAATTCTGAATCATAAACCAGCTGATAAAATTTTAGTTTAATCGAACTACAGATTGACTTTCATTCAACCAATTCTCCATTCTCTTTTTTTTTCTATTTTTTGGCTTTATTTTTTCTCTCTTCGGCGTCTCCTTTATTTCTCTCTTCTTTTTTCACCAAAAACTAGCCCTCACCTTTTATTATGTAGGGCTCTCTTAAGGAAGCCTAAAAACACAAGGCCAGTGGCCTTTGAATAGTAAAAAAACCATAGAGTTGGACCTCACTTTCCTAACAATTTTGGCCTTTAACCCCATTAAGAGAAGATTCATTACGATTAACAATTTTATTTAAAATTTACCTTGGTCAAAAAACTCATTTTGACTAAGTTACTATAGAGTTCAAGCTTCTTTTTGAGAAATATCTTAGTCAATATATCTGTTACATTCTCATTAGTACGAACTTTTTTTCAACAGCATCTGTTGTTCCTTAATCACTTAATATAACCACTGCTATCTAACATAAATGTGCTTTATTTTAGAACGGTATATGACATTCTTACTCAAATCTAAAGCACTCTAGCTATCATGGAACACCATATACTTTTTCTGATTCAACCTCAATTTAAGATGAAAATGTTTCATCCAAAAGTATTTCTTTACATACTTTAGTTGCTACAATATACTCAGCCTCTGTAGTTACAAAGCAACACACTTTTGTAACTTAGACTATCAAGACATAACTTGTTCTGTAAAAGTGGATAAATACCCTGAATAGATTTTATACTATCAAGATCACCTATCATGTTAACATCAGTAAACCCTTCTAGAATTGATCATGAAACTTTATAACTCAAACACATTTTTGAAGTATCCTTCAAATATTTGAAAATTCATTTCACTACTTTTCAATAAATTTTTCTCAAATTAACAAGAAATCTATTCACTATACCAATTGCATGAGCAAGTCAGGTCGTGTGCAAATCATAAGATACATCAAAAACCAATTACAAAAGAATAAGAAATACTTAACATAGCTATTGCTCTTCCTTAGTAATCAGATAAGATTTTTTACTCATATAAAAATAGTTAGCAAGTGGACTACTAATTGATTTAGCATATTGCATGTTGAATCTACTAAATACCTATTCAACATACTTTTTCTATGATAATCACAGCTTTTCAGCTCTCTTATCCTAGATAATGTCTATACCGAGAATCTGCTTTGTTGGACTTAAATTCTTCATGTCAAAGGATTTAGACAATGGTTCTTTCCACCTATGAACCATACCAACATCTTGTTTCACAATCAACATATCATCAATATATAATAAAAGAATAATGAAGTTACCATCAAAATTTTTTTTGACATATACATAAGGATCCATTACTATTCTTTTATAGTTATGACTCACTATAAAAGAATCAAACTTTTTATACTATTATTACAGAGCTTATTTCAAGCTGTACAAGCTTTTTTTCAGTTTGTAAACTAAGTACTCTTTCCCTTTCACTTCAAAACCCTCAAGTTAATTCATATAAATGTCCTCCTGCAAGTCATCATGCAAGAATGCAGTCTTAATATCAAGTTGCTTAAGCTCAAGATTCAAACTAGCTACTAATCATAGTAACACTCAAATGGAACTCATCTTCACAATTGGAGAGAAGATCTCATCAAAATCGATGCCTGGTTTTTAAGAAAAATCTTTTATCATCAATCGAGCTTTTACCTCACTAGTTTGTCACCATTTTTTTTTAACTTGAACAGCCATTTATTTTTCAATGGCCTCTTTCCTTTCAAAAGTTTAACAAGATCATATGTACTATTTTTTTGTAATAACTCTATCTTTTTTTTATTTTTTTTAATTAGTACTCTCTATTCGAAATAGCTTGCACATCTTGAAAGCTCTCCGACTCCCATTCACTGATAACTAAAATAAAATTTAAACTTAGATACTTGGTAGATGGCCTGTGCTCTCTAATAGATCTTCTAGGCTAAAATTTTATGCCACCCGATGCCGAAAGTAGCTCATCTTGCTCAACACTCTCAGGTAGAAATGATTGCTCTCCCTACTCAAAATTGATTGCATCTTACTCATCACTAACTATGGTTGGCTCATTCATATCTTCAAGTTTTGTTTCTTGCTCATTTTTATCATCTGTGGTTCTTTTCTATTAAACCTCATCGGTGTTGAAACATCATATTCAACAGTAACCCATATAGTCTTCTCATTTTTTTTGAAGTCTACTATAATTTTTTTTTATGGGAGACCATATCTCTACTTCTAACTATTTTTCTCTTCACTGGATCCCATATCCTGTAATCAAATTTTTCATCATCATATCCTACAAACACACACTATGTGGCTTTACTGTCAAGCTTTGATTTTTTATTCTTTTGGCATATACATAAATGTTTTACACTTAAAAACTTTTAAGTGAGAGTATAAAGCATCTTTTTCTGTTTATACTCTTTTTAGAATGTCAAAACATAAAAGAACTGATGGTGATCTGTTAAGCAAATAACAAGTTGTGTTGACTGCTTCACCCCAAAATGACTTTGATAATTTTGTCATCCTCAACATGCATTTGACTTTTTTCACAATGGTGCGGTTCATTCTTTCAGTTATACCATTATGCTGCGGTGTTTTAGGTTCTATCATCTCATGTCTAATATCATAATTTGAATAGTACTCTTCTTTGGATGTATATTTTTCATCATTATCAATCCGAATACACTTCAAGGACAGCTCTATCACCATTTTCACCATCGCATAAAATTTTAAAAATACTGTAATACCTGATTTTTATTTTTTAACATATACATTCAAGTCTTATGTGAAGCATCATCAATAAAAGTAACAAAATACCTGCTACCACCTAATGACTTAACCTCAATGAGACCATAGACGTTAGAATAAATCAATTCTAATCTATTTTCTTTTCTCTGAGAATTCTTACAAAAAAAAATTATGATGCTTACCAAACAAATAATGATTACATAAATCGAGAGATGTACCTTTGATCAAAAGAATGAGAGACTGCCTTATCAAAACTTGTAACCATTTCTCGCTTATGTGTGTCAACCTCTTATGCTACAAGTTTGCTAAAGCATTATCCTCAATGACATTAGTTGGTTGTCGTTCAATTGCATCTATATCTTGTACATTGTGCATCATAATTTTTTTCTTGCAACTACCATAAATCCTTTGAGAAACTTTCACTGCCCAATCTTTTGTCAACTCCATATCTTTCCTTATCAAAGACATTAATAGCAAGTAAGTTCATTCTCATATCTAAAATATGTCTGACATCCCTCAAAGTTAACATGCAGCTTATATTAGTTTGTTCAATAATATCATCAATCCTAATAATCTACGACACACTCTTGTTTACCATCTTGATGCAACCAAAGTCTCTTGCTTTGTAAGTTGTAAAAACTCCCTCTTATGAACACAATGGTATACCACTCATGTGTCAACTACCCACTCAATGTCGAGATTACGAACATGATTACAATCATCATGTGTATAAATCAAAGTAACCGAATCACTATTGAATTCACTGCTATAATATTGTCATCATCTAAACTCTTATCTTTTTCATCTTTTCGTTTTAGCTTTAAGATTTTGCAGTATCATTTTATATGATATATTTTACCACAATGAAAACACTACACTTTATCTCAGGACTTGGATTTATGTTTAGACTTACTACGATCTTTTGAGTTCTGACCTCTATCGATGTTTCTACCCCTATTCTCTGTGATCAGAGCTTGATTTTTAAGGTCTAAATCTTTTCGTCTTGCTTCTTTATTAAGCATATTGTCTTTTATCATCTCCAATATCACTTTGTAATCATGAGTTGAATTAAGAATAATAATAACTAGAGTATTCCAGCTATCTGGCAATGAATCTAAAAGAAACAGTGCCTTCATTTCATCATCCATCTTAAGTTTCATAATAATCATCCGATTAAATATATCTTAAAAATCACTCAAATGCTCTGTAATTGATCGCCCATCCCTGTATGTAAAGTTGTAAACTTTTTAACAAGCATAACCTTATTTATACCTATTTTCTCTCATAAAATGCTCTAATTTTTTCTAAACATAGTGGGCATCTGTCTCCTACGCTACATGATGAAACACGCTGATATCAACACATTTTTTCAAATGTAGCCAACGTCTTTCTACTTAACTTTTTTTAGTTTTCATCTTTCATATCTACTGATTTGATCGAATCATCTAATACCAGCTCATATAAATCTTCGCAGTATAAATTATCTTTCATCATAGGCTTCTAAATTGAATAATTTGATACTATCAATTTTATCATGAAACTTGTATCACCCTTCATGATCTCAAATAAAATTTACTTCTATCTTGGGTTGCTTCTACATCGATGTCTCAAAATAACATCGTTCTGATACCATTTGTTAGGCCTAAAGCAATAAACACAATAACACAAAAACAATATATCGTAATAAACTCACAATAATAGACAACAATCAATAATCAACAACATTGAAAAAATAAAACACATTAAGATTTACATGAAAAATCCTCCAATGTAGAGAAAAAAATCACATACCACCAAAAAAATCTTCACTATTAAATAATAGATATATAAAGTTCTTCTCTACCTAAAACTAGAACTAATCAACAACTAGAGAGACAATTAGAGAAATTTTACCAAATAGATGATTTAACAAATACACTTTGAATTTATTCATAGAGAGCTTCAAACTTGATCTTTACCGTTCAAAATGTAGAACTCTAAATCATAAACTTGTTGATAAAATTTTAACTTAATCAGATCACAGATCAACTTTCATTCAACTAATTCTTTCTTTTTTATTTTCTTTTTATTTTCTAGCTTTGCGTTTTCTCTCTTCGACACCTCTTTTATTTCTCTCTTCTTTTTTCACCAAAAATCAACCCTGACCTTTTTTATTATACAAGGCTCTCTTAAGGAAGCGTAAAAACACAAAATTCGTGACCTTTGAATAGTCAAAAAAAAACCAATGAGACTGGATCCCACAAGGATAATACTGAATTTCTCTCTCATGGCCTAATTAACATCATTTCATGGTGCACTAGGTATCGCATTTTGATCTCATAATTCGACCGCTATTCGACTCACACAACTAACACCATACTCAAGGTGTGACGGACTCCTATGCCCTTTGCTTGGCATTCAAAAGTCTACTCAAGAGGCTACTTCCTCTAGGCTATTCACCCACATATCGCATCCAGGGCTCATTTTCTAGCTCTCACTGTCGCAGTATGGCATATTTGCCTCAAAATGCTCTTTTGGAGCTAGCAACAACTTGGTTTTCTCATTTACACACCCACTCGAGTCTCCATCCTAGCGAAAAGGATGACACCTAGCTTTTAGGGTTCTACTACTAGGAACCATAACAATGTCTGAAAAGGAGACACTTTTCTTCTAAAGCACTTCCAAGGTCTTCAAGTCACCATGATCTTCCTCTTGGTCCCCATGTTGCTCGCATCTAACTCATTGCTGCACCGACTTGACGGTGCCCGTAACAAGGCTCACAGGGGAGCACCCCACTAGGCTATCAAGCTCCAGGGCGTGACTGCACGTCCGTCTAGCTCTGAGGCTCATACTGCCTGCCCACTATCCTATGCATAAGGTCTCGTTCGCTACTCCATGGCAGGACTATGACACACCAAGGTCTGACCATGACATTGGGAGTGTACCAAAGATTATTGTTAGATTAAGTGGACTGGGATGCTGAAGGCCTTTTAACGTCTGTTCTATCCCGACCATAACTGGCAATGGAATGCTCGTACCATTTTCCAAGCCAATAATGTGAACAAATAGAAGTGGAAAAAAAGAACCAGTGAAATTTCATTCAGAAAAGGGATGTGAAACAGCTGTTTAAACATGGTCAATTTAACATTTGATATGTTCTAGTAACCTCCCACGCAACAATATTGACTTAAACTAGCTCTTCTTCCGGAACCCTTTGAAGGGATTCTGTCGAAAAAAATCTCCTGACCATAAATTTTGTTGGATTCCAACTTGATTGGATAGAAGAAACAATAACGCCCAAGGGCGAGAGGAATTTCCTCAACTCTCATTTCTAATTGTGCTATTTTTATGAGAAAACTCTTGTCTAGGACTAGGACACTGCTTTCTCATGTGAGAAAAACTATAGTTTCTGATTAACTTGCTATATGTACGATCTGAACTGAATTTTATTAGGCTGAAAATCAGAATACATCTCAAGAAGAGATTTTCCCTTCTCTCTTCCTACAAGAGATTTATAATTGTTGGTAAAAGTGGTAAGAGGAGGACTATAATGAAGACAACACCAGCAATTATTGCTATACATGTCCACTTCCTCGAGTTCTTCTGATATTCCCTAGCTTCCTGAAGGTGTTCGGTACCTCGTCTTACAAAGGAACTAGCATGAGCAACATGGCTTTCAATGTCGTTGAGTTGGTGACCCTGAGCTTCAACAAGGGCAGCCATGTCCAAGAATATCTGATGGAGTTCAATCAAGTTCTTCTCTATCTCCTTAACAGCATCGTGCCTTTCTTGAATTTCTGATATTGTGTCCATAATCTGACCTCTTCCTTGCTCCTGAATGGCCCTTTGCAGGAAGCTTTCGCTTTCACCACTTGAAATCAAATTCTCAATAGTGTCTTCATCAGCCTTCTGCCCCGTGATCGTAAAATACCTGCGCTCCACTGTTTCCTTATATTCTGATTGCATTCTTGATCTCAATCCTTGAAAATCATCCATCAAATCCTTCAGTTTCTTTCCCAAGCCACTAACCACTGAGGTTCTGGTTCTATCTGAAGATGATCCAGGCCCACAACCTGGAACGTTTCGACTAGCTGCATTGGATCGTTCTAAACCTTCAAGCTTTCCCTTGATAATTTTGACTCTTTTAAGCACCTGCTCAACATCCGTGTCCATTCGAGCACGTAGTTGTTTCATGGTCTTTGCATTGTGGACAGTTTTGCTTTCTTCGTTGGCTTCTTGTAATGCCTTGTACAGCCGTTCCACATTTTTCATGTCTTCCTTTACATTCTCAACATCTTCGAAGAATTTATCGAGATTAACGCTCTCATTTCCTGCTTCTATGTCGTCCAGGTAGACCTGTTGCCTCAGGTCTGTGTATTTCTTGAACGAACTTGAGATCAAATCATTCATCTTGGCACAACTTTACAAATTACTTCTCTTCTTCTTTTTTGTTAATATTTATATATGAAGTTTACCCCAAAGGGTTGACAAAGCTGTGCATGAACCAATCTAATATTAATTTGTAATGTATTTGGAGTTTTTGGGAGACATGGGGCGTTGTCTTCCTCTTCATCAACTACTATTGGCAATCCTGGAGGAAGAGAGAGGAGGTGACAAAAAAGAAAAACTGTCACCAATCGAGGGACAAAGGCTAATTTCCCTTATTTTTGGTAAGAAAAAAAGGTATTGGAGGCAAAAGGTTATTTGAGATGCTAATCTAAAAAAAGGTTGGTTTCAGAAGAATCAATGACATTCCCTTTTTCAGTGGATACAAGATGGCTTGGTTGACCTGGTCATCCTTTTTTATCCATGAATCCATCATAATCGTCCCATGTGCATTCTTTTATCCATTCTCGGAAAAATTTTCATGATTTTCGTTATTTTAACAAGTGAAATATTCTGTTAAAATTGTCTTGATTTGAACAAGTGGGATTGCTTCATTTGAAGAGGAAATACGCTGTCTAAGCTAAACCCTCTAGAATTGCCTTCCAAATTTCTACATCGTTTATAAAAAAGCCTACGACCTTGCACATGTAGTCAGAAACTAGTCCATATGATGAAAATTCTCCATATTCTCTTTTTCCCCATGCTTGACATTGACTCTGTGTATAGACCTCTTCAAAATCAAACCACATGATTTGTTATCGGTTTAAAAAAAAAGGACATGATTTTCAGTTTAGCAGTAATCCTCCGCTTTAAATCTTTCACATGATTACCACGCCATTACTCCTAAGCACATTTTTCAATCTAAGACGGCAGGGAAGGCAACAAAACAAACATAAAATCAACAGAATGCAATTTCTCTTTTACTAATTGGAAAAGCAGGCACTTAATTTACATCCTCAATTCTTCTCTATGTGTAGCAGGTGAGCTCCTAAAATGAACTACATTAGCTTCAACCCCCATTCCCACTGGCTGCATTTTGCGTCATCACCCCCCCCCCCCCCTTTCCCTTCCTTTTGCAGCGGGTCAAAACCCATTAAATTACTGTGGAGAGGATGACCAAAGTTTCTTAACCATGTTGCCAACCTTATAACCTCTTCTTTTATGTACATCAGTCAAGAAAAATGCCAATGAAGATGTACGTGTAACCAAAACTGTACCGCCCTCATTACAATAGTGATACCTTGCAAATGGCCAATATAACATATTGCATTCAGCTAGCCAGTGGCTGATGTAGGTGCAGATGGTCTAACAGAGAAAACTGCTGGATGGTCCCGGTCAGCATCTGGATGACTGGCTCCAAGGTTGACACTGCTGCTGATTTTTTCTCCTTCTGTGCCTTCACCAGGTTGTGTCTGGGTAACTTCTGAATAACTATTGCCGCCAGAGGTCAACATCCTTGGCTGCCTAAGGTACCTCTCAGTGGCATCTTGAGGCAATCTCATCATGCTGCCAGAATCTGAACCAGGTGACAGCTCCTCTTCTCGCTCTGGCTGGATATTCAAGTCAATTTGGCCTTTAAAAGGTGAAGTTGAGGATTTTACTCTGTTAGGGTCATCGTCTGAACCCTCACTGACAACCTTTTTCGGGTTTGGACTGCTATTTCCTGCATTAGTGCAGGGGAGAGGGTCATCATCCAATTCTTTATCAGGCAATGAAGGTCGTTGCTTCTTGCATGCAGTTTCCAATTCTTTTTGTGACTGTTTCTTCTCACGCCGTAGCATGAGGGTGCGGAAGCGTCTCTTCACTGTTTGGCAGACATTACAAGTACACGACTGCTTGTGTTTGGGGCCCTTACCACTTGGGGGCTGAATGCATACGATACATGAGCAGCCAGGTCTATGCCGGGGATGCTTTGTGGTGGCTTGAGATGAAGCAGGAAGAGTCTCACCCTCTCCCAAGATAGCTAGGTTGGCAAGAGTGTCCAGGCCCTCTAGAGCATCTACATTTTCTGGTTCCTGTTTAGCAGCCTTCATTTTCTTAAAAGCAGCTGTCAATCACAATCAAAAAATCAATTTACTAATTTCACAATAGGAAATAAATTACAAGAATCAATATTTTACAACAAAAACCTTCATCAAGAAATCAAATTCATTCATACTTTGCTCCAGGTCAGACATGCAAAATGTATGTATTTTGTTTCTTCAAGCAACAAATACCTGGATTACAGTGTGGCAGCAGATTTTCCAGCTGTTTTGCTGTCAATTCTTGAGTGGCCGAACAGAAAGATCTGCCAGCATGGTAGACAAAAAAAAGTGTTCAAGCTATGCCCACATAGAAACTAATTCTTGTGTTTTTTCACTTTTTTTTCCAGGATTCTTTTTCCTTTTATTTCTTTTTTGGTGGGTAGGGCATTAAATTGATCTGGTTGAGAAAGTTACACATAAGATTTACATGTTACCTAGAATTAAAAATGTATAAGCGTGTTTAGTATCATTAAAGCATCCTAGCAAAAGACAGCATTTGCAAAATAGAGAAAAACGTTCGAATGAGTGCTTACCTTTCTGGATCCCATGAGTTACTGGAACAGGTCCACTTGGAAGGAAGAAGAATATCGGAAGGCAATCTACGCCATTTAAAACAATCTTCGCATTGAGCCCACTGAATCTTTTCCCTGACACAAATGAAACAGATTAGTATTTGCTTGCTTTCAGACTACTCTTTTGCTTCCTTAAGATCAACAAAGTGAATAATGATTGGACTTTGTTTTGATTATGATTTCATGAAATATTTGAATAAACCCACCAAGGTCACTGTAAGCACAATCGAATATTTCAATATCATACAGTAACCGTAGAGATTTCAACAAATCCACGAAATTAACAAAACCATAGCCAAGTACTAAGTTAATCGGTTTTCCTTTAATACAAGTCTCTGAGCATCCAAAAGAAAGTGATTTACCCTGAACTATCGGTTGCGAATATTGTTGGCTTCCCAAGAATCGGTGCATCCTGTTATTAACAAACACAATGAAATTGAGAAACTCTGGAATAATTACGGAACAGGCAAGACAGAATTCCCTAGAAAAGGATACAATTTGTGGAATACATAATGTATCAAAATACTATTAATAGGCAACCAAAAATTTTAAAAAATATTTGATTAATTAACAGACAATAAACACCCTCACATTCTAGGGAAAGAAAAACGAATACAGTCGAAAATGGATCACATCTTAAAAAAAAAAAAAAAAGAAAGCACCTATATGTTCTCACATCTAATTATTCAGGATCTGTAGTAGCATCCATAAACAACAAACAACATAAAAGTTTTTGTGCCTATATGCCTTGGTCAAGGGTTTATCAAGCATAAAAATTCTTAGATATGCATTTTACAGGAGTTCAAGCTGTCAACAAATGAGAAACAAACACCACAATGACGAAATATAAGTGGCTTTCATTGCTGCCAGCCTGCCACTTACAACCAAAAGCAATTTCAATCACAACAGATATTACAAGTGATCAAAAAAAGAAAGAGATTAAATAAAGATATTCCATACCTCATATTCTTCAAACTCAAAACCTTCAATCACTACAACACTGGCTACATAATTAGGAGGACCACGGAGCAGCCCTTGAGCTTCCTCCCATGTTAGTTTGAGCTCTATCAGGTCTTCATTATCAATTCTTGGGCGCTTACTCTTTGAACCCAAAATGCTATTCTTCCTCTTTCTGGAAACTGCTAGTTTGGCTCCTAATGCTTCCTTTGCTATGTATCCTGACTTATCAACTTTTGACCATGAGGTAGGATCTGCCAGTTCAGCCTGGTTGATTGATGAAAAGCTAGGTAAACATGTGCTATCTTTTAATAATTAATTAACTTTAAGTAATATCACCAGTTTTAGGTTTTGAGACACTAACATCTCCTTGCGTAGACATCCCATTACTATGTTTGGCTTTATTGTCCTGCCAATGAAAACACAAATAAATGTATGTAAATTGCTATTCATGTCTGTTGAGTCAATGGGGGTTACACAAAAGTTAATTTAAAAACAATTAAATATAGCTTTTAGAAAGAACAAAATTTATCTTACCCAACGAATATGTTTTATCATGATTTAAGTGTAATTGCATCCCAAGAAGGAACAAAGAACAAGGGGAACAAAAGCACTTATATGAACGTTTTGTATTCCATGTTATATTAGCTCTAGAGCATACAGATGTACAATCAGCGTAGATGGTGCATTTTGCAAGACGAACCTGCTCAGATGCTGAAGCAGTTGAAGCCTTTCTGAAACCCATGACCAACTTCCCTCCAGGCTCTAACCGACTAAATGTTACTGAGGAAACAGCATAACTATCAGTTTCAAAACATAAGTCTCAAATCATGATGCATGATCATAGGAAATAGTCACATGCTGGTAAGAAAAATAAAGCAAATGCACAAGGGTGAGAAACACACAATTGCTGGACAACCAAAATGAATAGGGCAATAGGCAACACAATTAGACCCTGTCATTAACATATATGAAGGTAAATCCAAGAAGCAATTAAAAGAATCCAGAAAATTCTAAAGAACAAAGCTGACTGAGGAGAAGCACAAATTTAGCAATAACTTGAACATGACATACATTGAGCCTCATAGCACAAAAGATTCAAATCTCTAAATCATTGTATTCCAGTGATATTAGTTTGTTACCTACGTCGCCCGCTTGCAATTGCATGTTCTGTATGCAAGAAGTAACCCCCTCTAAAACATACATTCTGCTATTATTGTTGGGCCAGAAGCGAAACTGAAATATCCATTCCTTTCCTTTTGAATCCTGGACTTTAAGAGGTAAGCCTTCTGGCAGAGAAATTGGGGGGAAATAGGCCTGTCTTATGATGAGTGCATTTTAGTATGTGACAACAATCTAGGTAATAATTGATGAGAAACTAAGACATACAACAAAAAACACAAGGCTCATATTTAACTTCAGCAATAGAATCATTAAATTACTGACAGTACATAACTAGATGAAAGTGTTTCAAGTGAAAAAAAAAAAAAATCAAGGATACTAATTGGGACCAAAAATGCATGAATTCAAAACCTGCTACCTTTCCACAAGAGAACAATCTAGACAATTGATGTAAACAAAAAAAATTTTAACTTCCAAGCTTTTTATGACCACCAATCTGTAAATTTTTATTGCAAAGCTACTAAGACAACAAATGCTGATCAAACTAAAAATTCTTAAGTAGGTTCGAGTGACAACTCACCTCAGCACATTTTTTTGGCAGCACTAGACGTCCAATTCGCCCAGCATCACTAGCACTTAACATTTTCTCAAACAAAGGAGTTATTATAGAATTTGAACTTAAATGTGGTTAAGTCTAACTGGAGCAGAATGTAGTTAAAGAATTGACATGACCAGCATATAGGTACTAATAATTATGTGAAAAACAAAAGTTTTAGACAAAAACCCAACTTTGAGAATTAATATTAGTGGAGGTTTTTTCCCCAAAATTTATATAGAATATAAGTCTCTCAAAAAATAACGAAGCATGTTTTTTAAAAGGTTAATTAACTCTGTCAGATCAATTATCATAGGTAAATGATCTAGTACGTTCAATGCAATTAAAAATTATCAAGAAGGCCTTAAAGAATCAATGGATACTCTCCAGCTATTTGTTGCAGGTCTTGGTCAGTAAACCTAGGCCGATAACGAGGAAATAATTGATTCCGTCCACGGCTATCTGCTCTAGGCCTCCCATTAAGAATCTGAGTTTCTACTGATGAGTCAATTCCATTATGTAGATTACTATGAAATTGTTTGGCCGGTGGAGGTTGGGGGTTTGGTCGCAAATGAGTGCCAGAAACCCCAATTTGACCATTTGCTTCATCTGGAGATGTATAAGGTACAGATAACCCAAAGGGTGGATTAGATGACTCCTCCTTCAGAGAAGGCTGCTGAGATTTAGTTAAACAAGAACTACGCTGCTCCTCAAAATTGATTCCTGGACAACAAATGGTCCGCAAGAGGTTCAGCAACTACCAATAAGTTTTTCTAGAGACAATTTTTGCAGAACAAAATGTATGTCCAAGAATTTGTAGACATCCACATCTTACATATGCATTATGCAGGCATTAATGTTCCTAGGTATATGTTTATAAGACTACCATGATTGATACAGGGAAAATTTTTCTGAACCTGCATTTCCATTCTCATTTATATCCCGTGCACCAGGCTTCAAGGGTCCATTCATTAACCTTTCAGAGAAGTCCTCAATGTTCTTCTTTTCAAGGTAAGGAGTATATAATCTGCCTGAGACATTTAGTCTGTCAATGCCAGTGGATATGTCAACTTCATAGGGAACTCTAGAATGCAACTCAGGCTTAGAAATTGAAGAATTGAACAAACTGGGTGCTTGCCGCCAAGGTACAGGACCCGAACCAACTAGCCAATTAGCTAGACCATTTGCAGAATAGTCTTTAGATCTCTCAGACAAAGTTGAGTGGAAAACCAAAGAAGGTGGCAATGAAGAAGTTGATCCCTGAGATATAGAATGTCAAATGAAGAGGTCTACAACATATTCCACAGCCAATGAATACTACCGGCTAGGAAATATAGTTGAAGTCCCGAACCTTAAAAGTAACAGCACATCAGATAGAAAAGGATGTATTTTGTTCACATATATAACAAACTAACAAGTAATAACAGATTATGCCCCTACCATTACATAACAATTCCAATATAAAGTCTAAAAACAGATTCTGGAAGAGACATCAGAATAACATAGTAATATCATCCATGCTCACCAAAACAACATTTTTCCTCACACAAGCTATGCATTCTATTCCTCCAGCATCCAACAAAGTAAATGCATGATCTGAAACAATGCATCCGCAATGGACCCGCTGCACATAAAGAACGATTGTAAGAATCTAGGGAAGATCAAAGCACACATTCGACATCATAGCACCAAATTATAGCAAATAATTAACGTTTATAAATGCTTGTACTAACCTTCCCACATGACTCGCAGCTCCTCCAACCAGAAGCATTCAAGTGAAAAGTATCACAAAATCTTCCCTCCTCAAAAGCAGAACTAAAGTCAACAAAGAGCTTAATTCAGATTATAACATTGCAAAAAAATTGAACAATAGTTCACATTTTGAAAAAAAGTTCCTGATTAAGTAAAGCATTTTGAACATCTAATTCAAGTGAACAAAATTCCTAAATTAACCTTCCGGATAACCATAAAAGGACAATAATTCTGCAACTAAACTTAATATCATACCAAATTAAAACAAAAAAGATTTGGAAAAAAATTAACAAACTAGAAAAACAGCTAAAAACAAAGTCAACAGTGTCTAAAAAAAGAAGTGAAACTCACGCGCATCGGTCACAGAGCTCAGCCAACTCTCCGGTTCGCAACCGCCAACCTTTCCGCAGTCTTTCCGATTTCAAGTCTTTACAGTCCGAATTGAAGCAAATCTTAGAAGACGAAGCTGCTCCCGAAGTTGACGTCATCTTCTTATTACTTTTTTTTTTATTTCAAAATTTCAAAAACACAAGTAAATTCTAAGCTTCTTCTCTTCACGAAAAAACAACCACAAATAAAACTAAAAAAACGCAGGAAAATAAAATAGGATGGTTAGGCGCTGATCTGCACAATTCATGAGAAACAAAAGACAAATAGAGGGGTTTTGGAGAGAGAAAGAGTGAAATTTACGTGAGAGAGGAAAAAATACTAAACCAGAATTTAATAAGATTGTAAATGCGTTTTTATATACTATATAATAAATAAATAAAAAGGCGTCAGTTTTCGTTCATAGGCTTAAACTTAAAAAACACACGTCGAGTCAAGTTCCAAAAAAACCACACGTCGAGCACGTGGCCTTTTATACCTTTGCTTCGGCGTCGTCGTTTTTTATCGTTTTTCTTTATCGTTTTTTCTCGTTGATGTCAATAGGATATAATCGAACTGGATTAAATTGTACTGAATTTAAAATATTTAAGTTTGAATTTTGATTTAATCTGATTTATTATGTTTGAATTTAATTTAATTATAAATATTATTTTTAAACATAATTTTTTATTATTTATATATATTAAATATATTAAAGATAAAAAATCAATTCGATTCCTCCCGAGATTTTGAAAATCGTACATTAATTATTCAAATTCAATTTAATTTATTATTTAAATAATTCTAGTTTAATTCAATAATAAATAAATCAAAATTTTTTGACTCGATTATGAATAATTCAGGAAAAGTTTACTTCGTTTAAGTAGTTAGTACTTAGTAGTCAAATTCGGATTAAATTTAATAAAATAACCCCGATACTTTTTCTATTTTCTCAATCTGCAACCAAGTAGGGGTGTTTTAGTCATTACAGTTTTTAAGATTTAGGTTAGATTTTTTTGAACTTTTCGACGCATAGGTTTGCTGTTTTGACGCGTCTCTCTTTCGGGTTTCTTTTTTCAACTCTTGTTTATTCTTTTTTTTTCTAATATTGGTCCAAAATATTGAGTTTTCAACGTTTTAGTCGGAGAGGGTAAAAAAATTTGAAATCGATAGGTTTTGATTTGATTTAATATTTTAAGATTTATTTTGAAAAAAAATTAAATATCAAATCAGGTTAAATAGCATAAAAAAATTAAGATCAAATTTTAAGTAAATTTGATTTTATTCAATTTGATATATAAATAATTTTTTTAATTATTTATTTAATTTTATAATTATTTATATATTTTTTATATATTTAATTTTATATTTATATTTAAAATAATATTTTATTAATTTCGAGTATGATATGATTTTATTCAATATCAAATCGAATTCAAATTCGAATATAAAATTAATTAAAAAATTATCGAATCAAATTAAATTTTAATTTTATATATTTAAAATCAAGTCGGATTAGAAGTGAACAAAAACTCACTCCAATACGACCTATTATCCTCCTTAATTTTAATACCTGTAATTTTTACAATCTTAATATGAACATCCATTTATATAGAAAATTTTTCTTAAAGCAATTGGATGATGATTTACATTAATGTTCCTTTTAAACATCCTATTTATTAATTAGATATGACTTTAAAGCATTTAGTATATTTTTTAGGTTGTAATTTAAAAATAATAAAATAAATTATATGTATTGAAATTTAAATATGAACTTATTAAATAATTGATTTTCTTTAGCTGTAAGTGAAAGATGCAATTACAAAGTCAAAAAATGGTCTATTTGTTTTGCCAAGTTTTGAATCTGTTGAACAGAAAATGGAATTATAAGATGTTTGCTTCGTAAGCAAAGCAATGAACTGGTATTGGGGTTCTTTAATTTGATACAGTACGGCCTCTAATTTCAAAACCTATCTCTGACGGAGAAAAATGAAAGTAGATGTCGTAGGGTAATAGCTAGTTTGCAAGACTGCAACATGTTTGTACGGTACTTGTCAAAATGCAAAGATCATGAAGTACCCAATTGATTAATGAAATTGCTTATATTTGTGGACCATAACCTTCTCTCCACGTTATTAAGGAACCACCGTGTAATTTTGAAGCAACGCTAACTATAGCTACAAGAAGATATTCGGAAGCTTCTTTGACAATTGGTGTCCAAACTGGCTTTTGTTTTCAAGCTACCTTCAAGTGAAATTTCTCCTCGAGGAAACACAGAATATATTCTTTTACCCAACTACCAAACTGTTCTTTTTCTGTCAAATGCTTGAATATAGTCAGACAAAACTCTGAATCAGCTAGCAGTGAAGATAAATGTAGGGGATCACGAGAGAGGACAAGATGAGATTAGAGATACTTTGGTTTGTGATAAATACTAAACTGATGATGATGCTTAAAATGTAAACATTGAACCTCGACCACATCTAACAATGTTGCTTAATTTCCTTGTTGTTTCTTTCCTCGATGGGAGATGACGGACAGCCTGACGAGAAAAAAATAATAATAATGGACGAATCGGAAATCACAGATATTCCTAAGTGCAACTCACTTTTTAAACTTCAAACTTTCAGGACTGGACAATGTTAGCATGGACTGGTTACTTATATATGCCGCATCTAACATGGATATTGAGACCGGAGTTTGGTTATTTTCTGTTTCTAGCAAGCGTCACGGAACAATGATCCATTATTGCCGTAACTCAACTCCATTGGACTTGAACTCGTACGGCGTCGTGACACAAGCATATGCTTAAAGACGAACATCACTACATCGGACGAATATTTGTGTATGTAATATAGAATTTGACATCGACTCTGCTCTAACAAATTTAAATTGATAATAACAAATGTCCCGTGTCTCTTTAAACTATGAAGCGTAAACTATAAAGCGTGATTTAGTCAAAAACTGAAGGCCAGAAATGAAATTTTAGTTGTTTAAATCAAAGTCATGCATGAAATGAGAGACCCGTCGAAGGGAAGGAGGAAAATCTGAGTTTCAGTACAACTGACATGGCGGTGCTATTGCATACCTGGTCAAATCTAATATGAAAAGACAGTGTAGAGTACTGGGAGGATTTACATTTTCGAAGCAAAGGGGAGCCTATACCGAAAGACCAAAGTGACGTCAATAAATCTCAATTCTCAAGCTCGACATGCTGATGTTACATTGGAACTAGCTACTTTAATATTCTGCAACTGGATTCACTTGATCTAGTAGTCGTATCATCAACCTTGTCACAGGACCCACACCACATCCAAAACTTCGAAGACCAAAGGAAAGCATTCAGAGTCGAGACTGAAGAGAGCCTTGGTGGGCGTGAATGTGATTTTAGTCTTTGTTTGGATGATGAGGGAATTAATTTTGAAGAAATTAAAATTAGTTATGAAAATAATATTAATTATTATAATAATAATATTGATTATTATAATAATAAAATTAAATTCAATAATGAAATATATATTTAAATATAAAAATAATGATGATAATAAAATAAAATATAACTAAAAAATAATAATTATTAAAAATATTTAATTAAAATTTATATATAATAAATTTTATAATTTTTTTATCTATCTATAAAATATATTAAATTAGTCTCCCAATATCAATTTCTTAGCCACATAAAGAATGTCATTAAAAACAATTTGAGAGTAAATTTGATAATAATCTTTGTTTTAATTTTTATCTTTTCACCGATTTACAAATTAAACCCTAAAAGTTTTTAGAGGGAGAGAGTGGAAAGGAGAATGTCAGCGATCATGACTGGTGGTTGCTAGTAGAAGACTAATGAGGAGAAAGATAAGCGGAAGTGAAGATTTTATTATGGTTATTAATTTGGGTTTAATTTTTTATCGATAAAATAATTTTGCATGGATTTTCAATTTTATCCTTACGAAAGATGAACATGAAAGGGAAAGAAAAAACAGATAAAGAATAAGGGCTAGCGACAAGCTAAGTTGCTGATGAAAAAAAAAAAAAAAGCTAGAAAAAGGGTTTTGTCGCTAAACTTTGTCGTGTGAAAGCCAAGGGTTTTTTTTATAGTTTTTAGTTTTTTTGTTATTTTATTTGGTTTCTTTGTTCAAGTGAGTTTTTTTTTTTTTTTTTCATATTTGATTTCTTGGTTTTTCTTCACTTTGTTTTATTTGTGGTTCATTTTTTGCAATGAATTATGGTGGTGTTTTGATATTGTTGTCTCTGTGCATGCATGATGTAAATTAATTGTGCATGCAAGATATTTTTGTGTTTGAATTTTTTTTTTTTGGTGTATAGTATTTTTTAAGCTTCGTAGCTAGGGTTTTAATTACTACATCGATTGGTAAATGCCTTAAATTTGATGAATTTCTTATGGCTTTTTGTTTAAATTTTAATTTGATTCCAAGTTTTTTTTTTTTTTGGTTTTTTATCTGGATGATATTTTAGATTTGTTTGAATTTAAAGTTTAAGCCTTTTTACGTTTCTGGGTGTTAACTAGGGAAGATCAAGTTAGATCTTATTATTTTAAATTGAAAATTGATGTTTTTTTCACCTTTAACAAGTGTTTCACCTGCTCTTTATTTATAGTTTTATTTTTTTATTCTAGAGAATTATGGAGTTAGGAAACTATAAGCTGTTTTTGTTGTTTTAATTACAACTTTGGCTTTATCATTTGCTTGGATGTTTGGTGATACAAAACCCAGTAGAAGAGAACTATTAATAGGTTTTTTTTTTAACATAATAATCATTTTGCATGAAGTGATTTTTTATAACTATAATTTTTTTCTATTATTGTAGGTATTTTGGTTACTAAAGTTAGCTAAAAAATGATTAGGCAAGCTGTGGGTTATTGGTTGTATCATAATGCCTCATAACATATTCTTGTATTCTGCTTTGGTATAATCAAGAAAGATTGATCCCAAAAAAAGAGGTCGGGTTCAAGAGGCACTATAATACTACTCAATTGAGTCATCTGTTGTGCCTTTAGTTTCCTTCATGATCAATTTGTTTGTTACAACTATCTTTGCCAAATGATGTTTTCATGACCACAGTTTAAGGTAAAGGCTGGCCTATTCTTAATTTTATTTTAATTTTTTATTATTTTCATTTTTTACTCTGAAAGATTAAAAAAAATTATAGGTTATCTTTTTTAAACCACTAAAATTGTATACAATTGTGAAATCTCATTTATTCATGATTGCAGGTGAAAAACATTGTTATTCCATCCTACAATTATTGTTTTTTCACCTTAAACCAAGCAAGTGTTATTTCATTCTTAATAATACTACTATCACCTCAACTTAGCCTTTGTTACTATTTAACTGTTCCTTTTCTTGCATTGCAGATGATAATAAATATAAAGGTAGAATTTACAAGGTTAATTTTCAATGAGAGGCTTCCTATAGTTGTGCTACTTGAAAGAGTAATACTTATTGAAAAATTGATATTCATATCTGAATCTAAGACAACTTTTAGACAAATTGGTGAGGCTTATCAAACCGCTCAGGGATTCAATAAAATTTTGATGTAAAGCTTTTCAATCTACATTTCTATTCCTTACCACTTGCCTATAATTTTTTATGGTATTGAAAATAAAATCTACATTTCTAATCCATCTGTACTTTATATGGCAATTGAAACTGGGAATTTGTACTTCAGATTATGTTACAACAGCTTGAGAGTATTTGCTACAATTAACTACCTGCACTTCTAGGTTTCTAACCTGTTAATTTGGTACTTCATGTACTTTATGCCATCATGATATTTGTTGGATATAGTTATATACAATTTGAAAGAGAAGGTAATGGAAAGGTAAAAGGATAATTGGTTTTAAGAAAAATAAATAGGAATAAGATGGAAGTTTAAAATGCAATGGGAAGGAAGATTTGAGGTAAAAGCTTTGCTTAAATTTTCAATTTCCTTTGGCTATCATTACTTTCCATGTGGTTGGTATGTCATTATCTCTTAATTGAAAATCCTTTATATAATATATATATATATAACCTTTGAAAACCATATAAGATTTATGTAAGAAAGAAAAAATGTTGCTATGAAAAAGAATGGCTGGATCTACAAAGTATGAGGTACCTATCTTTACATAATTTAGTTTGTTTTCCTATTTCTTGGCTTTGTCTTTGAATTAGATTAGTACTTAGTGGAGTTGAAATATCATTAAAGGTGTTTAGCCTATAAGAAAAGAAAAAAAAAAAAACTAACATGGAACATCTAAAGTCTTAAACATTAGGAATGGTGATCAAGTATTAGAATAATTTTTCTGATATTTGACATAATAATGCTCTTATGCTACAATCTAAGGTGAACTGATATTGGCTTTTTAGTATAGTTCATATAGGCAAACAAATAGTTTACATCTTGTATATATACAAATAGTTTCCATCTAATATATATATATATATACTTTTATTTTATTTTCGGTGCTTATCAGAAGGTTATGAAAAAAGATTTTTGTTATATGATAAAATTGTGAAGTCTTATAGAAAAATGATTCTATTTCTATTGCTTATTTTTGTTGTAGATGAATTTGATAGCAAACCTTAACAATCCGTATATCGTGGAATACAATGAAGGATGGGTGGAAAAGGTAGTGTATTCACATTTTTGTTGGTTTTCTGGATGGTTGGAGCACATAATCAAACAATCAAAAGTGTTTTATTCTTAAATAAAATATGCAAATATAATTGGCATAGTAGTACCATAACTTTCTACTTTGGATCCATTATTCTTTTTATAGGAATCTCATCTCTGTATTGTGATAAATTATTGTAAGGGAGGAGACATGTAAGTTTGTTGTACATTAAAAACATTAAGGTTAACTTTAAAAGCTCTTTGGAATGTTGGCTAAATTGACAGATTCTCACTTACAAAATAAAATTTTAAGATGATTTTTCTTTCACTCTTTTGCTTTTTACAACTTTTTTTCATCTCAATTTTTTTAAGCTACAAGCTAGAATTTCAAACCATAGTAGATACAGAAAGCTGAAACATATAACTAGATTTTTGTACCAGAATTAGCTAATTATCTCATAAGCTTACTAATATACACATTGTGATTACAGGGTTGAGATGATAAAGAAAAGTAGAAGGACATTCGTTCCTGAAAAGGTAATGGAAATTGAATATATAAGAGAAACCAAAATTAACATAGGATTACACTTTTTAATTTGTACTTAGTACTCACCATATCCCTTCTTCAAATTTAGATTGGATTAGAAATGTAGATTTTAATTTAATTAATTTGCAATTAGGAATGGCAAGAAATTTTTTGAAAATGTTTCTTGGACCAATCAACGTATGTGCATCCCATAAAATCATCCAATTGAAAGCTAAGAATGAATATAACAACTATAAAGTAAGCATCACTTCTTTATAACCTTTTTCTTTGAAATTCTTTTCTATTCTTTGATTGTTTTTATTGGCATTTAGACACACACACACACACTTGTCAATTGGTTTAGTTTAGTCCTATAGAAAAAGAATGTGGTTAGAGCATTCCCATGTATCACATTGCATTCATCAGGGAATAAAACTATGAAATTTGAGATTTACAATAATATAATTTGTTTTAAGTATAAATTGATCTTTTGGCTTAACTACATTTAATTTCTAGAAGACATTATAAAATTTAATACTTAATAATAATATAATTTACTTAAAGTATAAATTGGTACAAAGTTAAAAAGTAAAGATTTTGCAATACTATACTATTATTTCTAAACCATACAATTTCTATCAATCATTTGGTAAAAAGAGTGAAAAAGCTTCTAAAAATGAAGTACGGGTTATAATTCTAGCTTACAATAAAAGAAGTCATGAGACTCTAATTTTATATACACTTTAGCAAAGTAATTAAAAAACATTGAATGGTTAAATTTGAAAAAATGTCTTTGGAAGCTTCATCTTATGGATTCATTGGATCAAAATGAAAGTAAAAGCAAAACCTTAAACACTACCTTTTTCCAGCTCTTTACTTGTAAATGATCAGGCAAAACAACCTTGTAATGATGATCACTCTCCCCAACCAAGGAAAGCAATAAAGAAGAATAAGGAAAAGAAATGACATTCATCAGCTATGCTTCTTAAAGCAAAGATTAAAGAGGACATAATAGCGATCGAAGCCTTGGCAAGTGTGAAGCAGTTGAAAAGGCCCAATAAGCAAGAGCAATCTTTGAAGGTTGATCATAAAAAGATTGATTGTTTGTTTTTCTTCGAAAAGTTTCAGCTTTATAGTTCCAAACAAGATCAATTTTACCAATTACTTTCTCTCTTTTTTTAAATTTTACCTTTCCTTATTTTTTTTAGGTTTTTTATATTTTATTTTTATTAGATCTTTGGGTTTCTCTTTAATAAACTTATGGATAAGAAAGTAAGACGATCAACTCTTTTCGTTGGATGATCTTATCATTGGGATTTTTAGGTTTGGCTTTCTTTCAAACATTTTTTTATAAGTTTATGGGGTTTTTAATGTATATTTTCTCTATTTTTCATTGCATGCAGAATTAAGATTTAGGATTCACTTTGTTTTCTCTTTTACTGTCAAAGAAGGTTATCTAAGTAACTACTTTGAAGATCTGTTAATAGTGTGACAAGTTGAAATGGTGGATGGTGTCAAAAAAGCTTAAAAGAAGACACCAAAATGACGATGCTATTAATGCCGAAAACATCGAATACGAAATTGATGTTTGTAAGTTCAATTTTCACTTTTTTTCATAAATTATTTATATTTTCACTCATTTTTTCTCTTTTTAAAATTGGGTATTTGTTCTTTTTAAAGTTCATAAGCAAAAGGATGTTATTCATTAAATATGAATGAGGATGTTGGAGATTCAAATGAAGATTATAAACATCTTATTTTTTATCTTCAGGTTCTCATTTTTCCTTTTTCTTTATTATCAAACTTTGAATGTTAAAATATTTTCATTTAACTAAAAATTTCACTTTAAGTATTAAATGTTGGTGCCAAATTGAGGTTGCGTTTTCTTATTTTTAATCAAATTATATGTCATTAATTTTTTTTTTTTAGTATTTGAAGGATGATAAAAGCTAAATTTATGTTCTTTTAATATAAATCAAAGAAAAAATTGAGGAGATCATCAAAATGATTTTTACTTTATTTCAAGGTATGTCGTATATTTATCTTGAATCTAAGACTATTTAAATTAATATTTGAAATTTATCATTAACTTTTTCAAGTTTGAAAATGTCAAATCTAGACTTTATTTTCCTTGAAATGAACCCTTTAACACTGGTTAATAGAAAGCTTTATCTTTTGGATGTAAGAGGCAACTAAAAGACATTGCTTTTTTCAAGAACTTCTAGAAGCATATGCCCTTTTATCAATAATTTTCTTTATTTATCATTTCAATGCAATATGAAGTAGGGATAAAATTCATCTGATGCAATTTCATTTCTCTGTAGATGGGATGGTATTGAATTTCCAACTCCATTTGAAAGACTAATGAGTGCAACTAAAAGCTATATTCATGGGCTAGATGAGAAAGTACACTAAATTTAATACATGGTTGGCCTTTTATCCAAAATCTTTTTTTACTTGCTAATCACTCAATTGGAGTGGAAACTTGAGTTGTATTATATATGATAAATATGGTGAATTTATTAATCACCCTATCATTTATATTATCTCTATGTAAATCTGAATATTTAATTCAGTCTTCATAATTAGTTAACTATTCAGTTTACAACCTAAAAACCTCTGATAAAATTGGTGTAAACTACATTACAGTTCATTCAATAGCTTCATCTACAAGTATAGTATTAACTTTAAGAAAAAAAAAATCTTACAGACAATTGCATCTTTGAAATTTATAATGTTGAACCCTAAAGGATGCATTTGACAATGGTAATCGGAAGAGGTGCAAATGTCATATGCTACTACGTTTGGTTTTTTTTTTTCCGCACTCAAGGTTTTTAGGATAGGACTAAAACCCTTTAATTTTTAAGTCATGCTTTTAATTTACTCATGTAATTTATTGCCCAATCAAGTTGGAGATCTTGGCTTTGCTTTTAAGCTTGAAAATTATGCAAAATATAATGGAATTCCTAATGAAAAGAAATTATTATAGTATGCTAGAGTAGTAATTGATGTAAAGACTCTGACCTTTCATTCACATTGTAATGTTGCTTATAGTGTGTTGTTTGTACAGTTTGAATTTGTTGAAACTTTGAGCAATTTGTCATTTTGATATTGTAACCCGTAATTGAAAGTTAAAATGGTAACTTTTTTAGTTATTGTTAACTTATTGTCAACCTTGCACGTTTTAGTATAATGCTACATTGTCACGGTTACTTTAGGTTTGTCTTCCCAACATTGTAGGCAAGTGATGGATGTGAATGTATTGGAAACGATTTAATACTTTTTTAGTAAATAATTAAAATTTGAATCTAAATTACTGTTTGCCCTTAATGAATGCAAATTTTTAATGGTGTTTTTCTTAAAGTAAACAAGACAACAATGAACATGCTTCACTCAATTAAATCTTATGTGATTTATAGATATCTTTTATTTTCCTGCTTCCTTACTTTCCCTTTTAATATTTTATATACTTGTAATATCTTATTTTTCAATAATGTATGTTTCTAGATACCCAAATCTCATCTTAAACATAATTTATGTCTATCGTGGTTGCATTATAGCTTCAACCTTTTGATAACCTACAATTTAAACGAATGAAACCCACAAAGAAATATGGATTCAACTATTTTTTTATTATACCTTTGTTAATGTTTAAACTAATATCTAACTGTATTTACTCCTATAAGCAAAATGCAAATTTGAAATCTAGTACAATGTATTAAAAATATCCCTCTCATTTCAATTTAAAACCAAATCAACTTTGACATTAAAAATAATTATAGGGTTAATTTTGGAAATAATTGTTATATGTGATGATGTTCTTTGTTTAGCTAAAAGTTTGGCATTAAACATCTATTTAAATAATAATAGACAATGAATTAGAGGAGAGAAACAACACAAAAATAAAAAGAAACTCGGTATCACAATCAATGAGATAATTGGCTATTAGTAGCAAGAAACTTAAAATTAACAACAAACATAAAAACCCAAATCCGTATAACACAAAAGCAATTTTTAGAACCTAATACAAAAGCAATTAGCAACCACAATCAGCAATCAAACTAAAAGAGCACAACAAGTAAAATACTCACGCAATAACCACAATCAATTCAGTAGAAATAATCATAGGCAAGATACAAGGAATCAGCAAGACAACCCATAAGCAACACAGAAGTGATATCAATAAACCCAGAATCAGTAATTGAAACTTAACCAATGCTACTACACAATAAACACACAAGCAACAGATGTTGTTCCATAAAAGTCGTTCAGCAAAAAATATAGCAAGAATAAAAAAGCATGGAGTTTTTATTGGTAGTTTAGAATGTGGTGTATCTCATATTGAGTAGAAAGATCACTTGTAAATAGTTTAAAAGAAATTACTTATATTATTTAAGTAATTGAGTTAAGTGTTTGAGTGGGTAAGTCATTTAAGCTTGCTAAGAGTTTTCTTAGTGGGTTGAATAATTTTAAAAATCAAATATGGGCACTTAGGCACTTGATGCTTGTTTGACAAATAGATTTAATTTTTAAATCTTTATTATTATTATTATTTTTATTTATTTTAAAATATTATTAATTTGAATAAATATGTTTAAACAGTAAAAAACATTATTATTAAATAAAATTTATTTAAACAATAAAATATGACTATACAAAATATCATGACTTTTTAAATTTATTTGATTAATGATTATTTATTTTTATAAATAAACCTTTTTATCTGATCAATTTCATAACTTCTGATTTAAAAAATTTTAAAATTTTATTGTCATAATTCCTTTTAAAACAGTATTATTCACACCTCAAATATATATTTTCTTCTTTCTTACTATTTCTGTTTTTCTTAAATCTACTAACAGTTTCTTCGGGGTTTCGCAAGACAAATTCATGAGTTTCTTTTAATGTTTAGGATTAAAAAAAGCAGGGAGAGAGAGAAATAAAGATAACGTTGTCGGAGCTGAAGCGATTGTTTTAGGCATTAGAAGCAGTAATCGGTAGTGAAGAGAAATTGCGATCCTCTGCCTCTAAGCTTTGATCTCCTTTTTAGGGTTTCCTTTTCTGGTAACTAAGACTGAAAGGAGCGAGCGAAGGAAAAAGGTGGATCTTCTTGGTGGCTACAATGGCCGATGATTAGTTGAAAGGATGGTCGGTGGCTAAGGTCTCAGAACATTTGAGGAAGAGGTAAAAGATGATGCAGACAGAGAGAAAAATAAAAACCAAATGACTAGGGCTTTAGTTTTTTATGCTCATATATTAAACGATCATGCTTTTGGTGGATGGTAAAAATCAAAGTAAAACATGGAGAAGAGAAGGAAGAGGAGAATCAAGTCCAGTTGGTCTAACCCGGAGCTTTTACTCCAAAATTTAGGCATTCTTCTTTTCCTTTTCTTATTTAGTTTATTTGCTTATTTATTTATTAAAAAACATTTAATTATTTAATAATAAAAATAAAAAACTATTATTTAATAAATTTGTAAATTTAATTTTTTTATTTAAATAAAAGATTCCACTCTCACAACAACGTAGGGATAAAAAATAAAAGTCAATTAGACTAATTTTTTTTAAGTAAATGAAATAAAGAGTTTTGTATTAGCTTTAATCATTAATTAGCATTTTTATTATATTCCTGCAGTAAAACGCAGGTAATTATCTAGTATTTATAAATTTATTAAATAATTAAAAATTAATAAAATTATTTTTATATCAAATAATAATTGTGTTAAAATTAATAATATATTATTTAATTTAACAAAATAATATTTTTATTTAATTATTTAAGATTTATTAATTAATTATATAAATGATATGTTAAATAATTAGAATAAATCAATTTAAAAAACTTTAAATTAATATAAAATAAAATAACAAGAAAAGCAAAATTAAAGGAGAAATAAAAGAGAAGCTCAAGTCATAGCGTTACTGAATATATCTGTCCATGGATCCAAACATTGTAATATTAGAAACGGTGGGGATTAAAATTTTCATTGAAAGGATGAAGTGCCACTAACTAAACGTTAGTTTAATTCAATTGAAAAGCACTTAATCACCATTGAATTGGTGTGCTCAGAACGAATGCTCGATGAGATTGAGAGCCTCGATTGCTTCTCGCCGGAATTTGGATGCCTCGATTGTGAAGAGAAACAGGTGCGACCTTTTTTTGTTTTTTGGGTTCAAGAGCTAACTCGAAATCAAAATTTCTATGTTTTCGTAATATTTCCTTAACCACTAAACAAGAGGTGGAGGACAAGAGTGCCTTCCGCCTAATTGGATTTGACTCTCTTGACTTTTAGGTCATCTCAATTTGATCGGCCGCCGCACACCAAACCACCAAAGAAACAGAAGCAGAGGAGTTCTTATTTTAGTGGGGACTCAAGAAATTAGCAGCCCTAA
Source organism: Durio zibethinus (assembly GCF_002303985.1). The sequence continues at coordinate 10,182,430 of NW_019167982.1, forward strand.
TTTTTTTGGTTTCAGATCAAATCTACCCTCATTATTAGACAATGACCATGGAAGTTCGAATTTAGTAGTACTAATACTTTGCATTGAGGCATCAAATTTCTCGAGCTGTACATACAATCATCCACGATCAGCCTCCACCTCTTTTGGGCCAAATTGATTTGTTTATTGTTTCTGACATCAGAACAGGAACTTAATATTGCAATAGAGATAAGGAATATTAGCAACAACAAAACCCTTTTGACCAGCAACTTACCAAACAACATCCCCTTATTTATACTTTTTTTGGTTTTGTACAGCCAAAATTAAATAAAAACAACTTTCAAAAGGACTTCTTTTCCTTGGTTTCAAATAAATGGAATCACAAAATAGGACTCATTCAACACAATCAACACCCATGCCCTGTACAGGCGCAAAAAGAGTAGCTAAACCTTGGTCCACAGTTATTTGAAGCTTATCGTAGGCCATAAGGCCCTTTTGATCACCCTCGTATGTTACATTTCCCCTTGCGATGACCTCACCATCTGAGTCTATGATCCCTTCCTTCGTTGGATCCTCAACTAGTGGACCAGGCTCCAACACAAGTGCCTTCACCTGTAGTTAGTCACAGAGCACAGAAAACATCGATGGTTTTTTCACTAAAGAGATAAAATAGGACCATGATCTCTGCTGCTACCTTCTGTGGAATCAAGTTCCACAAAACCCTAAACCCTTTAATGGCTACCATTTAGTGAACTCACCTTAAGGTACCTAACGTGTGGTGATTTGGCATGACTCCCATCGTTCGTCTTTGACATTAACGACAGCAAGGCTAATTTTGGGATGTCCTTGACCATAATCAAGTCCAAATAACCATCTGAGAACTGCAATTACAACAAAAGAAACATAATAGTCATATTAGTTATGAATGTTAGAAACAAAAGGTTGAAACTTCTACTGGATAAGTCTATTGTGCAAAATTAAACGTAACACAAGTAAATTACATAGAGTAAATGTGGAATCATTGCAGGAAATTTATTGAAAAACAAAAGTGGTAGAGGTGAAACAAGGTTCTTTCTCTGCACTTTCTGCCTAATAGTTATTCTCATGAAACCTTAGAGCTTTCTAAAATCTTGAAAGAATTGCGAAAACACTCTCCTAGAGTTTGCATTACTCAAACTAAGTTTTCTCCAGAGGGCATCAACATGATAAATTCGAGCAGCTATGAAGCTTCATATGCTATACAATATACAGGACTGAATTTCAATTGCTTTGCTTGTTAATGCATGCTATGTAAAAATGCTAAGAATAAGGCAGAGCAAGAAGATACATAGTAGCAGCTTCTGTTTCCAGACTTTCATGTCAATTCCAGTAGAGTGTGGACAAACTGAAAAATCCTAAAGTCAGGAGTTAATCATGCTGCAAATGCTACATACAGGTGAAAGGCATGTTGCTTAAGGATAAGGCAGCGGATAGCAACAAACTAAGAGAATTTTCACAGATAATCTAATAAATTACTGCATTCAGAGGTTTGTGCAAAATAAACCTTTGCATTGGGTGCGGCCATGACATCTTCACCTCCCCAGGGTACATTATGAAGCCAGATTGAAACAAATGGTCCACTAATAGTTCTCCAATGCATATTCTCCAACTTAACATCAGACCCAAGGTACCCTTGCTGTTGAATTTTCAGAGACTCCTCCTGAGTTGGGTTTTTTTCACTGGTAGGTTCACCATGATAAGAGGTTGCCTCCCCATAATCTTCAAAACCAGGAGCAGGAACAAAAGAAACACGTCCATTGTAGTGCCTCAAATGTAATATTCGTTGAAGAGCCTACACAGGAAATGCAGAGACTATTCTCATTACCAAATCCCAATCATATTATGAAGACATACAAGCTGTGCCCCAATTGAGGTGCAAAAGCTATTATACAAGAAAACGTGCACAACAACAAACTAGATAACATGAAAGGACATACATAGAAATCCATACGAGCACTCCCCATCCACCTATATTTCTCGGATTCGATGTCTATATCTGCTATCAGACCTGACATAAAAGAAAAACCATGTAAAAACTGCAATATTATTGAAGTTTGTGATCAGTAGTCAAAACCAAATGCATACATCACCAAACTTTTGCCAACAGATCCACATGAAGGTAAGAAAATGAAACATACTTGAAAAATGTAATCCATTACTAAAAAGTGGAGAATTTTACAAACCCCATGCAAGCATCAACACACTAAAAAATCTTGTTTTCCCTTGTGAGATAGTAGCAACATCCAGTGAACATTTATGACCTGCCAGGAATAAAACATTAAGCCAAATCTTCAATCAAAATGAAATACTTTTCGTTGCTCAGAAAAACAACAATCAATATTCTCAATAAAATAATAGACACCCTTGTTAACCTCGGATAACAGCAAGAATGGCATTAGATGCGCTGCATGGTTCACCAGCTGAATCCAGCAAAGACTTTACCATGCCATTTCCTGTTCCTGCATCCAAAAACATTTACCATCAGATATCAACACTGCTTAAATAAGTTAATAGAATGGTTTTCTAATTACCATCATTCTCTTCAGGAAATTAAGTAGGGAACCAGAAAACACAAAATAGAGAGAAATAATTCAGTTTTAATCGCCTTAGATAAATGAACTCACAAGATCTTTATGTACCACATACTTCAAACCATCAAATCATTGCAAGAAGGGCCCAAAAAATGTAAACTTATAAGACAAAGAGAGAGCCTTAATTTCAACTAACATGACACCATTAATTTCACCATAAATTTTATGGGTTCCGAAAACCAAGAAGTTCCTGTAAATCACAGCCCAAGTATGAATTTACCTTCCTAAACCATATGTTTAAGAAATTTTAACTTATAATAACATGGTGATAGAGAGAAAACCAACCAGCAGGAACCATTCCAATAGGCATCTTTATTGCAGCACTCCAATCTTCTCTTTCAAGTAATCCATTTATCACCTACTAAAATGTTGCAACAATATTGAAATAGTTAAAACTAAAGCCACAAAATTTTACAACAACGCAAAATATTCAGACAACTAAAACTAACCTCAACAAGAATTCCATCTCCACTAACACAGACAATTCCATCATAATCTGATAAATCCAAGGTTTTGGCAACTTCTTTTGCATGCAGCTGATGTTTAGTTTCTGATAAATTAAGGTCGTCATCAAAATTAAAATAAATTGAACAGCAATGTGCTAAAGCAAAAACATGTATTTAATGAAAAAAAAAAAGTTGAATCCAAACCTATGACAGTAATCTGGATATCAGCATCTTCCAGGTAAGGTTTTACATCTTGAGAGAAAATTTTAGTTGCAGATTTCTTTCCTCCAAATGGGTTCACAAATATCAAAAGTCTCTTTGGCCGCCCTGTTATGAAAATGAAAATTTTATGACAAATAATTAAAATTATAAAATAAAAAAAGGTTGTTTTTTTACCGAGAGAATCCATATAATCACGAAGCTTCTGAGACCATAGACTGAGGGAATCTTCCGAGAGAGGCTCGAACACGAAACTCTGCCTCACCAAATCTCCCCTGTTCCCCAAACAGCAGATTCCATCTCTCTTTTCGACAACAGCCTTGACTCGGATTCGAGAGCCATCCAAGGCGAACCCGAGAACATCCTTCTCCACGGTCAAGCACTGTTGACCTTTACCTGTAAACCGGAGATTCCCATCACCAGTGAACGTGAGGGGAATCACCGTCCCGTTGAATAGGACTCGGTCCGATAAAATTGGGGAGAGATTCTCGGGTTGACCACCTTGATCCATATTATTTACCGGTTTTGAAAAATGGATGGAATTTGTCGAAGACTTGTAGTAGCAGTAGAGGGGAGGATAGGCTGTCACGGTTTCAGGTCGGGCTCAGTGTGGATAGGTTGGAGAACCGGATTAAAACGGCCTTTGATGTTGGGAGTGAGACATTTCTCTTGCCTCGCTTTGTACGTCAGGTTTGGTCGTTTGTTTTGGTCCTTTTTTACTTTTTTCGCTCTCACGCGCCAGTGATTTAATGAAATAAGCAACGACTTTTCTTCTCTTGGTATTTCCAAACACCAAGGAAAGAAAATTTAATATTAATTTTTTTAAAAACTATTACATATTTTAATCATGAAATAGGATAATTTCACATCATTTAAATTTTTTATAAAAAAATTTTAGTAGAATTTAAATAAGACAAATTTGTGATATATTATGTTGAAACCTTTTTTACATTAGTTTTATAAAAATTAAAAGTTAATCAAAGAAATGAAATTTATTTCCTGCAAATATGAAAGGCGCGTGGAGCTTGGCAGGAATGACGAGAGGATTATTACCTGTGCTTATACCTACTTCTAGGTTGTTTATGACTTTTGTGCCATTCCACGCTCGATTAAAGGCACGTGTTTCCTAAATTCAGGAGGCTATTTAAAATTGGCCAACTCATTCAATCCTAGTCTAATTCATTCCATTCAATGAAAAAATGCCGTTATTGTTGTTTATTATTTGGAGAAAAATAGGATACTAAATATGTTCTTTCAACTATATTTGGTAATTTATATTTTTATAGCATGTTTTGTGTTATGTTTGATATATCTAATAACATAAATTATTAAAAGATGAACATAACATAAATTATAAATTTTATTTAAATTTTAAATATAAATATAATATATTTATTATACGTATTACACTTGATACAATATAACTAACATAAATATCATCAATATATACAAATAAATACAAATAATAATTATATACATAAATAATATAGATATATATGAATACCACTAATATACACAAATAAATAGTATATACATATCATCAAATATCATATCCAATTCAAAGCACACCAAACTACTAGCTTCAAAATATTCAAAAAATAATAATAAATTATAAGTTACGTTTTAATAATATCGTATTATGTAATATATAATAAATTATTTAATTTTTTTATCATTATACATATTATTTAGAATATATATTATTTTTAATTTCAAATGTATAATATATTGTTTTAACTCTTATAATTTAAAATAATCGCATATCATAATTAATGTTATTAACATTATCATATAATTTTTTATCATTATAAATGTTATTTATTATCGTTATAATATATCATTATAATTTATTATCATTATGATTTGGATTTGTCTTTGCTTTGCTTTATGAATAATCATATTACTAGATGTTATTTATTCTTAACAATTAAGTGTATATTTGTCCTTCTAAATTCCTTTTTAATAAAAAATTAATTTTTAATCTTATTATAAAAAGTTACAAAGAACTATATATTTAATAAGTTAAATTTTATATTTAATATTACTAATATAAAATATTACTTATATATTTAAAAAAATAAAGAATTTGATACCTATTTAATATGCATTTGTTATATATTATATTTAAATGTTAATATATACATTACTAATATAACAATCATAAATATTTACATAACTATATTAATTTTTAATATCAAATCCAAAAAGGATAAACTAAATATTGAAAATAAAATAATGGTTATTGTACTAATATTGTTATTTATATTGTATTTATATTATTAATATAAAAATAATTTATAATAATGATTAAATCAACATCATAATTAAATGTTTAAAATAATTTTTACATGGTATATTGAATAGCTAATTAGGTATCATAATTAAAATATTAAAAATTAAAATAATTTTTATATTTTTATAATAAATTAAAACAAATATAAAATATATATTAAATGTATATTTGTATCGTATCACGTGTTAAATATGTTTCCATGTGACACGTTATCTTTAAATGTATTTTTCATGTTTTATACAGTTTATATGTATCAACACATATAAGACATAAATTGTATTATTTTAAAATTTGTATCAATACGAATAAGCATGAAATACGTTTTTTAAAACACATACGATTTTTTTTATATAATTTTCATATCATATTTTTGTATCATGTCTGAAATTATTAGATCTACATTCAACATAATGCAATAATTATTAGATTAAATACAAATATTAATTTATTAAAGTTATTAAATTATTAATTATAATAATACATTATTTTAGATATTATAATTAATAATTAATTTCATAAATTTCAATGTAATTCATTATGTTCAATGAAAAAAATCTACTTTTATTGTTGTTTATTGTTTGGAGAAAAGAGGATACTAAGAAAATTTATTAAAGTTATTAAATTATTAATTATAATAATACTTTATTTTAGATATTATAATTAATAATTAATTTCATAAATTTCAATGTAATTCATTATGTTCAATGAAAAAAATCTACTATTATTGTTGTTTATTATTTGGAGAAAAGAGGATACTAAATATGTTCTTTCAACGTAATGCAATAATCATTAGATTAAATATTTTATTAACGAGTATTTTAAGATAATTTATTAAAGTTAGTTAAATTATTATTATTATTTTATAATAATATTTTATATTAAATATTATAATTAATAATTAATTTCATAAATTTCAATCATTGAAAATAGTAAATTATTTAAAATGGTAACTTTAAAAAGTATCATTCATTACAAACCCCTTAAAAATAAATATTCAAATATATAATTATTTTTATTTAAAATGTTATTAATAATGAATAGATAAAAATTAAAAACATCACCAAATAATAAATACTACTATAACAACCATGGCAGCTCTATTGAAACTTGAGGGTAAAACGGAATTCAATAATCAATAGGTAGTTTAAGTAGATTCATTGTTTAATGAGATGGTAAATTATATAGTTGAAAAGTTATTGCAAAATATAAACACAATAAATGTGTAAAAGACAGCTTATTAATAACATTGTGCCAATAATTGTATAATTTATTAAAAAAATATTAATATTTTAATTTCAATAATCAAAACTTTGGAAGGCATATCGGTTTTACCTTAAAATGTTATTTGTTGGTTTCTAAATTTTTAACATTATATTAAATTAGTTTTTTCATAAAAAATTTCGTTAAATCTAATATTAAGGATTAGTTGACACCACATATTAGCACAGATAGTCAGCAAATGGATGCTGAAATTATTTGTATTTTTATATTTAAATTTAAATTTAATTTTAAAATTTTATATTATATATAAAAAATTAAAAAATTTCAAATTATAATTTTTTAAAATTTATTTATTTTACATTATAATATATTATATTGTGTTTTAAATTATAAATATTTACTTATTTTATTTATTTTAAATTATAAAATAGATAAAATATAAAAAAGTTATATTTAAAAATTAAAAAATAATTAAAAATATAAAATTTATTTATTTTAAACTATAAAATTGTTAGAATATTTTAAAGCTATACTATATTTTAATTATTAAAAAACCCATTTCAAAATAAAGTATTGAAATTTATTTATTTTAAATTATAAATCTAGATAAAATATACAAATATATTATATCTAAAAATTAAAAATACAAAAACAAAAACTTATCAAAATTCGAAAATTTTATAATTTATTTATAATAAAATATAAATTTGATAAATATATGAAACTATATTATATATAAAAAATAAAAAATCTTATTCAAAAGAAAATTTTTGAAAATTTCATTTTAAATTATAATATTTGATAAAAATACTGAAATATATATTATATTTTGAAAAATAAAATAATCTTAAAAATAGAAATTTTAAAACTTATTTATTTGAATTATAATATTTGTACATATATTAAAAATTAATATTATGTCAAAAATAAAAAAGAAAATATTTTCATAAATTTTTTATTTTTGAAAATTATAAACAAAAAATTACAAAAATTTAAAAAATAATTTCATTTATTTTTTTTTCTTTTTCAATGTTTTCAGCTGTCACATAAATCATGTTAGACTTTTTTTTTTTCCTGGTCAAAGTCACATCAAACACTTAACTATGCAGTTGGTGGCATAAATTGATGAAAAGACCAATTCATTTTGACGCTCGACAAACTATACCGCCTCTAAATTTAGGAATTATGGATGCTAAAGATCAAATAATTTAAAATATTACATGAATATGATAAATAATAATAATAAATTATATAATTTAAAATTTTAATAATAATAATAATAATAAATAAGATATAAAATAAAAAATAATATTTTATATTTTTATATCGACATAAATTATGACATTTTATTTATATATTAAATATGATATGAGAATATTAATTTTAATATTTTACATTATATTAATACACGAATAATCAAATCTAATTATTTACTTTAAAAGAACATTTGATTAAAAGGAAAAATAAGATTCATATTTTTCATAATATGATTCTTATATTTGATTCTAATAATATGTTTCTTTGAGGTTTTTTAAGATTTTTAATAATATTAAAAAGATAAAAAATAACTCCGAATCATAAATATTCATCTTCCTAAGATATTTCAAGATTTATGATGATACGCAAAATTTATCTCACTTTTGTCATGAATAAATGATTTTTACAATTTATTTTACCTTTCAATATTAACGTAATTTATGATAAAACGAGACCTAAAATGACATGCACATGGCATTCCAACTCTCATCCTCTAACATCTAACAATGATTATATTTAAATTTTATTTTTTAAAAATTATAAAATTAATTCAGTTTTTATTTGTGTTGAGTTTTAATTTATTAGGATTAAATTTATATTTAGTTTTATACAATTGATTTAAATTGTTTTAATAAAAATATAATAATTGTTAACATATGTATATATTTTTAAATAATATTAAATTATTAGAAATTAAAATTTATTAAACAAATTTGTGGAATAAAATAAAATTTTTTAGTTTTAATTGATCAAAAATTTATTTTTAAAATTCTATAATTTCAATAAAACAATATTTTTTTAGATAAAAAAGTAGTTTATCTTGAAATTATAGAATTTTGAAAATATTATTTTTCAAAATTTTATAATTTCAATGAAGATTACATCATTTAGATTTAAACTGTAATATTTATTGAAAAATATTATAAAAAAATTTTATTACTTCTTGAGTTTTAACAAAGACTTCATTTTTAAAATTAAAAATATAATATATTATAATAATTTTTTTAGCTCTTGAATTTTAATAAAAAATACGTTTTTAAGATTAAAAAGGTAGCCTTTAGTATAATGACTACGTTTTTTCTAAAAAAAAAATTATTTATTTAGAAAAACGTAAGTTTCTACATTAAAAAAACTCAATAAGGCAAAAATAACCAAAAAATATTTTTAATAATTTGTAACAATTCATTAATTTTATAAACATTAAATAAATTATTAACACGTTAAATAAGTAAATAAATAAATAATTTAACTTGTTAAATGAATAAAATTTTAATTTTTATTACTTCTGATTTTTCATTAAATGTTATATTTTTAAAATTAAAAACATAATTTTTATTGAAAATATATTATAAAAAATTTAATTTTTCTTTTAGCTCTTGAGTTCAAACCACAGTCTTTAGTATAAAAAGACTACATTATTAAAAGAAAAACTCAATAAGACAAAAAAATATTTTAATAATTTATAAAAATTTATTAATTTCATAAATATTAAAAAATTCATTTACATGTTAAATATGTAAATAAATAAATAATTTAACATGGTAAATAAATAAAATAGGTAATACAAATATAACTATTTATAAGGTATTAATAATGTTATGTGTTATTTGCGTATGGTAAAAAAATAATATAATAAACTTTTATTAAATAATTTTATATTCTTTTAAATTAAATACAAAAATTTTATTTTTATAAATAAAAAAAATTCAAAAATCACTAATTCTCTTTTAACATCACTTTTAGCAAATGTTTTTAAAAACTTACTCAAATTAGCAAATTATGCTTTAAACTTCTTAAAGCTTCGATTGGCTTGGGATCACTTAAGATACATGGCCCATATTGTTTTTGTTGGGTTCAATGACAAAAACACCAACAGCCAACCTGTATCTCGAAGTATGTACTGGACTTGATTGACAGCCCAAAAGCCTAAAGCCCGTTTTCAAAACCCCCGCCCGTTAAACCCCAGTGGAATCTAGGAAGTAGGGCGAGACTCGACCTGTATTGGCTGCAATGGAAGAAAACTATGAAGAGGAAGCACCGTTGCCGCTGTCAAAGCCCCGGGGCGGCCACATAAAGAAGAGAGCTCTCAAGAACAAAGCAATTTCCGTTTCTTTCAACGAGAAGGATCTTAGGTATCGTAGCACACCCAAAGCACTTGCTTTATTTTCATCATAGATGGTTCATTAGTTCTTTCATTTTTCTTTAAAAAGCGAACTTTTCACTTTTGCTTAGTATTGATAACTGATTAATTGATAAGGGATTACGTGACTGGGTTTCACAAGAGGAAGAAGAAGCGAAGAAAGGAAGCCCAGAAGAAGCAAGAGGAGGCTGAACGCCGCAAGCGTATTGAACTGCGCAAAAAGGTTTTTCTTTTTTTATTTAGATTTTAATTTTGTTTATTTTCTGTACGGTTCCGTTCATTTCGATTGGAAACATCTTCAAACTGCGGCTAATATTGTTAAATTTACTCTTGTTGCCTTAGTGGCTGCGTTAAATTTGAATAATTTTGGCTGTCGATTCATGCCGGTAATTATTAATGTAAAAATTTATCTATGGAACTGAAGGAAATCACTTTATTTCCCTCTATATACGAATATAAATCACTTATCCGAGGCATTGCAATTTAAACTTTCTGAAATTACTATCAAACTGGTTGCTGCCCCAGACGCCAGAAGCCATTCTGAAAGGATTATCAGCATTCATCTGCTAATTAAATTTAGATAACAACCATTTCGCATGGGGTAGATTTAGTGCTTCCAATTCATTCCTGTATCTGTTTACCTTCCTGGGGAAAGAAGGCTATTCGACCTCAACAAACTTTTTTTCGCTGACACCTGTTTAAAACGCAATGAGATTATACAAGGGATTGGGAGATACCTCTCTGAGTTCATATTTGTGTTAATTATATCCTAGTAGATTCTAGTTTTTGGTGGAGTTCACGTTGGTCTTCCATGTTTGTCACTCATTTTATTTTCAGTTTTTCTTTCAACTTTTTGTGTTTTGTTTATTGCATGTAGACCACTGCTTGTATGTTAATATTTGGCTTTCTTATCTAACTTTAAAACAATCTTAAGTTATTAACTTTGTTGGCTGATGAAATCTTCAGAGAAAGTTAGAAAAAGAATTTGTCCTATATGGGGGAGCGCCGGCCAGCACTGGCTCAGGACCGGAATATAGTGATGAGAACAATGAGGACAAAGAAAGAGAGCCAATGGCATCAGTTTCTGGTATTTTTCTAACTAGCTGATGGAGTTAAAAGCTACTATAATGCTTATTGAAAACGATGATTTTCATGCTCTTTGATTGTTCATACTGCAATGTGGAATTATATCTCTTCTTTATTTGTTCTTATGTGGTTGGGCTTTGTTTATTGGTGGAAGGGACAACAATGTATGATAGTGCCAACATGACTGTCACTGTGACAACCAGTGAGATTTCTCGTGAGGAAGAAGACTTTACTAGTGAAAAGATGCATACGGCAATGCTCGGATCAGTTGGAGATGTTATTCACAGAAAGCACAACTTACCTGTGAGTAAAAATAAACCATTTAAGAAAGTTGCTAAACACAGATCTAGGCCACCAAGAGACAGAAATAAGGGGAAGAAAAGGAACAAAAAAATGCATTGATTTCCAAAATCTTTTATGGTCATTGGATACCAGATGTTCTTTTACATTGAGGAGTGTAAAACAAGTTTAACAAGCCCAACGAATTGACACTTTGCAAGTAACCTTTATGTTGTCTTTATCATGGTTTTACTATTGCCTACTTTGAAGCTTGTTTCAATTTGAAAACTTATACTTACGGTACATGATTTGTTCCTTTTCCATTTTGAGTTCAAATATCCCAGACATTTTTGCTTCCAGTTTAAAGTGTTTTGTGCTGTCTCTCTCATGTGGTAGGGGATTCGTTCCACCACTAGCATGCATTTCCACACCACTACTTGAAGCATCAACTTTTTTCAGTGGTGCTCATGTTTTGGGCTTTTGCTTCTGTTTTCTCCTTCAATTATTACTTTGGCAGAAGACAGAGGCAAGTATGAAGAGACCCAAGAACAACAAACCCCACAAGACGGAAGAGGATAGATTTTTATTGTTTAAGAGAACTATCTCTCCTTGTCATGTAACACTGTCTGATCATGTTTCTTGTCCCTTTGAGAAGAAATGGATCAAAGTTGCTGTTTGCCCCTTTAAAAGCAAAAGCTTTTGCTAAATCTTTGACAAATGATAGGAAATGATGGTTTAGTTTTCTCCTCTTAAGAAGGGGATAAAACTTGCTTAAAGCGTTACCATGGAAGTTAGTTAACAAGTCAGACTCAAAGGTGAGAGATCCAAAGAGTACTTTGTTTGCATAATTGTGTTATATTCTTTTTAATAAAAATATCTTACGTGGGGAGAGGTTATTCTTATTAATAAAAAGATCTTATGTTTGTTTGCATAATCAGAAAATCAACAAATCTAAGCCTAATACTGCGGATCACGCATGGGTCCAAATGTGCAAAGTTGCAATGATTACTCGCAATTATTAAATAAAAACAAATACAAAGGAGTAACACTAAAAACTCGTGGGATACCGAAGTCGTACGGCTCTAATCACGGGATCCCACAGCTCTGAGAAAAAATTACATAGGAGGCGACCGTACAATTTTAAAGTCCAAGTCCAAACAGATTATTAGCTACAATGCCAAAGCCGTCACTGTAAAAAACAAGTCGACAGACAGAGGATATAACTTCCAAACAAACAAGAACAATTAGGAAAATTCGCAGACGTTTCCTCGAAGCTTCTCTCTTTTCACTTTCCCGCTACCCCTCTTTTATACTTTTTAGCTTTCTCTTTCGCTTCCCGTTCATTAAAAGGAAAAGAATAAAGGAAGAGAGAAATTTGATTCCATTTTTGTTGGATAAAATTGAATCGCCTTTGAAGAGAAAGAGAAAAGAGAAGGACTTTCAAGTTTTGTGTTTGTTTTTGAGAAATAGAAAGTTTAAAGTAAGTGAACAGAAAAAGAAGAGAAGTTTGAATTAAGTTGGTTGCTTTTCTTTTCTGGTAGTTTATTTCTCGGCAACCAAACAGGCTGAGTTTGAAAATGCAAACGAGGTTTATGGAGAGGTCGAATAGTATGACGCGAGAGAAGAGAGGTTTGGATTCGAGTTCTGGTGATGAAGGACCTGATAGGAAACGACCTGCTCTTGCTAGGTCTCTTGCTCTCACTCTTTTCTCTTTTTCTCTGTGCTTCACAACCAAACATTTTGTTATGTTTTGTCTGTCTTTTATGTTTCTTTTTTCTGTGTGTAATTTTGTTGATGTAAGGAAATGGTTTTTATTGAACGGAGACTGAACTGAATCTGAAAAAAGTTATGCATTTAATTCAATGATTTAAACTAACCTTAACTGCTTTCACATGTAATAAAATGTAGGGTTTTTTCTTTTACAAAAAGCAGTTTTTTTTTAAAAATTTTAAAAGGAAACAATTTTGGATTATCTGCTTTAATTATAAAACAAAAAACAGTTGATAAATAAAGAGAAAAGTTCGACAAAAAACAAGCATGGAAGCCAATGGTTATGCTGTTTTATGTGGGTGTACTCTTATGAGCCAACTCTTTTATGTCAACAAGGTTAAAAATGGGGCATGGGTGTCGATGCAGTTGCAGTGTCTTGACTGACATAACTTAGAAAACTGAAAAAAAAAACCTAGTCTTGCTTGCCCTGACATATATATATATATATATATATATATATATATATATATATATATACAGCCTTACTAAAATTGACTACTAAGGAATCTATATTAGGTGTATAATTTTGACTGGAGTTTGATCCATCATTATGTCAAAAATTCTATTAAAAACTTGGTTAACGAGGAAATACTAAAGAAGTTGTTTTGTTAACATAAGGCTTTGACCTTGATGCAGTGTGATTGTTGAAGCTCTGAAAGTGGATAGTCTGCAGAAACTTTGCTCATCATTGGAGCCTATTCTTCGGAGAGTTGTAAGATTCTGGATTTTATTCTTCTCTTTTTGAAGTTCTTACTTGGTTCATGTTCTCATTTCGAGGGTGATGTTCTATAAACTCATAAATCTTCTGTTCTTGCCAATATGAGCAGGTCAGTGAAGAAGTGGAACGTGCTTTAGCAAAACTAGGTCCTGCCAAGCTTACTGCTAAGTATGAGCTTTTTTTTTTTTTTTTTTGCTTTAAATCCTATTATAATACCAAAAGAAAATGTTTTCTATACTTTAGGAAAGTTTCTTTTTCTATTTGTTATTGCTAAACCTCTGTTAAGGTTTTACTGTAAAATAATCAAGAAGAGGTTTGGAATCACACTTCTATTTTACTTGGGCATTTTGCTTTTCCTTCCCATATGTGCCCCATCACTGTTGTGCTTGTGATAACATTATTGTCTGTGATAGACCTGTTGCTGTCCTTTCTTGCATTCATTTCCATGTTATTTCAAATTTCATCTCTTTCATTTTAAGATAGCATATTCCGCACATTTTGCGAGTGACAAAGTTCTGCTATATGCCCAAGGACATGTATGACCTCCTCTCTCTCTCTCTATCTCTTATTCCTCTATCATTCAGAAGTCTGGTGACTGTTGTTCCGATTGCTGCACTTTTCCCCTACTTTGTTCCACTTAATGCGTTTTTCTTGTTGCCATTAGTGTATTCTACAAAGATTTTTTTTTTTTTTGATAATTCTGCCTCTTGTTTTGGTTCTCATAATGGTTTAGAAAATGCGGGTCTTCTCCTAAACGGATAGAAGGACCTGATGGAAGAAATTTGCAGCTGCACTTTAGATCCAGGTTGTCCCTCCCTCTCTTTACTGGAGGGAAGGTTGAAGGGGAGCAGGGTGCTGCTATCCATATTGTCTTGATTGATGCAAACACCGGTCATGTTGTCAAATGTGGTCCAGAGTCCATAGTGAAACTAGATGTTGTTGTGCTTGAGGGTGATTTCAACAATGAAGATGATGATAACTGGACTCAAGAAGAATTTGACAGTCATGTTGTCAAGGAGCGTGAGGGGAAGAGGCCATTACTGACTGGAGATCTGCAGGTGGTGCTGAAGGATGGTGTAGGAACACTAGGAGAGCTAACGTTTACGGACAACTCAAGCTGGATTAGGAGCAGGAAATTCAGGCTAGGGCTAAAGGTTGCCTCTGGCTCTTGCGAAGGAATCCGTATTCGTGAAGCGAAAACAGATGCCTTCACTGTTAAGGATCATAGAGGAGAATGTGAGTTCTTAACTTTGGTTAAGCATCCGTATTTGTGTAATGCAAATAGACTTAACCTTGGTTGTTCGAAAGCCAGTAAATCATTGCCTTCTCCTTTTTTTTTTTTCTTAACAGTATACAAGAAACACTATCCACCTGCTTTAAATGACGAGGTCTGGAGATTGGAAAAGATTGGCAAAGATGGGTCGTTTCACAAGAGGCTCAATAAAGCTGGAATTTTTACAGTTGAAGACTTTCTACGACTTGTG
This sequence comes from Durio zibethinus, assembly GCF_002303985.1. The sequence goes on from NW_019167982.1 coordinate 10,197,952, forward strand.
GTTAGGGACTCACAGAGGCTGAGAAATGTAAGACTTGCATCTTATCCTCAAATCAGAATTATAATTTGTTCTTCTGTCTAACTATTTTTTGATCCATTTCTTGAAGATTCTTGGAAGTGGAATGTCTAATAAGATGTGGGATGTTCTTGTGGAGCATGCAAAAACTTGTGTTCTAAGCGAGAAACTTTATGTTTATTACCCTGACGACGTGAGGAGTGTTGGCATAGTCTTCAACAGCATCTTTGAGTTGAGTGGCCTAATTGCCAATGGACAATATTATGCAGCTGATTCTCTGTCGGACAATCAGAAGGTAAAAGAACACACAATTCTGATATTTATTCCATTTAGTTTGCATTTATCTTCAAACCCATTTAGTTTACAGTGTGTTTATGTATTAATAACAAAATGGAAGATTATCTACTCCTTGCCCTAATTTTCCCATATGATTTACCTTTTTTATGTCGGTTAGAGCTATGCAGACTTGTTTAAAAGTCAGTCTTTTTGTTTTGACTAGTTTAATTCAACTACTCTTTTGTTTCGAGTACTGGATTTGGTACAGCACTCGCCAATGTTCCTTTACGTTCTGGCCATACAGAAAATAGCTTGAGAAAACTTCCAATCACTGTGTTCTTGCAGGTTTATGTGGATGCCCTGGTAAAGAAGGCATATGAAAATTGGATGCATGTTATAGAGTATGATGGCAAGTCTCCACTTGGCTGTAACGAAGATGGTAGTGCAGGTGCTTCACAAGCCAATTTTTCAATGGATCCGCAAGGTTATCCAAGTTCGATTAACCATCAGCAGACTCTACCAACTCTGTCAGTTCCAGTTCCTTCAGAACAGCCTCCCATGGATTCTGGTCTAAATGTTGGAGGTATAAATTCTTGAGTGAAAGTGAACTTGAATTTCATGTAAATTTGTCCATTTTTACGAACTATTTTTGAGTACATAGGTGAAGTGAGAACAATCCCTCCCCTTACTCTTTTTAAAAAAAAAACAATAAAATAAAAAAGGTGCCGTATCCCTGGTGTCTGCTTTCGTGCTTTTCAGACTGTTGTTTGCATATTAAAATTTTGCATCTGTACATGTTTGTTGTTGACTGTGTTCTCCCTTTCTCTAGGTTATGATGATAGTATGGCTGCCAGACTTATGATGCAATCACAAAACGTACGTCTTAATGCTCAGACTCAGTTGAATGGTGCTTCATTCAGTCTACAGAACCCCTTGGTCAGTGCTTCACAGCAGGTCCAGCTTCCAGGAAACGATAATGAGCTAGCACTTGGTCCATCTCAGTCATCCATGGCAGGTCTCCATGGTGTCGGCACATCAAATGTTCCTAGTTATAAGGGGGTTGACGATTTCTTCTCAGAGGAGGAGATTAGAATGAGAAGTAATGAGATGCTTGAAAATGAAGATATGCAACATTTGCTTCGAATCTTTAACACGGGAAGCCATGGCCAGACTCCCTTTAATGCTTCTGAAGATGGTTATCCTTATTCCTCAACATATATGCCCACCCCATCTCTGAATTATGGTTTTAATAATGAAGCTTCTGGCAAAGCTGTAGTTGGGTGGCTCAAACTCAAGGCAGCTCTGAGATGGGGCATCTTTATTAGGAAAAAGGCTGCTGAAAGGCGGGCACACCTTGTTGAGTTGGATGATTCATAGATCTAGCCTCTGATGCAGAGCTGTCTGGATGTGGTGTAAGCAGGCTTCCTTCCATCTCCCTGCCTGATTCTAACCCTAACAGACTAAGGACTCAAGGACTTGAGTTGTTGGCAGGGTCTGGCTCTTCGAATCCTTGCATTGCTTGGATTCTACCTCTGCCATCCAGGGACCTTTCTGCTTGTACATTTCTTCTCTGTACAGTAAGCTTCCATCATAACAAGTAGGGTTTCAGTTCATGTGGTGTCTTAAGAGTGGAGGCTTGAAATGTTATCAAGGGGGAACGTCTCCAGCACGAGTCCAAGTAGCAAGTGTAACGGATGTATCTTACTACTTCAGATGACTAGCATCTCTGGTCTGTACTATATTCTGTTAATATCTAACGAAATAAAAAGGCATGTTTATGTTCTTGACTTGTAATAATGAATAATGAAAAAAATATAATAGTGGTAGTGATAACATTGCCTGGGCAAAGTCCAACTGCTGCATAATGGAACTGTGTTTTATTTAACCTACAGCTTTCTTCCTGTGTTAAAATGGTCGCTTGCAAAAGCTCGAAGAGAAGAATATCGCTATTATGATTTTTTTTTCTTTGTGCTTAAAACACATTATCCACGAGGAAGCTCTGTTCGATGGGAATGTTTTTTTCACGGCTGCGTTAGTGCATGGATGGCTGTACAAAGGGAATATGGACAGCGTGCATTGAAGAGAGTAGATCCAAACATAGTTAAGAACACGATAAGCTCATCTGGTCCCCTACCGGAGATTTCAGGCCACCCTTTCATGTCCTCTCATTTTCTATGAATCTCTTTGGCTCCGTCTCTTCGTCGCTCTCTGCTTTTCCTCTGTGGTACACCTTGGAAAACATTAAGGGGATAATGACCCTAACCATTAACCTGGGCAGAAGCTGCCAAATCGAACATGTGCTGATAGGTTATTATGAAGATTATAGATAAAAAACCATAGGTGAGCGTAATTGAAATGTAGATAACACCGTAGTTTGACATTTACCCGAAAAGAAAAACAGATGGGACATGATATGAATCAGCTGTGATTTGAATTATTGTGACATTCAATTATATCCTTGTTGAAAATAAACCACTCAACTGATCCCTTTCTATAAGGCTGTCCCCTCAACTCCAATGCTAAGATTAATGTCTTATCAGGAACAAAATATCAAGCCACTATGTGTTAAAAGTGTTTATTAACCCCTTTCAAGAACATCTTAAACTAACAATGTTATAATCTAAGGAAAAATAGCCATATTAAATGAAAAATCGTGACTTCCAACTACTGTTTTAAGAATGTGATTTTTATTTTCATGAAAATCTAGATCTGCAGCTCTTGGTTAAAAGAGAAAATCATAAAGTCGTGAAGATAATTCTGAAGGAATAAAATATGAACAATTTTCAGTTTTAGCAGAGGTTTCCAAACCATTAAAATCTTAGTCTGTTGCAAGTGTCATGTTTGTTGAGTTAAGCCTGCAGGATTCCTGCCAAGAACCAAGTTTCTTGGTTCATTTAGACGTTACCAGTTATGACTTCTCTTTGTTGGGCATGAGGTCTGTACTCTGTGGTGGATGCTTTGTGATTTTGCAGGATTTGTAAATATTGAAGATACTATGTTTTGCCAGGGAGGAAAAAGGCCACAGGAAATAGTTGCAATTTTTTTGCTCGGGCCAAGTTTGGGTCGGGCTTATGCCTTATATCAAGAGTGAATAATCTAGTCCAGGCCCAGCCCATATTAAATAATCGGGCCTCTGATCTTACCATACCCAGCCCTATAATTTGAAATAGCAAGCCCGCCCAAAAGCAGAACATGTAAAATAATATCATTAAAGTACAAAAATTGAAATGCACCAATTAAACCCTATGACAGTTTAAACGATAACTTACATATCAGTTTCAATATCAACTTCAGATGGCTCCAGCAGGGGCTTAACAGGATCTTGATCATATAAAAACTTTAAGAATATAACAAGAAGTTCGCTGTCAAAAGCGAAAATGTAAGGCTACCAAATTAAAGATAATCAAGAAAGGTGAATGAAAAGACATCTGAAAAACAAACCTGTTAAAGGGAAGAAGCTGATCACTTGGCTCTTGCATAACTAGCTTTATACATTTTAGCAGCCAATTAAAGAAGTTTGAGAACTGCTATTCAAAAAAAAAAAGAACTTAGAAAACTAAAAGCAAAGACAGATTTCAGAACTCCAACAGAAAAGAAACATAATTCCAGGAGAAGAAAATTGTCCATTTTCATACAATACTGTGTGTGGTAAGTGGAGGGATTAAGAATGAAGAAAGACCAAAAGAACTTCAAATATTAAGGTTTACCTGCTGTACCACAAAGGAAAGCACCCTCATAAATTGCTCAATTTGTGCTAGTAACATTACAAAATTTTCTGTTGCATTATTGATAAGAGTCTCATCCAGGCCAATACCCTGAAAACGAGTGCACCATCTTGAAAGACCTCTTAGTTCTCCCATCCTGAATCCAATAATTTCTGCAGCAGGCTGGGAAATGGATATTCATCTTCAGCAGGGTCAAATCAGGAGGAGCACTCACCATACAACATTTTATGATAAGTAAATAGAAAAATAACACCTAAAATGGAGATTCCATTTGTGAAATAGATCATCATAATCAATTGTTGTCTAAACACAATGACAGAAAATGTTACACTCCAGTTTAGTAAAGGTTTATGTACAACAAGGAGCTATTATGTTTAAGCTATATTGTTTTAACTCACTCATCCTTGTCCCAAAGAGCAACCATCTAAGCTGATAGTTTTTCAACATAATCGCTAACATTCATTAGATTAAGAAAGTTGGCAGCCCTGAATTAAGAATGTGCCCTAGTAGGCCATCACAAACAGTTTGTGCCCAAAAAATTGTTAAATAGAAATAAGATTGTATAAGCAAACTACAAATGGCACAGCTTTAGTTGGAAGCTTAACTTTCATTTGTGGACTCAATCGTGGATCAATCAACCTGATGCACCTAATTGGATTAAGGTGTTTCATGATATGATATAAAAGTAGCAAGTAAAAGATTCTTCTGAAAAAGTAATTATTACATGAATTGCAGAGAAAAATTCAACCAAGCACCTGAATATGATCAAGGACAACATGCTGAAGCTCTTTTCCAGCACCACCAACGACCTTTGACACATGCTTCACTCCCTATTTAGTAAGAAATTCATAGAATAAAATATGCAAAATAATTTCCATCTAACAGGGAAAAAAAAAAAAAAGAAGAAAAAGAAATGATTACATAATGCAATGTTTACCAATTCACGCAGAGAGTTAACTAGAAAGTGATGAACTGGTGGACTAGTTTGAGTACCAACTCAGAAACTCCTCTTGGGGAGACGAGTCCAACCCTACGTGCATGTGATAGTGTAGAAAACTTAAAGATATTTCTTCTTATTCTATCTACAATGAAGAAGTAAATCTAAATAAATAGGAACAGTGAAGTTCCTTATTAGGAAACAACTTACAAGAAACAGAAAACAAAAAATAATAAAAGGAAAATTATTCTATTCTAAAATAGAAACAAATCCCTAAAAACTTGATAATCAAAATAGTTGACTAAATCAAAAGAGTAAATGAGAAATATACCCAAAATAAATTAAGAAATCAGGCTGCACTAATGTAGGAGAATCAGATTTCTACACTCCCCCTCAAGCTGGGTTATGAATGTTAATCATACTTAGCTTGGATTTCAATCTGTCAAAAAAGCTTCTAAAAAGAGCTTTAGTCAGAATATCTACAATTTGTGAACTTGAAATAATATAGGCCAGTTTGACCGACCCATTTTCTATCTTTTCCTTTATGAAATGTCGGTCCAGCTTTATGTGCTTGGTCCTATCATGATAAATAGGATTTTTGGCAATACTTATAGTAGCCTTATTGTCACAAAACAATGTCATAGATGTCAGTCTGAACTTTTAATTCTCCAAGTAACCTTATCAGCCAAATTCCTTCACAAATACCATGGGACATTGCTCTAAACTCAACCTCAGCATTGCTCCTAGCTACAAAATCTTGCTTTTTACTTCTCCAAGTGACCAAATTACCCCAAACATAAGTGCAATATCTAGTAGTGGACCTTCTATCTATTACTGATCCAGCTTAGTCACCATCTGTGTACACCTTAAATGCCCTGTCTATTGACTTTTTAAAATATACACCTTCACTAGGACTCTTCTTTAAGTACTATAGGATACAATGAACAGCCTTGAGATGCTCCTTGGTTGGATTATTCATGTATCTACTCACCATCCCTACTACAAACCTGATATCAGGTCGTGTATGGGAGAGGTAAATAAGCTTCCCAACTAGTTCTTGGTATCACCAAGGAAATATTTAAGGAACCCCAAGTCCTTTACGAGGAGTTTCTTCAAATCATCTATTCCTTTCTTGTGGTCTCCAATGATTATGATATCATCCACATAAACAATAAGAATAACTCTTTTTCCTTCATTAGTGAACTTAACAAATATAGTATGGTTAGATTGACACTGAAGGGATCCATACCTCTTCATTGCCTTGGTCAACCGTTCAAACCACGCCCGAGGAGACTATTTAAGTCCACACAAAGATTTTCGGAGTTTACACACTTTGCCCATGTTGTCTTGCCTTTCGAAACCGGGGGGAATTTCCATGTAAACATCTTCCTCCAAGTCACCATTTAAGAATGCATTCTTGATATCAAGTTGGTGAAGAGGCCAATCCAAGTTGGCTGCTAGTGACAATAGAACTCTATTGAATTGAGTTTGGCTACTAAAGCAAATGTCTCCTCATAGTCTATCCCATAGGATTGACCTTTGCAACAAGTCTAGCTTTGAACTTGTTTATACTTCCATCTACATTGTGCTTTATTGTAAAGATCCACTTACATCCAACTGGGTTTTTCCCTTTGGGCAAATCTGAAATTTTCCATGTCTCATTTTTTTCTAGTGTCTTGATTTCTTTAAGAACTGCTACCTTCTAATCTGGTTCATTGAGGGCTTCTTGAATATTTTTTGGAATTTGCACATTGTCAAGACGAGTAGTAAAGGCTCGAAAGTTTGGATTTAACCTGTCATATGAGATGTAATTGCAAATAGGGTACCGGTGCATAATCTCACACCTTTGCTTAATGCAATAGGAATGTAAAGGGCACCAGCTGGCTCACAAGTTTCAGTTTCAGATTCAATAAGGACATTACCTGTGTTAGTTTCAAGTTCTTGGAGACTCGGATTAGGTTGATTTTTAGTGCTAGGCTGAGTACAATTGTCCACTTCTTCTTGTGATTTTTGCTTCCTTGAGTAGACTATTAGTTCTTTTGTTTTTTCTTGCATAACCTTAGGATTTGAAGAGTCGAGAGTTGTTTGAATAGGTTAGGTTTTAGAATTTGCATGGCTGATAGGTTGGGTAGGTTGAGAATCCGGTTTTGAAGGGGTTGGTTGAAATTCTAGTTTTGAAGGGATTGATTGGGAATCTGGTTTTGAAAGGGTTGGTTGGGAAATTGGCAAGTCAACAGCTAAGAATTGATATTCCTTAGTAGTATTCTCCCCCTAAATATCATTATTGCTGTAGAATGGAGCATTCTCAAAGAAGGTGACATCCATAGAGTTATAGAATTTTTTTGTGATGGGTTAGTAACACCTATAGCCCTTTTGGTTTGGGGAATAACCAAGGAAGATGCATTTTAAGGCTTTGGGATCAAGCTTGTTGCGGTTTTGTTGGCTAATATAAACAAAGGCAATGCAGCCAAAGAGTTTGATGGGAATGGAAGAGATCAACCTAGTTTGTGGGTAGGAAGCAAGAAGAGTTTGAAAAGGTGTTTTAAAGCCAAGAACTCGAGAAGGCATTCAATTAACCAAATAAGTTGTAGTGAGGATAGCTTCTCCCTAAAAATATTTAGGCACATTAGAAGAAAACAAAAGGGATCTGGTCACTTCTATCAAATGTCTGTTTTTTCATTCGACAATCCCATTTTGCTGTGGAGTGTCAACGCAAGAGCTTTGATGGATAATGCCATGATTGATGAGGCAAGGGCCGAGAATAAAGCTGAAGTATTCCCTTCCACTGTCAATTTTAAGGACTTGGATTTTGGTTTGGAATTGGGTTTGTACTATGCTATTGAAGTTTTGAAAGATTTGGCTAACCTTGGATTTTTCTTTCATAAGGAATACCCAAGTGAGTCGAGTATGATCATCGATGAATGTAACAAACTACCTAGAACCTGTGATATTGTTAACTCTTGATGGTCCTCAAATGTCACTGTGAATTATTGAGAAAGGCTGAGATGACTTATAGGAGAAGCTAGGATAGGTATTTTGAGTGTGCTTGGAATGTTGACAAATTTCACACTAAAAATCTTTAAAGAAGTTATTGAATAATGAGGGAAATAGCCTTTTTAGGTATGAAATATTTGGATGTTCTAATCTATAATGCCATAACATGATAAGGTCATCCTTACTACTACTAGAGGCTAAGGTTGTACAAGCGTTTTGTGGTCTCCCAAGTGCATCATCTTTAAGAAGGTAGAGCCCTACACACATCCTAACACTGTCAATAACCCTTCCTGAGCGCAATTCCTAAAATTCACATAAGTTGGGAAAAAATTTAGTGAAACAACATCTATCCTTCATAAGTTTACTAATAGAAAGTAGGTTATAGCTTAAATTACGAACATGGAGGATAGAGTCAAGCGTTATGTCTTTCGAAACTACAATAGAACCTATTCATCCCACCCTTAAGAGAATGCCATCAGCAATTTTTACAGCAGCACTATCATAGCAAGGTCTATATGTGTTGAATAAGGATGCATCTCTAGCCATGTGATTAGATGCTCTTGAATCAACAATCCAAGATTATGTATTTCCCCAGGAAATTACCTTTTTGTGCTAGTAAACTAGTTTCAAATGTTATGACTTGTTTTGAAGTTTTTGTTGGAGTATCACCTTTTTGTGACTTTCCTCATGCCATACCTCTGCAGAAGAAGAGTTCTCACTCTTGCTAGCCATAAAAGAAACTTGTGTAGCTACGGTCTAATAGTTCAGGCTGACTTGCTCTGATAGCATGTAGAAAACTTAAAAAACAATTGTCCTTATTTCTTCTTATTTTATCTACAATGAAGGAGTACATCTAAATAAATAGGAACAGTGAAGTTCCTTATTAGGAAACAACTTATAAGAAACAAAAAACAAAAAATAATAAAAGGAAGAAAAATTATTCTATTCTAAAATAGAAACAAATCCCTAAAAACTTGATAATCAGAATAGTTGACTAAATCAGAAGAGTAAATGAGAAATATGCCCAAAATAACTTAGGAAATCAAGCTGCACTAATTTAGGAGAATCAGATTTCTACAGATAGAAATCAATAAACGGATATGTGGCAGAAATGGAAAATACGATTGTTCGTATTCTAACCAGAAGTTACCATGGTCAGTTATCAAACTAGATAGAGAATCAAACTTCTCATGAAAAGTGTGCATGGCATCTGACCACTGCTTGCACATTAATGATAATGATGAAATAACAACTTCAATTAAATCCACAATGTTACAAGCTTGTTGGGCTACTTGATGGAGTTCATTTTTCCTGCCATAGAAAGGAGATAAAAAAGGCTGAAGTAGATCATGAGAAGGATAAAGGAATAAAGCATATTCTTGATTTATCAAATTCAGATAAGTGACTGGTGCAAGATAAAAATGTGAGCTAGACGCATTACAGAAAATGCCATTGAAAATAACTCAAATGTAGATAAATCTAACACAACAAAACTTAATACCAATAAATTTACAAACAACCTGCAGGTATTCCCAGTTTCTCCAGCAAAGTTACCTCTTCCAAAGGAGGGAAGTATCGAACAGTAAGCAATGCAAGCCATGCATATCATGTATACCCAGCTGTCTCTCTGCTAATTTAACCTCATCTTGATTAAGTTCTCCAGAACATATTACTATCAGATGACAAAGGTCTTTTGACAAAGCAAACTAACAACAAAAAAATAGGGACATCAGATTTGTGTACCATCCAATGACAAAGGTCTGTACTAAGCACTGAAATAAACATCAATGGTTCTATTTTGGTTTATGGATGAGGGAAGTATTCTTTTAACATAAGTTAGTATGATTTATCCCATTCCCATTGCATGACCTTTCAACTAGAACAGCCCTGAAAAACACCTTACAAGTTGTCCGATTTATAAGAAAAAAATATAAATAAAAAAAATTAAAGCACAGTCAAGCCAAACTAAAAGAACTCGTCTTTGGTTGACTCTTTGAACAAAGCTCTCCCAACAAATAGTAATTCTCTCACTTTGCAGCACCTTGTTCTATGCATCATTAATAATTAAACACTCCAATAATCGTGAACGATGTCACCTTAAATGCACTGCTACCATTGTGAATTCATTAAATCAATGGATGAGCATACCTTGGAAATTGAAGCATGAAGAAGTTTGCAAGTAGCTTGCTCATTTGCAAAGGGAGTAGGAACAGACAACTCGTTTATGTTCTGGTAAACAATTTCATGTGCAAAATAATTCACATTAAAATGTAATTATAATGATAAATGAAATAAACTAATTAGAAAGAGAAAGCAAAAGCTAGATAAACAAAACATTAGGAAGAACATGGGTAACTCTGAACCATGAATACTAATCCAGGCAAATATCTAGTACTTTAGGAGAGAAACACAAGGGATTTCACAATGTCAATAGCAATATAAGAAGTAAAATGACAGAAGAGTGTCAATTTGAATAATCAAAGCCGTAAAAAGTTATTCTTTATTAGCCACACCAGCCCTAAAAAGCCTAGAATTATTTCCACAAGTTAGTTGATAGGATATAAGTCAATAATGTATATCTAGGTCACATGCTATAATAAGATCCATTACGAAGAGATGAACCATAGATCAACCAACAAGAGACACATTAGCGAAATACTAGTTCTATTAGTAGCTTACTATTGTCCCTATTGAAAAATAATCCAAATATATTAAAGCATATTTCTACTTCTTTGAATTTACTTCATCAGTTAATCAAAATAATCCAGAAGGTTATTTCCAAGATAGATGAGTAGCTTACTATTTTCCCTATTGGAAATATTCCAAATACACTAAAGCATATGTCTCCATCCTTGTCACCACTGCATAAAATGTTAAATTGTTGGTATGAAGAATTTGAAAGCTCTTGAAATGAATCTTCACTATCATCCATGAAGTCAGTCTCTCCAGGTACCAGTCCAGTCATCCAGGAACTCTTGGGGCAGGAGGAAAAGAAACGAGAAGTGCAGTCCTCATATGTTGAATTATTAACAGACTCATCCTATCATTTCAAGGTAACTTAAGATTGATCAAGAAGTTAAAATGTCAAACGCAATTTTTATATGAACCCATAGAAGGAAAACATATGTGACAGATATCCAAAAAAAGTTTAACTTCGGCAAGATATTTACTTCACAGCTCACAAGTTTAAAAAAATCTAGATATTTTAACCAAAAGACAAAAGCATGCTTTAATCACTTCTCTGTCCTCCTCCCAGTTTAGGGATACAACAGTGCCAGTGTGAGACTTTAAGCTTCTCAACAACTTTCCATTCCACAATAAATATGAAAAATCATGAGTTAGATAAGGAAATTTTGTTTAATTATGTGGACCAAGAATTAGACCTTAAGAAGATACACACCCATGTAATAAATGCCATGTCTCAGGTGCCAAAGCCAAAAAGTCAATCCAATATCAAGTGCAATGGACACATTAACAAACAAGCAGAATCAAAAGATCATGGTAAAAAAATCTTCCAACTTAAGTTGATATCCTCCATCTATAACTAGCTTCTAATAAGTAAATAAGTTTCTGAATACTGTCATAGTTACAGCAAAAATATTCCACTTAACAATGTGAGAACAGATTATAGAGGTTAATTCATGCAATGTGAAATCTCCATGCATAATATGTGCGAACAGGCTTCGAAAACTAACTGTAGTTCTAAGGAAGATTGTAGAATCAGGAATACCGAATATATAATACATACATGAGAACACAATCAATGACTATGATTATCAATAATCATAGAGGGAAACTAAACAGGCAAGAGACATGAAGAGAGAGTTTTGAATAAGCAACTTAATCAGACCTTAAAACTTGAATGAGTAAATAAAAGGGATTAACTCACTTCGACATCATGCAACGAAATTGTGCCATCCTCGAGCCCAACCGCTACTGCTTGACCGTCAGGACGCCAACATAAAGATGTAATGCACCTTTCTACAGAACCATAAACAAATAAATTATTCCACAAATGAAACACTGGAATCAAATCCAACAGCTCATCAAAAGAAAATAATAATAAATAATTAAAAAGAACATTCTGATAAATACCAGGAGAAATTGTCCAGAGTCTTTGCCAATTGAATCGGTGCAGCAAAATCTTGGAGTCCTCAACAACCAAAGCCAGTAAATCTTTCTGTCGATTTCATTCTGCAATTTTAATCTAACCCACAAAATTAATGGAAAAAGAAAAGAAAGAAAGAAAGCGAATAACACGCATGATCGTAGATATTTAAATAAAATCGAAAAAAAAAAACAAAAAAAGTATGCGAAAATGAAATTGTAAAGTGAAAGATATAAACCTGAAAGGCAACAGGTTTGTCGAATTGGAGATGAAAAGGAAGCACACGTGGCGTTTCATCGGTTTCCATCGCTAAAAACTCTAGATTTTTTCTGTAATGTTTGGCTAGTTTCTTCAGAATCACAGAAATCAATTTGAAGAAAATACTAACATTTTAATAGCCTGCAAAAAATGGCATTTCTGGTAAAATTGCGCTGAAACCCTAAATAACGGCAAGGGAAGAAGTAAAGACGGCGTCGAACTGAAAGAGAAGAGCTGAAGAGGCAGCGAAGAGGAGCGGAATGTAAAAACGATGGCGGGGTTTTTTGGGGGGTTTAAGATTAAGAGCTCAGTTGATTTGCTGGGGGAGGGAAAAAGGAGCTGGGTTGATAAACGGGTGAGTCGGCCAGTCGGGTTCCGAATCAACGGTTCGCTTTGAATTTTAAAAAGTAATAAGAAAAAAAGATAAAAACGCCGCTGCCGGGGATCGAACCCGGGTCGCCCGCGTGACAGGCGGGAATACTCACCACTATACTACAACGACCGCGTTGGCGAAATCTGACATTTAATATATTGTAATTCATTTATGGACCAAATTGTTTTATGACTAGACCCCGAGTTCTCAATTTGGGCTAAACGGAGGAAGTAGTGGTTTACGACCTTATGGGCTCTGAATTTTTAATATTAAAATTGGGTGCATAAAGTAGAGGAAGGAATCAGGTATTATAATAATGAGTCATAATGATCGAAGCCATGTATGACACGTTTGTTTGACGTCCCAGATAAAAACAGGGGCATTTAACTCTAACCGGCTTGATTGAAAAGGCAAAGAAACTCTCTCTCACCATTTCCTTCGTTGAAACACTGAATTTCTCCTTGTATCGATGGAAGATCGGGAGGGTTCTGTTTGTTCACAGCAAAGCACTGATTCTGTCCGTTCGGTTTTAGCTGTGATCCATGGCCACTATCATCGAACCGATCTCAATTCTACTCAATCCACTTCTAAACGTCCCAAATTTTCACCAATATTTCCTACTCCTTGCGTAGACTTGATCAGCGCTTTACCCGATTTCCTCATACAAGAAATCCTTTCTTTTTTACCCATTGAAGATGCAATTAGAACCAGTGTTTTATCTCAAAGATGGAAGCCTCTTTGGACTCAAATACCAACCCTTTCCTTTAGTCATAACTGCTTTTCTTTCAAGCTCGCTAAATTCACTGACTTTGTTAACAAAACCCTGGACCACTTCATTAGTCCTAAGATAAAAAATTTCATGATCAACTTCAAATTCGAAGAGTCCATGGCTGCTCGCCTTGACGAATGGGTTCTTTTTGCTACAAGCCACCATGTTGAAAAGCTTTCTCTGGTTTTTGATGGAGGGTTGGTTTATGCTCCATTTGCTGAATCTACGCCTTACAGGTTGCCTCAGTTTTTGTACATTAATTCATCTTTGAAAGATTTAACTTTAAGACAATGTGTTGTCTCACCTGAAGCTGAAAGCCATGTTTCTTGGCCATCCCTTAAAGTTTTATCTGTCAATTATTCCAGGTTGAATAACGAGGCAATCGAAAATATTGTGTCCGGTAGTCCGAATTTGCAAAAATTGAAATTGCATAACTGTGAAGGGATTAATCGAATAAGTTCTAGGAGTTTGGAAGTTCTAGTGATAAATGCAATCTATGATCCTTATGAGAAACATGAGTCAGTGACAGAGATTTCATGTCCAAATCTTCAGTCATTGAGCCTATTGGGTTTTTTGTACCGGAGAACCTATAGGTTGATGCATGTTTCATCTTTGTCCAAAGCTAATCTGAGTTTTGTAATGACTATTGACAAAAAAGACAAGTATGATTGCACAAAGCATCGAGATATCTTGAGGGAACTGCTAGAAAAGCTTTGTCATGTTGAGAAATTGACCATGGGGACTTGGTGCCTTCAGGCAGGTTCTCTGACTCAGTGTTCTCTGTATATTCATTCAGCATTCTATACATATTGGATCAATTTATCTATATGTATCTTTTAGAGTTGAATGTCAAAACCAATCCTCAATTAGGCATTTGAACTTTGGATTTTACATTCACTCTTTCTTTTCATTAATGCTTCTAGGCATTATGGTTTAGATTATTTTGAAGACGTGTTGTTTTTCCACATTAAAGCGTTGTTGTCGACTTGTTATGGTTTCCCCTGCTAATGTTCCTTTTTGTGTCTCCAATCTTGTAAAAGGTTTTATCAATATGGGAAATAAAGGGCATATCTTCTCCATTGTCAAAACGCAACTGTTTGGTACTGGACACAGAAATATGCGAATGGGATCTTCCCGGGATTGTGAGTCTGCTTCAAAGTTCACCTTATCTGAAGAAACTAGTGATAAATTTATCTCCCTGTGACAACTCTAAGGTAAGATCATGCCTTCTTTCATACATTAGAAAACCTGTATATTGGACTGTGGAGAACTTTCAGTGAATATTGAATGATGAGTTATGATCTTGATTCAATCTAATAACTTTGGTGTTTTGTAGTGATCACTGTGGGAGAAGGAGAGTAACAAGCTATATACAAACCAAAAAGGCAAAAACTAATGCAAATTAACACCCACTATGACAAAACTAAACTGAAGCCTTTCTCTATGCAGCATTTCAAGTGCAGATTCAAGATGTTATGTTAGTATTACATTAAAAGATTTCTTCATTCAAGGCAAAATTCAAGACAAAACCAAGCAATAAACTTCATAGCATTCATCATATGGCCATTTTCAACATCCTGAGAACAATATTTATACGATTTTGTGCTTCAAAAGACATCAGATATTATCATTCAAAGTTAATTAAACCTCCAAGCTTTCTCATTTATAAAGCATACACTTATATCATTCTCCTTCTCTCTATCCTTTTTTCTTACGTTTTCTGCCTGTGTTCCTTCTATGTTCTGTCTGTTGTCTCATTTCTATTCTATTTCCTTTTTGATTTTCTGGCTTATATGATATTATGTTTTGCATTTTTTTTAATTCTTTTCAAGCTCCAAAGATTAAGTATTACAAAAGGTCGCGAGAACAGTATAACTGGGCCAACTTGTAAGATAAAAAGAAAGAGAAAAAGCCCATTAAAATTGGGTTCTCAACCCAACATTTTGTACCACATACATACATAGAATAGAACGACTTTGTCTCAGTAGATTATCTATGCTCTTCAGAATTCAGATGCTGAAACAAATAAATATAGTACCTAGCAAAATGTCTTGCTTGAAATTCTTTAATTGTTGAGACCTAATGTGTACTTTGTCTGTGTAGTTTGAGTTTGATCAGGAATTTTTCGACTCTTACGAGTTTGATGGAGTAAAATTCCTGACTTCGGCTAACTGGATTTTCAAGTGTTTTCTGCAAAGCCTAGAGGATATTGAGTTTACTGGTTTCCAGCCAAGTTCTTCAGGGTCTGAACTTTTAGTAAAATTGATGCAATTTCTTCTGAAGAATGCAAAAGTGCTCAAGAAGGTGGTTATATATGAACAAAGTGGCTCCCTTCATCAATCCTGGAAATCTTCTGGACCAAACAGGAATATGGGGAATGCTAAGAGAAACCAGATTATATCGACCATATCAAAGAGCATTCCCCAAATGCAATATTCCAGTAGATAGTTCTACAGGGTTCAGTTTTTTTTCTCTTAATTGAAAATAGTTTTCCCTGAACTTCCTAGTTAGAAGTATCTCATCTTTTTACTGCAAGACAGTTTCTTGGAACATCTGGACAATAATGGAAGTGTTGAAACTTAGCAGTAAGAAACTTGTTTATAATTAGAGGGAATATTTTCGATTTACACTAGTATTTATTTCTAGTAATTGGTAAAAGAAACCAAAGGAGAGTGGAGCGTGTGATGTATATAAGAGACAGGCATTAAGAAACCAGACAGCAAACAAAATCAGCCTGCCTTGTAGTATTGTTGAGCTTCTTGGTTTTGGCACTTGCCTGAACACATGAGCTGACGAAAAATAATCCACGGCTTAACAATGTCTACCAGCAGAAATCTCCAAGACAAGCTCCAAATAATCAGGCTGGTAGTCGGTTCTATGATCATGTTGTGATTGTTGTTTGTTACCTGACTAAGATTCCACAATGATCTTGCTAATTGTGAATTATTTATTTATTTTATTTTGGTTTCAAAATTCACATATTATATGGTATAGCGTTTTGGATTTCAATTCCTCGTATGGATGCTAATATTAATGAGTTAATAGAATTGTCAGTTGAGTGTTTAATTTTTAAGTTTGATTAAAAGATTATCATATGTTTTGGTTTTTAGTTTTTAACACATCTTAAAGGGTATACATCATTTTATTTTTGTTAAATTTTTATAATAATGCCAACAATATTTTTTTAAAATTCTTATTCTTCCTTTAAACCCTTCCTATCTTACCATTTATCTTATTAAAAAAATTATCATTCACATAAATTTTTTTGAATTTATAATATTTACACGTCAATTTTAATGACATATCAATTAATTCAAAAGATAGTTTGTATATTAATAATTTTCATTTAAATAATAGTGTAAGGACTTAATTGAACATAATTAAAAAAAAAAACTTAAAATTTCATTTAAATAAACCGAGGAGTAGATTTCTAGCGCATTATTGGCCATTGTCCAATAGGGCCATTATACAAAAGTTAAGGAATATGGTAGTGGAAAAGGGGCATATATATAATTCCATTAGGCCAACAGGGAAAAGGGAATAAACCAGCTAATATTTTATTCTATTTTATGAGTGTATGATATTTTAGAGAATTAGATTCCAATAAATAGAAAAAACTTAATTACATTTTTTTTCGCTTTTATACTTTGTTGACATGGCTTCTTCTTATTGGAGAAGGAAGGGACCCACAGCAAGCAGTTGCGTTCCTAAGAAAAAAAAAAAAAGGAAAATCAATGTCGAATTTTCATTCTCTTCATCGAAAGGCCATTATAAATTTACCAGAAACGCAGGCCTCAATCAATTCAACTCACCACCATTTTCAATCTGCTAACCCAACTTCACGACTACTCCACGCCTCCATCTCTGCTTTGCCCGGCGCCAATTAACGGTTCAATTTTCCGCTGTGAATATACTTTCATGTAAGCTTTTATTGCTTTGATTTTTCTTTAAGATTTTTATTGATATAAAATTTAGATACTTGTAATATTTTCTGTTTAGGTTCAATTACAATTCTTTATTTTTCTTTTTAATTTGTGGAATTCAGGCCAAAATGTAAATTTGTTAAGCTATTGATGATGTTTTTCAGTTTCAATGGCAATTTATATGTGGTTCCTTCCCTTTCAGAGGTCGTATTTGGTGATTAAGGTTTGATCACTGAATCATCGATGGCTGAACCTTTAAAGAAGTTGGTTTCATGTGTTATCCTTGATTTGGATGGCACACTTCTTAACACTGGTAAGCTTTTCTCTTCACATTACTTTGAATTTTTCTTTATTATGCTTTTTTACCCAAGGAACATGTTATTTGGTTGATAGTTATTTTTCTTTCTTTTTTTTTTTTTTTAAATACATGTACATATTATCCACTTTTGGCCTTATTTATTTGAAATAAAAGAAAATTATAGTTTTGGCCTTGGGGTACTCAGAGTATGGACCCAATATTGAAATATTTGAGACTGTTCCTTTCTTGAAGTTATGTTATGCAACTATCTGTTTCTGATTGGTTTTGGGGTTATAGTTAGATTTATACAGTGATGATTTGTTTTCAATTTCGTGACAGATGCTGTAGTAAGTGAGGTTTTAAAAGGTTTTTTGGGTAAGTATGGGAAAAAATGGGATGGAAGAGAAGCTCAAAAAATAGTAGGAAAAACACCATTGGAAGCTGCTGCAGCTATTGTGGAAGAATATGGCCTTCCTTGTGGAAAGGATGAATTTCTACCAGAACTCTATCCACTATTTTCTGCTCAGTGAGTCATGTTTTATGTGCTTGCTGTTAGATGTTGAAGTAACTGGAACAATTGTAACATTAAGGCTCTTATTTATGCTCTTGGTAGGTTATGCAACATTAAACCTCTTCCAGGTGCTAATCGACTACTTAAACATTTGAGTGCTCATGGCGTGCCTATGGCTTTAGCATCAAACTCTCCAAGGGGAAACATAGAATCCAAAATTTCTTATCACCAAGGTTTTTTTTTTCATAGGAACTTCTAGGAACTTTCCAAGATCTTATCTAGCTGTCTACTCATCAGTTCTCTTTGCAGGTTGGAAGGATTCCTTCTCTGTAATTGTTGGCGGTGATGAAGTGACTGCAGGGAAGCCAAGTCCTGAAATGTGAGTTGCATTGATATACTATCTGATCTTCTGTTATTTCTCTGATGTGAATTCAAATTCTATCATTTTTTGTTTTACCTTGTCAAATTCTAACACTCTCGGTTTTCCCATTAAAGATTTCTGGAAGCAGCTAAAAGGCTAAATACAGAACCTTCAAGCGGCCTGGTAATTGAAGATTCTATGTAAGTGACCTCTGCTTTTACTTAGGTATCATGGCTAATATGTTTTCCCATTTGATGATTCACCTTTTGTTACATTTTCCTTTAGTAATAATTTAGTTCATTTTTACCCAGAACATGCTCTAAATAATATTATTTTGTGACATGGAAATCTGTAGGCTGATGCTTAAAAATGCTACCATTTTTTTACAAGCTAATCATTCCTTGAAACAATTCATCTGGATACTTTGCATAAGTATCATATGTTTATAATAGCAGCTAGTATTTTTGTTGATTTTCTCAGTACTTTTTCTTTAAGAGAACATTGTATTTCTAATTAATTTAAATGGAGAACAGCATAAAAAGAAAAAGATATATATATATATATATATAAAAGGAACTCTAGCTGCCTCAAATTTCTACTAAATTTCATTTGCTCTATCAGTCCTGTTGGAAGCTTAACCTGGCAGAGCATTGGAGCAAGCCTTCAGTATTGCCTGGATCCTTATTTTTCCTGAAATGTGGTCTTGTAATGTTTTAGATAGTTTTGTTTTTCTTATAAATTAGCACAGACATAGATTAAATTGATATTCATAAGCATAGAACATAACCTTTATCTCTAAAAATGGGACATGGCCATGTCAGACCAGGTGTTACAGCTGGTAAGGCTGCCGGAATGGAAGTAGTTGCTGTGCCATCTGTTCCAAAACAAGCTCATCTTTACACCTCAGCAGATGAAGTGATCAACTCTCTCTTTGATTTGCAACCTGAAAAGTGGGGCTTACCTCCATTTCAAGATTGTAAACCTCTTGACACCTCCCTCTTTTTCTTATATCCTGATTAGTAACTTTTCCTTTGTAAACAATCTTCATAAGAATATTATGTTGTGATTGCAGGGATAGAGAGAACTTTGCCAACAGAAGCTTGTTGTATTGGTGGTCCCGTCATTAAGGGATTTGGTCGTGGCTCAAAAGTCCTTGGAATCCCTACAGGTTTGTGATAAACTGTTCTGGTTTGTTAAGCTAGTATTTGTCTTTACATTATTTTGGCCTTTGAATATTTCTGAAAAGAAATCTCAGTTAGAGATCTACTTCTAACTCAGACATCCTAATGACTTTAGTAAGAGTCTTGAACTATGTTGCTTTGATGTAACATCGAGAGTGTTAGAAGTTGTTCATATTTGATTTCTTATTTTGTCCTCTATTTTGATTCACATTCTGTTCTCCCTCATTTCCCTTTCTTCTTTTTCCAGCCAATTTGTCAACAGAAGGTTATGCAAGTCTCCTTTCGGAACATCCTTCAGGTGTATATTTTGGTTGGGCTGGATTATCCACAAGAGGTGTTTATAAAATGGTCATGAGTATTGGTTGGAATCCATATTTCAACAATGCTGAAAAGACTATAGTGAGTACAATATTAACTTTGATGATAACCTGCGCAAGTCTTGTCACCGTTTGATAACTCTTATTTTCTAAATTTAATTCATGTTGCAGGAGCCATGGTTGCTTCATGAATTTAATGAGGACTTCTATGGTGAGGAATTGCGTCTTGTCATAGTTGGCTATATACGACCTGAGGTATCATTCAAAACAGTTAGCATGCTGTAGGAATTTTTCCCCAGTCATACTACTCTGCTTTTTACCATTAAGCTTTACATGTAACAGGTCAATTTCCCATCCCTTGAAAGCCTGATAGCAAAGATTCACGAGGACAGAGAAATCGCAGAGGGAGCGCTTGATCTTCCGATATACTCAAAACACAAGGATGACCCATATCTAAAAAGTTCTTTATAGGAAATTCAATCATTCATGATTTACTGGATTTTCAGGCTTCATCTGGTTAGAAAGATACTAATTGTTAAATTATTGTTTCCTTATTTTGATAAAAATGCAATCCCTATAAGCACAATGGACGTGAAGTAATGCCCATGAAAGGCAAAAAAGTTGGAAAAGATAATTTTTTTCCCTTTTTCTTTTTCTTTTTCAGTCAGTATATATTTATATCTGGAAACAATGAAGAAATGCAATTATTTATCTTGATGAGGCTACAAACATAGATTAAGTTTTCAATCTGATGTCTTCTGACATAGAGATCAAGTTTTCAATCCGATGTCTTCTGACATAGTAGCATGAAAATGCCTTTTCCTAAAATTCGTTTACTACTTTTTTTACATCATTTTCTTGATCCTTATTCATATCAATAATAAATCCAAGTTTTCTGCTGCAAATATCAATATCATGGTTCTCTTTATACGTGTGCTAAATATAGAAGCTTGAAAAATCATCAATTATATAATCTATATCTTCTAATTAAAGCCTATAATTATCAATTATATCAAAATCATCCCAAAACCTTCTGTCCTGACAAAAGGAAAATATCCACTAATTGCCGATAATTTGCTATGTGCTGTTTTAAACAACCGAGAAAGTATTGGCGAAAAATGCAATTACACTAAACTATAGTGGCTCCTTCACAAAATAGCCCAAAAGAGAGACTCAAAACTGGGACTGGCAAAGACCAATGCGACGGACATAACATAGTCTAACAAAGCTCCTCTTTCTCAAAGCTTCAACTTTTGGCGGCAAAATGGGAGACGAGGAACGACAAGAAGAAAATCAGCAACCCAACTCCCAAGTTGAACCGACAGAAACCTCAGAATCTCCGAACCAACAAGAATACGAGTGGCCTAAGATTAGATTCGATGTTCCTCCGCACAGAACTTACCACTTTCATAAGCAGTTTAGAACTGGGAACCCTAACAATTTTCTCAAAGGCGTCAAATGGTATTTTTCGTTGCCCCTTTTGCCCATGTATCTCTTTTTTCTTACCACCAATGCCATTTCCCTTTTTTACATTATTTTAATTTTTTTTAATTTTCTGGGTTTGGTCTTTGCAGGTCTCCTGATGGCTCCTGCTTTCTCACCAGTTCTGAGGATAATACTCTTCGCCTTTTCTCTTTGTAATTTTTCTAGCATTTTTTTTCTTGTTCATTTTTTTATGGTGTATTTCTAGTGGATTTTCATTTTTTTTAATTGTTATTAGGCCGGATAATGGAAGCAGTGATCAAGTTAATGCTTATCCTTCAGTCTCTGAAGAAGGTAATTTTTTATATTTTTTATACTCGTGATAGCAGGTTTTATGAGAGAATTCGATGGGGCTGTTTTGAGATTTTAATTTGTGGGTTTACTTCTATATGTACAGATTCGTATGCTGCGGAACTTGTTGTGAGTGAGGGGGAATCTGTGTATGATTTTTGTTGGTATCCATACATGTCTGCTTCAGGTGCTTTTCTGTACAATTTTTCTATAGTTGTTAGGATTATATTTTGATTTGCAGTTAAAATATATTCCTATGTAACTGTGGTGTCGTTTGATGCAGATCCGGTTACCTGTGTGTTTGCTACTTCTACTCGTGACCACCCAATTCATCTTTGGGACGCTACTTCTGGCCTGGTAATCATTCATTTTGCTCACATATTTACATTTTTTGAATGAGAGTAATGATTTTATTATTATATCCTTTAATAAAACTTGATGACCACGTTGCATCTGCAGTAAGAAAGCATGATTTATTAAGCCTTTTGCATTCACTATATTTGGTTTCTTAACTTTTACAGCTACGTTGCACATACCGAGCTTATGATGCTGTGGATGAAATAACTGCTGCCTTTTCAGTTTCATTTAATCCTGCAGGGACTAAGTAAGTAAAACATCCTCATGAAGGCATCATAATTTGCTTCATGTCATTTTTTGTTGTATTGAGTGTTTATGTTTTGAGCTTGGAAAATTTTCCTTGAGATTTTGAAAAAAAAAAAAAAAATAAATTCTGAAACCTATATTGCCTGTCCATGTACCATATTATAGTTTTTGCCTTAATGTTTGTAATAAATCAATTATTATGTTGTCACCTTTGGGGATTTCCCATTTATACTTTCCAAAGAACTTTAGTTATAAAATAGGCATTTTCACTGTGTTTCACTGATGGACCCAACAACATTCTTATTGCTTTCTCTTTTTCATCTTTCTTCCTGTAGGGTATTTGCTGGATACAACAAATCTGTTAGAGTGTTTGATATACATCGCCCTGGTAGAGATTTTGCACAATATTCAACAATACAAGGAAATAAAGATGGTCAAACAGGTAATTTTCCGAACTGAGCTAGTTAATGTTCCTAATGATTAGAGAAACTAAAGCATGAAGCATATTGTCTTGATCTTACTCATCTACAGGTATTATATCAGCAATTGCTTTTTGTCCTACTCACACTGGAATGCTAGCTACAGGATCTTACAGCCAGACTACTGCAATCTATAGGGAAGACAATATGGAGCTGTTATATGTTTTACATGGCCACGAGGGTGGGATAACGCATGTAAGTGATCATTTATTTTCATTTCACTTGGTTTTATTTATTATATCAACAAGGAAAAGCAAAATGTTTTCATTTTTTCCTAACCTATCGTTCAGGTGCAATTCTCAAAAGATGGAAATTATCTATATACTGGAGCCCGGAAGGTAACATACTTTAATATCCTCATTCCATATACAACCAATTAAACAGAGGACAAAGATTTTGGTTGCCCTTTTCTGGTTCTTGGTTCTTGAATGACAGAATCATTGTTTTATATCATGTAAATGGCAACTCATTGGACTCCGGAGATGTTTATGCCAGCTGGAGTTTATTCCTTTCTTATGAAAATAATTGGAAGATCTAAAATGCATGTTGTTTTCTTTTACTTTTGTATGATAATAATTAAAAAAATGCTGACTTGTTGATTAACTAACTAATATTCATATTCAGATCAATGCCAAAGAAAAGTGGTTGTATATCAAAATCGGTCTTTAAAATTCTGGACTCTAGTACAATCCTATTCCCTATAAGTACAATCTTATTCCCTATATCTAAACCACCAAAACTTTAATCAGAATCATTTGCTAGGCCAATTTCAAAATGATCCTATAATAAAGAGTTATAGTAGTTGTTGGTATTATAATTTGTTATTGTACGTGTTGATTTGTAAGTACACAATATCACCTCTGTCTGCATTTTATGAGTTACTTTTCATTTTTGATTCCCTTTAGACTTTTCATTTGAGAAAAGTTGCTCTCTTTGTTTGCTTTTTCTTGTATGGCATTACCACATAATGGTGAATGCTTAAAATTGACAGTGTCTTTTATCAATTCATCTAGGATCCTTATATTATGTGCTGGGACATAAGAAAAGCTGTTGAAGTTGTCTACAAGTAAGTAATTTTGATCTTATGGATGGTGCTGCAATTTTTTTCTTCAAAAGAAGAAATCAAAACAAGGAGAAATGTATATACATTCAAGCAATGCAAAAGAAGAAATCAAAACAAGGGGAAATGTGCATACATTCTAGCAATGCAACTAAGAGAAACTCATTTTGAGCATTCTGAGTACCCCTGAAACTAAATATTTAATAATACCCATCGGGTTTTAATACCAATGTCATGAAACATTCCCAATGATACTTGTTTGTGGATTCAAAAAACCACCTAAAAGGGTAGAAATAGGTGATACTTAGTGCCCTAAAAATTTGTAAAAGCGGGGTGCAATATTATGAAGATCCGTATATGACATACCTATTTGCTTATGCAGCTCTTAATTTCCTTGACTGCAAGGTTTAATTTATCATGCACACTGCTAGTCACAAAATTAAAGTGCCTGTGTTTTCTTATGTGCGCCTTGTTTGTAGGTTATACAGATCAGCAGAATATACCAACCAACGAATAGCTTTTGATATTGAGTGCTCTGGTCGACATCTTGGTACAGGTGGTCAGGTAAAAATTTTGTTTTTCATCCGGCACTGCTGAATAGTTAATGAATAATTAATTCTTTGCTGGTTTATCTGAAATTTATTCCAGGATGGTCTTGTTCATATTTATGATTTGCAAACTGGGCAATGGGTATCAGGCTTTCAGGCTGCAGCTGGTTAGATGTCCTACATTCTTTTACGAAGAAATTGATTCATTTTAGCCTATCTTGAGCATGATCCGTTTCTTACCAGTTTTCACTTAATCTGCAGACACAGTTAATGGTTTCTGTTTCCATCCCTTCCTGCCAATGGCTACCTCTTCATCAGGCCACCGAAGATTTCAAATTCCTGAGGATGACAATGAGAAGTTGCATTTGAGAGGTACTTCTGGTCACATCAACGGCTAGTCCTTTACAATCCAGTCTCATATTAACTTCGTATTTAGGTTTTTTTATTTTCACTTGTTTCATTTAACAAATACTTGAGTAGTCGACAAAGAATTATATGGGGCTTTTTTGTACATGTCAATGATTTCATTCTTTATTGCATGTAGGTGACGAAAATTGTGCTTCTGTCTGGAGTTTTGCTTATGATATTAATTCTGGGGAACAATCTTGAACGTTGATCTTTTTGACAGTCCATGGAAACGTGGAAGCTTTCCCAATTCTGTAACTCGGCGAATGTGTACCAATTTCATTTTTAAGTGTTAATATTTTCCCAATTATGGTACATTTGTCACATTCAACACAAATAAGGATGACGATTCAGCAAATTCTTGTTTTTTTGCCTACATCAAGTGATATATATTTAAGAATTTCCATTAGCAAAATGCTAGTCATACACTCTCCGCCAATTTTAAGGATAGTGCCTAAACTAAACGCTCCAACATATCCACCTCGAGTGGATTAGGATGTCTCATTACGTGCGTTATTTTCTAAAAAATGTCTCTATTTCAGCGGAAACCTCTCTTCCTAATTAGGGTGGCTTATTCAGTGGAGCGTCTTTCAACAGAGCTTCTCGCTCAGACTAGCTGATAATGAAAGCCAGGACTCCGTCTTTCGAGTTCTCCACTTGCTTTTAGTGCTTGACAACAATGTTAATGCAGCTAAGTATAGCAGCTTTCAGTATCATTATCGAGGGAAATTTCTGCTGCCTAAGATAATTCTGTCATGGACAACTACTGGTTAGCTTGTTGATCAAGATTATTCTCCTTTGGGCGATGATTTAAGCATTATTGTCTTGAACCACTCAAAAAAGTTGGTACGGGAAGCTATTGCAAAATATGGGGAGAGAATAACAGGCACATTTGGGAAATATTGCACGATAAATGTAAATCACAACAAAAGTATAGAGAAGTCGACTTGCGAATGAAGAATAAGAATAATTCCATCCCCGAGCTCAGCATAAAATCTTGGTGCCAAGACCACTCTCAGCCTTGTACGCTGTTCATGTTCATAATCGGATTTTTTTTTTAATGCAGAGTGAGCTGAAGATTAAATTAAATTCCCTTGTACTTTAAATCTCGCATGTCAATTATGCATGGATTCTCAGATCGGTGACACTGAGTCTGCAAAATCTCCCTTTTCTTGACCAATATTTTGATCTTATCAAGGTAGAAATACTCTACTCTAACCCATACCCACCAAAAAGAAGGTTGAAATTCATTGTTCTTTCCACATTCAATCATAGACCTGTATTATTTTCTTGGAAGTGAAGATAGAATTTGGTGGTAGACCCAAAACTAACACTTTATAATTGTAGACAGAGCCTTGTTTTGCTTTCAATATCAAACCAAACTATGGAAGCTAGAGAACAGCAAAAAAGCCTTTGAAAAAATCTTTCTCTTTTAATATGCTTTTCAGTTTTTATATTTTCCAACAATTATAGCTTTTTAACGTAATGCTTTTGGGGTGTACCTTACTTTTTTACACATACCATGTGCATAGTAAGCGAAAGAATGGAAGGGTATTTATCAATACACATCACGCTTCCTGGTCCAAGTTAGCTAATCACTAGTGGGTTAGGCTTTTTTCAATTTATGGACGTATAGGCAGCGGAGGCTTTGCATTCATTCGATTGTAGCTGAAGGCAACAGCTGGGAGTTTTTTGGCTGCTTTCGGACCATCCACTCCATTTTTGTTGCTGGGTTTCATCGTCAATCCCTTATTGAATTGCCTAAGAAAATGGTTTCGTTCCCTTTTAATTTGTGTTGTAAAACCCAACATAAATGCTGTGGCTTGCCATGGATTCTCCTTTAGTTCTCCTCCTAAAAGCAAGCTTTTGAATACTTAGCAGTTTACCAACTTGATTAATGTTGGGGGATTAACTCACCAAAATCATGTAGCTAAAAGCCTTGATAGTTGGACTTAGACCCCCTCCCAAATTGATTGAAAGAAAGGGGAAAGAACAAAGAGTAGAGTGTTTGTTTTGATGAATCTTTCTTATATAGCTATTGCAGACAATAATATTCCTAGAATTCCATTTTCGTGAAAGTAACCACTCGCGGTAGCATGAATTCAGCTCAGGTCCTCTCATGTACCTAATTAGGGGGTAAGACAGCAGCTGGAATTTGGACCTCAGCCTTTATTTGTAGGTCGGTAAACCACTACTGGGGCCAGGGTGCGTCTAATTTTTCCTACTATTCCATCCTACAGAAAACACTTGACATCTTTTACTTTATAGGCATTTGCCATTGATCAAGTAATGCACCTAAAACCCTTTAATCTCAAATGTCTCAATCCTATATATGGCACATGTCATCCTCTTAACGGTTGACCCCATGTTCAAACAGTTTTTTTGAGGCCAAAACCACCCTGTTTAAATGAATTTGTCCCTTGTTGAGCAATTTTAACACTCGACAGACCATTTATATCAGACTAGCCAAAGATTACACTGCACTAATTACTGATGACAATTACAAACTGCAATTTACTAAAGTTGATTCTTTTCTTAATCAAGTGTTAGAACAGCTGATCAACATGTAAGTAGATGGTGGAGAAATGGAATGTAGCGAATAGAAATTTTTAACCGTCAGGCCATTCATCTTTGAAACAAAATGGAGTAAAAAGTTTGGACTTTGGACCAAGGCTATATAACACGTTGCTATTTTTGCTTTTCAGGTTCTATCAGGTGCTACAGAAGGGCCTAATTAGGAAAATTATATACCAATGTAACCAATCTTACCAAATTCCATCAAAGCTGTTTTCGAAATTTTGTTATCTGTGATTGACTACTTGCATTGCATTTAACGTTTAATGTATCAAACTTTACTTTTATTTAAGTAATTAAAACTTAAACAGGATTATCAGAAAGATTGAAGGAAAGATACAGATACATCAAGCACTGCAGTAATACTCGACCACGTTTTGTCACGGAATGAAAAGGTAGAATAAAAGAAAAAGAAGGGAGAGGGTGAGGTAGGAGAAGGTCCCCAACATCACAAGACAACTTCCTTTTCAAATAAAAGAAAAGATGAAAACCATGATGAGAAAATGAAAAGAAAGATGATCAGGAAGCAATGGATTTTGTGTTAAGTGAAAGGAAAAAGGAAGAAATAATTCTAGAAAAGTTCATAGCCCCCACAGTACCAATATGTTCAGCACTTGCACAAATATTGTTTCAACCTCCAAGCGACTGTCCCAAGTTTTCTTCATATATATTGTTATAAGCCTGCTAATTAAAGAGGATGCAACTGAACTGTTTGCTGTCAACTTATGTTTAATGTATCTTGGACCTTTTTTTTCCATTTCAGATGCCATGTCATTTACTTTTAGCCAACCCTGAATTAAAACGTAAGAGGGAAATAAAGATAATAATAAAAATAAAAATAAGGAAAATTGTTCATTTATTTTGTTAGATATATATATAATTAGATCTGACAGGCTCCACTATCCACGACCTGGTGCAAGAGAACCGATACTCCACTTCCACTGGCAAAGGTCATCAGTTCATCCATGGCCATGCTGCCATATTTCTGATATGGAAATCATATTTACTTGACTCTTTACGTTTCCATTTTAAAAAAATAGTGTCTAAGAAGTAAGAACCATGGAATTGGGAGTGACGAACAGTTACAAAATGGTCCAAACTCTTCTAACTCTGTTTCATGTCTTAATACACTGATTTAATCCATGGAAATTGGACACAAACAATGTAAGCAGATTAACCATCTTTTAAGATTGATATTTAAAGATCTTTTGTCCATTTCGTTACTAGACAAAAGTCCATCACTAAGGTCATCTCGGTAATTGCGCAGTCCCAACACTTTCCTTATATTCCATGCCTCACTCTTACGCACTCTTCAAAAGAGCAAAAACAGAGACTTGTCAAAATAACAAAAGTTGAGAAACAGTCAAGCAGTCCCCTTTAAAAACCCTCCACTGAACTTCTTTTTCATTTTTACTTGTGCAAAGTTTCCTTCTTTATGGAAGAAAATGAGAATGAGAATTGGAATTGGAATCCTTGGGAGTTTTTTAAGTCGATTGAAATTGTTACCATGGTTTCTTCTTCAAAAACAATTTATAATCTTTCTTCTCTTTCCTCAAATGATCCTCTTTTCTCATGCATTGTCACTCTTTACGTTTTAATTCTTCTTTATTTCCCTCAAAGCTTTTCTCTCAAAATCCTGTTCTCTCCTGTCCTTATTTTAACGGCTTCTCTCTTGCTTTCTCTCCTCCGTCTCGGTGCCATCCAAACAGAAACCAAAGAAAAAAGAAGCGTCGCTGAAGCTGAAGTTGAAGCTGAAAAGACAGATTTTTCACAACAAGAACTCAAATGGGAGACATGCAACGAAGACCCAGAGCCTAAAATGCAGAGTTTCGAAGAAACGTTCGTAGAATGGGACGTGAGAGCTCCGTTAGAGGTTATATACGAAGCATATGAAGAAGGAGAGGATCCGAAAGAGAATGATCCGAATTCAACCCGTGTTATTGAGAGGTACCCTTCGTTGTCGCTATATTACCCGGAATCTGACTCGGATAGTTCGTCGTCGGAGACGGATTTTCTGGCGATCGGAAACGGGTTTTCGTCGGAGAAGATATGTTACAGTTGGGAAGAGGAAGACAGAGAAGGGTTGATTGAGATAGCTCTGGATAAGAAAGATTTGGATTTTCGTGGGGAAGAAGATAATTTGATAGAGATTGATATTTCTTCTCTTAAGGGTTAGATTCAGCTAATGTTGCATTAATCAAATTGATCAAAGTTTAAAGTAAAAAATAAAAAATAAAAGTCTAAAGAGAGATTTGAGCTTTTGGGGTTTGGAATGAGATTGTTTTGTATTATATCAATGTTTAAAGTACAATTAGTCCCTAAACCCAAGACATTTAATTGGGTTAGCTGATGACTGATTTTTCGTTTTTTTTTTTTTGACAAGACCAAGAGTTGGTTGAGCGTTGAAGGGTGACACCTGGCTTTGTTGTTGCAGGGTAAAGTAGTAGACATATTAGAGTGCCTTGATGAATGGGCTTGAATTCCATGTTCATGTCTTAAATGTTACCCCAAGAAATTCATCACCATTAGAGTGATAGAGCTGTAAGAGAACAACCTATGTAAATCTTTCTTATAAATTAAAATTAAATAATCATCTCTTATTGTTCTAATGTAATACTAATGAATCATTAATAGTTATCTTCGTCTGATTAAATTTTTAAATATTTATTTTTATTTAAATGACTTTTGATTTTTCAAAAATTGACAAATATATATTTTCTTATGATTGAACTTTCCATTGAATAAAAAATTTAATTGTATGACATAGATATATGAAAATTAAATTGATTAAAATAAAATTAATAATTGAAATAATTATTTAATTTTAACTTACAGATTTCTTTTTATATTTAAACATTAAATCTTCTATGATTTGGTGGTATGCATGTGTATGAAAATATGGTTACCGACTTGCCATTTACCATCCCTCTTTCTTACACATAATTTTTTTTTGGTATTTGAAATTATTAAAAATTAAATTTTAGAAATTGAAATTAAAAGTCCCACTTTATATCAATTGATATCTCAATAATTTGCTTTCAATGAATTTTGTCCACCCAATTATTTGTCTTTAATGAATTTTGTCTTGCTTTTATTGTTTCACCAAATGATAATTATAACTTTATAAGTGCGAAATGAGATGACGTAAAAACAAGAACGAGGAGGTTATTGGATTTGGGATGCAATTCCCACCTAAGATCATAGGGGAAAATTAAAATACCAGAAATAAGTCAAACTCATTTTACAATTTTCTTTTAACTTTTGGTAGACAACAGCTCGATGGTGCAAAAATGTCAGCGGCTTAATATATGATTCGCCTCGGTTTCAGGCCTTTTCAGGGATAGTCCAAAACTGAACTAAAATCAAAGTGCAACTCACTGTGAGGATAAAGGTTGTGCAGTTTCAAGCCTGGCTTTACACGGTTGGTCTGTTTTGAATAGAAGTTATCATCTTTAGCCATAAAAATGAAAGGAAATGAATTATAAGTAACTGCTTCAAACATTTACAACTCCTAGCTAGGCTACCTACATACTTCATTGTCGTTACATGTCCTAAAAATGACCAGCTTCAGCATAAAAAGCCAAACAAAACCTTATCATGGAGGGAAAATGATAAGTCTCCTTTAGTTGAATACTGTTCCATTGATGAGCTCTGATTAGATATTTGCCAAATTTGATGTGTGTTAAAGAAGTGCACGAAATATTAGATCATGAAGAAAAAAAAAAAAAACCTGGAGAGAGATGAACTTCAATTTTGCATTTTTCTTGACGTACATATTTAATACATAGGTGTATAAAAATCTAACTCTCTAAATATATTAAAAAAATTACAAAAAATGAGCATACTCTTGTTGGGGACTTAAGTTTAAATAACATAGGCTATTGATTTTTACGTTTGAATCGGGGCATTATAATAGAAGCAAAGCTTGATGTTTTGTTTCCCCTGTTTGCGAGTTGGTGACCTGCCAACATCAGGCAAAGCAAGCCTATTTTGTAGGAAGCAAAGAAGAAAAAAAAAAGAAGTTAGCCTTATCAGAAGAGTACAATCAAAGTTCGACATAAATGTCTGATTAGATAGCTTGACTAAAGTGGCCATCTTAAACACTTTTTTCTTTTTCTTTTGAGGTTACATTAACCATGCAAATTGACTTGAAGCACCTGATCAATAATGAAGAAATTGACTCTTCGCACCGAGTTACAAGCTATATTTATTTGATAAGTACTTACCACAAGGCTGGACATTGGGCAATCAATATATGGCCCAATTGAAATATCATTTTAATGGGCTTGAGTTGCCCAGTAGCAATTCCCAGCGTTCCAGGCTATACCCAAAAATCCCAATTTTGAACAGACCATACACATTAATTTCCATTCTTTTAATTCAAATTTCCATAATTTTTCTAATCTTCAATCTTCAACACGAACAGTATCTGAATCTTAGTTTTAGAAGACGAATTCGATAAACTCATTCGAATGCAAGTTTTAGTTCGAAGGCCATATTAAAAACATGACCACCATTGAGTTAGGACCGAGTTGATTCAACGACTCTCCATTGGTTCGTCAAATATTGGACACTCATATTCCTTCCAACTACTATGCTGCAAAATTTTGAGGCTAGTATAAAACTCGGATCGATCATCAACTCTTGAATTCCTTATCAGTTGCTTTTTAGAACACTCTGCCTCTGCTGGGGTTCATCCCTCACTGCCAAGATCGTTCTTACTGCTGGGGCTGTTGAATTCCTTAGCGTTTTATTTCGTTTTTTTTTTTTGGTTTTAAGACAATTAAAAAGTTTTTGAGTTGTTTTAAGGCTTTTCTGGTTATCATGAAAAAAAATATATAAATTAAGAATTTTTTATTAGATTTAAGAGAAGTTAACAGCTAGATATAATAGATGGTAGAAATTTCTCCCGGCTTTGCCCGGAACACAATTTTTTTTTTTTTTAATTTTTGATAAATGTAAATTTTTAAAATTTTTAACTTAATAATTATATAAAAATTTAAATTCGCATGTTTTTAAATAAAATAATAATTTATTAGTAAAATATTTAAATTTTCTTAAATTTTTTTAACTATTTGAAATCATAATAATTTTATATAAAATAAAAATATGATCTAAATATGTTCAATAGTATGTATCTATGATTTTTATTTATTCTAAATTTTTATAATTACTTTAATTTAATTCTCAAATTAAAAAATATATGCATATATTATTTTCAAAAATTAATCCATTATTATTACATTAAATTTTATTATAATATATGATGTTTTATTTATTTATTTTTTAGAGCAGTCAAAGATATATAGATTACAATCATTTTTGTTGTTAATATTTATCTGGCTTTAAAACTTTGGAGAGGAAATAACTTTAATAGTTTGTATAGATTCTTATAGATATCATAATAGTTCCCAAGGTGCATCTATTATTTAACCATAATGGTAGGATCATTTCAAAACAAACTTTTAGCTGCAATACTTACCATTCTCAGAAGCTTGAATCTAACAAATTTTGTACTGCTCAATATCACCACTTTTATAAATTAGTGTTTTTCTTAAAATTATGAAACATTTTATGTATTAGCATTTTTTCGGTATATAAATTCTCCTTATGAAAATTATATATTTTTATTGATAATAACTATTTTTTTATTTTATTAATTACAATATTAGTTTAATTCATACCGTTGTCATTTAAAAAAATATAATAATTTATTTAAAGTCTTCAAACTTTTAGTCTACTGATTAAAAGCACTTGAAATAACATTAAAAATTTGGTTTCGAATCAAATCTCTTTTTTTTTTTTTTTATTATTAAAGTTTTATCTTCGTGATAGAATAAAAAAAATAATTTATTAAAAAATAAAGAGATTCGTTAATTTTTATATGTATTTATTTGACAAGTAAAAGAGAGTTAAACTTTACATTAAACAAATCCGATAAGCTCATTTCATTTAATTGATTGAATAAAAATAAAAAATAATTGTATGGTATTGATTATTTAAAAAATTAAAATACATCACTTTTGTCCAGCCAAAACAAAAAAAATTGATTGGAATTCTCCAAAATCTCTCCATCAAATCATTAAAAAGTCAATTTCCAAAATCTACAACTGTAATGGGTGAGGACATGTGCAATAATATGTTATATTATTGATTAATGGAGCAATCAATTGTTAAGCCCCATGTGTAACTTTAGCAAAGCATTAATCGAACATATTTTACTGTTTTAATATGGGGATTGCTTTTATATTATTTATAGATTAGATTCAAGGATGCGTGAGATTCAATGTCGTTAAAAAAAATCCCGTTTTGAGTACATTAAAAATTTTTAAATATTTATTTAAATCAAATTAAAAATAATAACTTTAATTGAGAAAAAACCAAACATTAAATTTTAACTTGAACATTTAATTAATTAAAATTTAGGAATAATAAGCCAGAGATGAAGAGGAGGTCAATATACAAAAATATGAATATTTTATCATAAAAAAATTATATATGCTTTGCGGCAAAGGGAACGCCTGGTTTCGGCAGTGCTGTTCATACAGAGACGTGAACCATGCTAATTGCTAACTTTATTAGCATGTTTCCATTTTGAAAGCCATGCGAGAAAAATGCAATTATTGACCAAACATCTGGCAAAGAACAGCCTGTCTAGGATATATTCTAGAATCCGATGCTCGACCTCCTTGTTAATGCTAAAGGTTTAATTAAGCTATGTGGTGTTCGATTTGTATTGGTTAAGTGGTATTAAGTCAAATTTTCAGTAAAAAAAATTAATTCAAACTTAAAAAATATGTGGATGCTTTTAAATTTCAACTCTCCTATAGTTTGCTTGTTTCCTTTTCCAACTTTAATTTTCTCTCTTAGCTATCTCTTTACACAAATATAGAAGTGAAATAAGCATAAATAATCCAATAATTATGTGATTAATTGATAAAATATTATACGTTAATTTTAAAATTTAATTTTTAAAAATTTCAAATATAATATATATCTATAAATGTAAAAGAAAGATAAATTTTCCATCATGAAGAAAAGTAGAAATATGATTTATATAGTGAATTTATGTTTTTCAAAGTTTAAGAACCCTAAGTCTAAAAGAAAATTAATAACAATGTTCTCGTAAACTAATTAATTACTTACATTTAATGAAAAACTACTGATTAATGACCCCTTCAAATCCTTTTTTAGTTTATAAAAAAATTTCATCCTCTAAAATAAGATTTTTGGATTAGGCGATTGCTACCTAATAAAATTATTAATGTATATTTATTTAAAAAAAGAGATTAATTTATATTAATGAAAAATTAAAAAATTTTATATTTTTTAATTCTTATTTTTAATAAATTTAAAAATAAAAAATAATTTATTTTATTTATAAATCTATTAAAATCAATCATTAAAAAAATATATTTCTTCCGTTTTAAAGAGTTTAATAAAAAATTTTTATTTTAATATATTTAATATTAAAATTTAAAATATTTTTTATAAAATTAAATTTTCATAAATTTTAATATAAAAAATAACAAATATATAATATAATTTAAGATATTTAAAAAAATAATAAAAAAATGAGATAGAGAAAATATATATATTTAAAAATGGATGCTTCCCTTTATCCAGATTAATTCTTTAAAAGATTTACCTAGTAATTTTTAACCTAGAAAAATGCGTATTAGTACTAGAAAAAAACCCCTTTTGATGATTTGTTGAGATTGATGGATCCAACGGTCAAAGATTTCTCAACGACGGTGCGGTCCAAATCAAATCTCGTGACTGCGCAAGTAGGATTGAAAAGACAATTATATTTTTCCAAAAAAATAACACGTGCCGTCTTTGGCTTGGTTTCCAAGTCATTGAAATGCAACTGGTAAAAAGGCCTGGAACCATTGTGACAGCGCCACGTACCTTTCCTTTCCCATTTACTTGGCTTTCGTTTTATTTTTTCTTCCTTCTCGCATTTTCTTCTGCTGCTGAATCTGCTATTTGGTTATTTCTAAGAAAAGAAGCAACGCCATCGGTCTCATCTTT
Source organism: Durio zibethinus (assembly GCF_002303985.1). Next base: position 10,233,474 of record NW_019167982.1, read on the forward strand.
TCTTTCCTTTGCTTTTTTTTTTTTCTAAAAAGAAAAAAGGATAGTGATCAGTTTTTATATGTAGCTGAAAGGTAACCATTTGTTCTGCGATTTTTCTCCAGATTTTTTGGTTATCGGCTAACAACAGATCTAAGACACAAAAGATGAGAAGCTTCAACTTCTTCGGGAGGTTATCTAGGGCTTTCCACGATTATCCTTCTCTTTCTAAGATCATCGTCGTTTCTACAATCAGGTGTTCTGCTCTGTTCACACCATTTCTTTCTATATATTTTTTTTTCAATTTTGTTATGTTCATACAAATATTTGATTTGCTTTGATTTATATTATTTGTTTGTTTGTTTTTAAGCGCTTCTAAATGTATGCTTTTGTTTTTATTTTAGTTGCTATTACTGATTTTATTTTTTTTAGTATTGATTTCTTCATGCTTTCATTATGAGTAGATTTGCTCTGCATTTATATAACCTTTTTTTTATCGATCTGATAACTGATGATTATAGTTGAGATTTTGCTCTGAAGATGTTGTAAGAATTTGGATTTTGCAATGCTCTGTTAAAACTCTGAAAATGGAGTAGCTCTGTCTTGATTAGAGGGAAATGTCATCTCTGTTTAGTGGCTGGTGAGAGAGAATTTGAAGTAGTGAATAACCTTAAGAGGAAATATGAAGTGTAAGCTCTTTCATTTTTTATGAGCCTCAGTCTATAAAGAAATCATAGAAATATAAATTAGCAAATTCTGTGGCTTCAATAAGAAAATTAACGCTCTGTTTTGTTCATTAAAAATGGTGAAGATAAGAAATTTTGGATTAAAAATGAAAAATGAAAAAAATAAATACAAAATTCGAGTGGTTTCTAGAACTTTAGGAGCTTGAGTGTATAATTGAGTAATTGATCAAGATTAGTTGTAAAAATGAACTGCAATTTTGTTTTTGTTTCTCTTGAAACCCTCCTGGAACCAGAGTGAGTTTTCTCTCTGGGCTAAGCCTGTTGCCTTTTGTGCAGTGGTGGGAGTCTTATAGCTTATGCTGAGGCAAACGCATACAATGACAGTAAGAACCATGTTGCTCATGCTGATGCAGTCACGTCCAATGGTGCGCATTGGACTGCTTTATCTGAAGTAGTTCCCAAGAAAAAGAAGGTGGTGCTGCTTGGAACTGGTTGGGCAGGAATGAGTTTCTTGAAGAATCTAAATAACCCTACTTATGAGGTGGAAGTTGTGTCTCCTCGTAATTTCTTTGTGTTTACCCCATTGCTACCGAGTGTCACGTGTGGTAAAGTAGAAGCTCGCAGCATTGTAGAGCCAATTCGCAACATCATCAGAAAGGTAATGTGTATTGACTGTGAAACTAAGATGACATATATTGTGACATTCAGAAAACCATTTCTAAAGGAATGCTGAAGGATATGGTTTTCCTGTTTCATGCTTGAGCAGAAAAATGTTGATATCAGTTTCACTGAAGCTGAATGTCTCAAGATAGACCCAGAAAATAAGAAAATTTACTGCCGTGCTACATTAAATACCAATTCAAACGTGGAAGAGTTTGCAGTAGACTTCGACTACCTTATTATAGCTGTGGGAGCTCAAGTTAACACCTTTAATACTCCTGGTGTCAAGGAAAATTGCCATTTCTTGAAGGTAACTTCTTTTTCTTTTTTTTTTTTTTTTTCAATTTTATAGTCTTATATTTTGCTATTTTTTCTGAAAGTTTTCAGCCCACTTCTTGTTTCATCTCTGAATTAAGCTGACCTGAAACAGTTGGATAGAGGAAATAATTTAGAAACGGAAAGCTGCTTTTAGGATTGGGAACACATGGTGACAGGAGCCATTTTCTTTCTGTTATACCAGTATGTTTGTTCTCTTTTCTTTTCATTTTAAGCAACATGATTCTTTATCCAGGAAATTGATGATGCTCAGAAGATTCGTAAGAATGTTATTGAGTCTTTTGAGAAGGCAAGCCTACCCAATTTAAGTGATGAGGAGAGAAAGAAAATCCTTCACTTTGTGATTGTTGGCGGTGGCCCTACAGGTGTTGAATTTGCTGCAGAACTTCATGATTTTGTCAATGAGGATGTGGTCAAACTATATCCAATGGTCCGAGCCTATGTGAAAATAACACTTCTTGAGGCTACAGATCATATTTTAAACATGTAAGAATGTTAATGTTCACATCCTCTGTTATAATTAATTAATAATTTGTTTTTGTCATTATTATTATCCTGATAGCTGTTATGGCTAAGAAGCTTTAGTGCTTTTGCTCATATTAACGTGAAATCATTTTAAAAATAATTTTAGAAAAGGTTCTGAATTCTTTATCTTCAAGGTTTGTTGAGGTATTTCGTTCACAATATGAAGTTTTCTCAAGCTTTTAAGACATTCTTGTTTCCAGGTTTGACAAAAGAATCACAAATTTTGCCGAACATAAATTCGGAAGAGAGGGCATTGATGTGAAATTAGGGTCGATGGTCACGGAAATAAGTAAAAATGAAATTTCTACAAAAGAAAGAGGTAATGGCAAAACAACTTCTACACCATATGGAATGGTTCTCTGGTCAACTGGCATTGGGCCTCGTCCTCTCATAAAGGAATTTATGAAGCAAATTGGTCAGGTGAAATAATTTTGGATCTAGGAATTCGTCTCATCGAATTCTTTCCATCGCTATCTTTTCATTGTCACTCATGCAAGTTAGTTTTCACTCTTCTAATTATATTCTCTGAACACACTGTCTTCTGTGGGAACAGGGTAATAGGCGTGCTTTAGCAACTGATGAATGGCTGCGAGTTGAGGGACTTGATAACATTTATGCACTTGGTGACTGTGCAACTATTAACCAGCGGAAAGTCATGGTACCTACTTGTAAAACTTTGCCATTCCTTTATGAGGTTTTTGGTTATTGCTAGTATTTTTTTTTTTTTTCACTTCGTTCTTTCTCTTCTAAATTCCAATCAATTTTAGGAAGATATATCGGAAATATTTAAAAAGGCAGACACGGACAACTCGGGAACACTGACAGTCAAAGAATTTCAAGAAATCATTGATGATATCTGTGAAAGATACCCTCAGGTGGAGCTTTATCTGAAGAGCAAGCAAGTGCGTAACATTGTTGATTTCTTGAAGGAAGCCCAAGGGGATGCTGCAAAAGAATCCATTGAGCTGAATATTGAAGAATTTAAATCCGCTCTTTCTCAAGCTGATTCTCAGATGAAGAACCTTCCTGCAACAGCACAGGTAATTATTTTAATTTACTTATAGCATAGTCTGATTAATAATTTCTTTCCAAGACAATACCTACTTACACATTCACCATCTGCCAATGTTTCAGGTTGCAAATCAGCAAGGTGCCTATCTTGCTAAGTGCTTCAACCGTATGGAGGAGTGCGAAAAGAATCCTGAAGGTCCGACTAGGATAAGGGGAACAGGTCGCCATCGATTCCATCCCTTTAGGTACAAATTGAACTTTTATCCCTCCAGTGCTCATTTTCTCTTCTGCATATGTCTGGTGCTGTTATCCAATTTATTGTTTCTAGGAAATAGGACTACCCAGTTACATCTCTCATAGTACATGGTGTCGTTGAATTCAAAATTAGATCAATAACCTCTGAAGAGTTATAGCTTATTACCTGTCTAAGAGCATTTATGTTGATGAGATCATTCAATCTTATCAGACTGGGTAAAGAGATTAATATACCTTCTTAATGTCATTTATAATGTTGTTCTATATTTCTAGTACAACCAAAGAAAATTATGCCCTTACCACAAAACGGTCATCTTCTTTCAGTTACAGGCACTTGGGACAGTTTGCTCCTCTGGGAGGGGAGCAAACAGCTGCACAGCTTCCTGGTGATTGGGTCTCCATTGGACACAGTGAGCAGTGGCTCTGGTATTCTGTCTATGCAAGGTACTAATGAGTTTCTTTCGAACTTTCTGCTTCCATATTCAGCATGAACTTCGATTTTTTTTTTTTTTTGGAAATTGAATTGGTGAGTCTGAGTGTACCATAATAACAACCAATTTAATAGGCTGTTAGTCTAAAATTTATTCCTTATCTTTGAATTCAGCAAGCAAGTAAGCTGGCGCACAAGGGCATTGGTGGTCTCGGACTGGGTGAGGCGTTTCATTTTCGGGCGGGACACCAGTGGCATATAAGGCAACTAACAGATCTGTCGTTGCTGGAGTTACTATTTTGCGGAATTGCTACGTAAACAGTACAAGGTCTACAGTTAGAAATGCTGTAGAAAATTTTTGTTTTTACCAATTCATTCATTAATAATCGTACTGCCTTGCAGGTTTTGAACAATTGGCAGTGTTTTCACTTGCCAAAACTTACAAATTATTTGATTTAATCTTGCCTACGGAAATGTTGTAGGCGTTCTCTTGATGAAGAATCTTGTCATCAGAAAGTTTTGCTTTTTGAAGCTAAATTTTAGTTTATATCTGAGCTACATGAAAATATTTCGACTCGAGGTGGAAGTGTTGCATAGCCTCCCATTTACTTGATTGTGTTTAGAAAGTTTGGATTGGTTTTCTCAGAATGAGAATTCAGAGGAAGTCTAATCCAGCAATAGATGGCCCAAATCCAATATTATGAATGGGTCGCCTAAACTGACTCTTGCATGATTTGTCGCATTTGCTTATTAAGATGATCCAGCAACGTAATAACCTTTTAGAAATGCTAGTTTTTGCATTATGGACGTGTAATTTTTATTTTTAAAATTTTATTTTAATAAACAAATGTTTTTAATATTATGATAATAATGATAAATATTAATAATTTAATTTTAATTTAGATATAATATAAGTAAATTTTAATAATTTTTTATATAATTTTGATTTTGATAAAATTTTGGTAATATTGGATATAATTTAGATAATTTTTTTATATTAGTTGGATAATTTGTTATATAATTTTGATAATTATTGTTAAAATTTTAATAATCTCTTGATGTAATTTTTGTAATTAATTTTTTGATAATTTATAATATAAGATTATTAATTATTATAAAATTTATGTATCATATATATAATAAGGGATTCTCATAGAGAAGTGCAGGTTCATTGTTAGTATAAAGATAATTTTTTTTATATAATAATACTATTGTTTCATTCAAATTTATAATTTTTTCACTAAATGTTTTTATTAAATAGGTTCATGGTAGGTTAATCTTAATTACTCAAGGTAAAAGTTTTAACCTATTTTTGTTAGTAATTACGGTTTAATTCTTGATAACTTAAGTATAACAAAATTTATCAATTATTGATATTTAAGTTATAATTAATTTACTATTATATTATTAATGATTTATTATTAAGCTATCAATAATATACTGTTAAATTATCAATGATTTATTATTAAATTGGTATTAATTTACTACTAATTTATGAATAATTTATTATTAAGTTATTAATGATTTACTATTAAGTTACTGATAATTTGTTATAAAGTTATAATTAATTTACTGTTAATTTATCAATGATTTACTATAAAGTTATTAATGATTAATTAATTTATTACTAAATTATCACTAGTTTACATCTAAGTTATTAATGATTTACTACTAAGTTATCAATAATTTACATCAAAATTGTCAATTATTTACTATTATGTTATTATTGATTTACTATTTAGTTTTTAATTATTTATTATTTAATTAACTATGATTCGTTATCAAGTTATCACTAATTTATATTAAATTATTCATAATTTATTATTAAGTTATTTATAATTTATTATTACTAAGTTGTATTGATTTACTTGTAAGATTCCAATGATTTACTATTAAATCATAATTTATTTATTATTAAGTTATTTATGATTTATTATTACATTTATTAATTAATTATTACTAAACTGAAACTACTTTATTATTAAGTAATCGTTGATTTATTATTAAGTTTTTAATGATTAATTATAAAGTTATCACTTGCTTTTTATTAACCTATCATTAATTTACTAATATGTGATTATGTATTTACAACTATAAAGTATGAAATTTAAAAAGTCTACTAATAATATATGAGATAATTTTTTTTATATAATAATATTATTGTTTTATTCAAGTTAAAAAATTTTTTACTGATTTTTTTATTAAATAAGTTCATAGTAAGTTTATTCTAACCCTTAAAATGAAAATTTTGATTTCGTTTCTATTAATAACCAAAGTCCAATCCTTGATAACTTTAAGTACAAAAAAATTATTAATAATTAACAATTAAGTTATCATTCAATATGTGACTTGAATTCGGTGGCTGTTGATTGGGTGAATAAGGAATTATCTGCTGGTTGGAACATAAATACCAATATACTACATATACATATTAAAGGTTGATACATTAAACTGTACGAAATAATTATAAAGGCTACTCAATGTACCAGGACAGTGGTTGTACTATAGCAAAATTTTGCTATCATTGGATAAAAAAAAACAGCTTATCCAAAAAAAAGTTATAATTTATTTACTAATATGTTATTAATGATTTATTACCAAGATATCAATTATTTCTTTCTAAATTAAAATTAATTTATCATTAAGTTATGAATGATTTATTATTAAGTTATGAATAATTTTTATTAAATTATTGATAATTCACTATTAAGTTATTGATGATTATCATAAAGTTATAATTGATTTATTATTAATTTATCGATGATTCACTAAAAAATTATCAATGATAATTAATTTACTACTAAATTTTCACTAATTTACAACTAAGTTATTAGTAATTTACTATTATGTGATTAGTGATTTACTATTAAATTATTAATTTACTATTAACGTATCAGTGATTCACTATTATGTTTTTATGTATTTACTATTGTATTATAATTGATTTACTACTTAATTTTTTGTTATTTATTGCAAAATTATCACCTATTTACCACTAAATTCTCTATGATTCACTACTAAGTTATTATAGATTTATATTAAATTATGTATAATTTATTATTAAGATTTCACTAATTAACTATTATAATATCGATGATTTACTACTAAATTATACTGATTTACTTTTAAGTTTTTAATGATTAATTACTAAATTATTAATTATTTATCACTAATTTATCATTGATTTACTATTGTCAATTTATCACTATTAACCTGAAACTGATTTAATATTAAATTATTACTAATTTATTATTAAGTTATCATTAATTTAATATTAAGTTATTAGTAATTAACTACTAAGTTATCACCTATTTGTTAAGTTATCTTTGATTTAGCACTATGTTATTATGCATTTACAACTATATTATAATTTATTACTAAATTATTTACTATTAAGTTATCATTAATTTATTGTTAAATTATTGATGATTACTATTATGTTATGCTGATTACATTTAAGTTTCGATGATTATTTATTAATTATCTATTAATATGTTATCATTGATTTGTTTATATCTAAAAAGAAAGTAACCAAAATGTAAACTAGATGCTTTAATTTGCAAGGTAAAAAAAGAAAAAAGAAAAAGTTCAAGTTTAAATAACTTGAAAAGTATGAGTAAATATTTTAAATATACTATTCGTAGTTTAACATATAATAATAAGTTAAAATTATAATTTTTTATGCTAAAGCAAGTACTAAAACTAAATTAAATAAATATATATAATATATTAAGTTAATATTTCTAAGATATTCGTCAAATTTTTTAGTTCATGGCAAAATATTACATACTAAAATAAGTTTTATTGATGATTTGATTTAATTATTAATATATTTATTTTCATATTTGTAAGCGAAACACAATTACATATAAAAGATTGAAAATTTTGAAGTGTGCTATTACCAATGGAAATAATAAACTTTGCTTTATATTTCTATTTTTAAGTGTATAATTTTAGGTAAAAATTTTATTACATATATTACAAAAGTAATTAGAAGAAATTTACTAAATAAAATTTATAAGAATTGAACAAGCAAAAATTCTAAAAAATATTAAATTCACAATAATCACCTTTGTATTCTTCATAAATTCTTTTTTACTAAATGAAAAAAAGGTCTATTTTTAATTGTTGCATCATTCTTATTACCATCATTCAAAATGAATTTTTAATATTTTGATGTCAATCAACTTTTCCATTTAAAAATAGTAAAGAATATTTCACATTCTCCATAAAAAATTTCTTCTACTAAATGAAAAGAAGGTATATTTTTAATTGTTGCTTCATTCCTATTACTATCATTTAAAATGATTTTATTGATATTTTGATGCTAATCATCTTCTCCAACTAAAAAGAGTAAAAAATATTATAAGGAGTTATAACAACCCATATAATGTTTAACTCTATATTATTTTTATAAATAAGTTTGAATTATGATATAATCTCTTTTAAATGAAATGTTTGAATTGTTTCCCTCGACTGATATAAAAGTAACTTGGTTAATAAATGAATGATTATAAACTTATTGATCTAGATTAATATTTCTGTAATACGAATTTAAATTTCTTTAAAAAAGAAATATCTTTTAATTTTTGCAAAACTTGGGCATACATATATATTTTTTAAATTATCATTAATATCTCTATCACTTTTGCACTTAAATTTTTATTGTATTATTTCTCATTCTATTTTGAAATTTATTATCATATCATAAAAGTATAGCTAAAATAGCATGGATTAATTAACTCAAAGTTGAAACAATTTAAAACAAAAATTGAGTATAAATAAATGTTTTACTTGTTTTAAATTTTAATTTAATTAAAAATAATATAATACAATTATAAAAATGAATTAACTTAACTCGATTTTAATTTATATTAAAAAGTTAACAATTTAATAGTTATTTAAAACCTAAAATGATTGAACATAACCAAAATTCGAGTTGAAATAGTAACCTAATCCAAAATTTAATATTAGTTATTCATCTTCTGTAATAATTTAAAAGTTTTTTATTTAAGCTTTTTTCCCTTCATTTTTTAATGTTTTATTTTTATTGCTTTTGTGGTTGAATTATTTAATTAATTTTAAGAGTATTTTCAAAGTAAAATTACAATTATAAATAATTGAGTATACTTCTTTTTTATTTGAAATTTGGATGATTTGAATATTTGTTTTTAAATAAAAAAAGCATGCATCAATTATTAAGTCAAATTTGCTCAAGTGTATAAGTGAATAATTGAGTACACTAAAAATAGAAGCAAACATTAAAACTTAACTTAATCTAATTAGTCGTTGATACTAAGTCTAAAGTCTAACTCAAAATTATAAAAATTCAAAATTCAAAACAATTGAAATATTAAATACATAATTAAATAAAGATTTATCAAATGAATTTTGCTAATGAATGCTTTTAAATTACTTTTAAGTTTAGTTAAATTATAATTTATAATAATTTTTATTTTAGATGTAAGATGATAATTAATTTGATGAATTTTAGTTCTTTTCAACAAATATTACCTAATATAACAATCTCAAAAGTTTTGATACAACAATAAATATTCTTCAAATGATATAAAAGAGAAGATAAATAAGTATACAATATTTTTCCAAATAAAAGAGTTTTATATTAATCCTAAAGAAATTCGAAATCAATATATTTGTATATTTTCATTAAAACATCATATAGCAAGAAACTTCTTTGTCATATGGAGAAGATATAGTTATGCATAACCAATCAATCTTTAATCTTATTTTTTTGTTTAGAATAATCTTCCATTGGTGATTCCATTAATTGAATGTAATTGTACATTTTTATTAATTGAAAGCTTAAATTTTCTTTTATACGAAAATTTTTATTATATATAAATATTCATTAAATAAAAATATTAAAATAGATAGTTTCAAAAAATAAAATAGAATACAATAAATAGTTATGCATAACCAATCAATCTTTAATCTTATTTTTTTTGTTTAGAATAATCTTCCATTGGTGATTCCATTAATTGAATGTAATTGTACATTTTTATTAATTGAAAGCTTAAATTTTCTTTTATACGAAAATTTTTATTATATATAAATATTCATTAAATAAAAATATTAAAATAGATAGTTTCAAAAAATAAAATAGAATACAATAAATTCCTAACCTTAGTATTGTCATGTTTTCTTAAGAAAATTTCAATTTTTAGAATAACAAACTTGTTATATAATACTTAATATAATTTACAATTATTTCTTTTTCAGTGTTAACAACATAATTTTCATGAATCAATGTAATTTTGGCATAAATACATTTAAAAGATAGTTTCAATAAATTTTATCACAATTTGAAAGAATTCACCAAAAAATTAATTTTACTTCACTTGATAATTTTTTACTTATAATAATTTACGTTAGGTTGTTCAACCACCTGAATGATAAAAAAAAACAAATAATTTAATATAATTGAGAAAGATTAAATAATCTTAGGATATAAATTAATCATTTATATGCATATTGAGATAAAAGTTGAGAGAAAATTAAATCAATTATTATTTTAAATTAAGGTGAACAATTCTTATAGCAATTTGACTAGATCTAATCTTGAGTTATTAGTAGCTCCACCACCTCCTACATCATCTAAATCTATAGGTTGAATGTCCTATTAAATTGTTCAATGAATCATATAGTGCTAATTATTAGAAAAGGGGTTGCAATTGATTTGCATTTAATTTGATGTTAGTTTTTATTTATTGGAATAACAATTATAAAATTTTAGAGGAAAAAATACAAAAGAAAACTTAATTATAGAAGTCATACTAAACTGTAAAAATGATATGTTAAAGAATTATTTCATGGAGCTAAAAAAATTTAATTATGTTATCAATGATCAAATGATCAATTCATAAAACATATAAATAATAAAATCATTAACATCCATATATAGTTAATATATTAAAACAAAAAAATTTGAAAGGTGAAAGAAAGAAATATATATATATATACACTTCAATGACTTAATTATGATTATCTTTAATGAATTTATTTATCAACATAAATTACATATACAATTATTTTTATAATAACTAAATAAACAAACTTTATATAATTGTTTTATTCCTATACATAATAAGTTTTGATCTTGTTCCATTTGTATTTTCATTTAATGTAAAAAATCATTTTATTTATAAAAAAAAGTCTAATAATAAAAAATAATTTAAATTAAAATTTATAAAAAAAATATTAATGATATTTTAATTGATCACTTTTAACACTTTTTAGATTAAAATTTCATTAAGGTTATTTTATTTAATCACTTTTAGCACTTTTTTAGTATAATTATAAAAAAAAGAGTTTAATAATAAAAATTTTATTTAAATTAAAATTTATAAAAACAGTTACTAAAAATATTTTAACCAATTACTTTTAAACTTTTGAAATTAAAATTTTAAATAATTTAATTTCACATAAATTCTATTTTTAATTTCAGTTGATTTAAATTAAACTTAAATAAATTGATAAAAATTATATATTTAAGAATAAATTTATTAATTTAAAATTTTATAAGAGTATTTAGGTCGATTATTATTAATACTTTTAAAGTTTACACTTTTATATATAAATGATAAGCAATTTAACAATTTATTACTTCGGACCCTAAAAGGAAATTTTATTTTGTCATCAAACAACCAATGTTTATCATTTTACATTAAGATCTAATAGCTAAATCATTAATAATAGTCGATTATAAGGCATCTTAACCATCTAGTTATTGTCCTAAAGGTTTGCAAGAGATATATAAATTTCGATATGTTATTCCTCAATAACCTAACTCGCAAAACCAATGTTATTATTGTGTAAAAAGTCCTTCATTCAATGTAAAAGAAAAGAGAAAAATATGGGGACATGATTGTCAAGATCAATATGGAAAATGCCAATGATCGACTTGAATGGGACTTTATAAAAAAGGTGCTTACATCTTTCAACTTCTCGGATTAGTAGATTAAGTTGATTATGAATTGTGTCACCTCTTCAAATCTTGCCATAGTAGTGAATGGAACTAAGCTTGAGAATTTCCAACAAACAAGGACTATTCTAAGTCATACAAGTAAAGAGATCTATTCATTGATAAGAAAAAAAATAAATAAATGGTGATTGGATTGATGATAAAATAGAATTTTGGGTAGGTTGCGAATAATGATTCGATTGATGATAAAGAAAGGGAATTCTTGGTTTAGTTTTCCATCTTAATGTTAGAAAAAAGGATGCATTAATGTGTTATTACTTCAAGAAAAGCTCCCATTGAAGTTTACTATGAATTTTTGGGTACCTATAATGAGATTTATGCACATTATCTAATAGTAAAAAATGTAAAAAAATTTATATGTATATACATTCAAACCATTATTGGTCATATTTCTCTTTATCAAGAAATCAAAAAAGCTATATAAAGGTTTTTTTGGGCTTGCTCATATGATACCCAATCATATGGCATCTAAGCTCAAAAATTTTATGTTCTATGACACTAGTATCATTCAATAAATGTCTTGTATTTCATAAAAATTGGGGGTAATGTAATCCTTATGTAAAGGCCACCCTATCCAATTTTTGAGCATTACGATATGTTTTAGTCATAGATGATTCTCATAAGAGATTCCCAATATGTCATAAGATTCTCCTTTTTTAAAATTTGCACATTTTCAAACCTAGAAAATAGATGAAATTCTAAGGTTATTCATTGGAACAAATACTTTTATATGTAATAATAAAATAAAAAACCAAATCCTATTTATTATATTAATTATATAATTTGAATTTGATTTGATCAAAATAGGATTTTAAAAATGGATATGATTATTTTTAGAAATAAAGAATAAAGAAATCATGTATAAATCCAAGAAATTTTTTCGTAGGCGTTTGCCCTCGTTAAGAGTAAACATTACATAATCTCCAAAATCTTTTTTTTTTTTTAAAGAGAATAAATTCCTTGTTTTTATACTACAGATCCTATTTTGACACCAAGAAATAAAATTTTGACACAAGAAATAAAATGATTTATATAATTTCTAGAAATTGAAAAGAATTTTCACAAATTCACTTATAATAAAAGTTGAGTTTTACATTACAAAAAGAAAAAAAGACCTTATATCCCCATGCCTTTTCATTTTGTGCATGAAATATCTCAATCTTATGATCCAAGATGCTTGTAACAAGAAACAATGATTTCTAATCAAAGTTGCAAAGAAAGGGCCACACATTTCACACTTGTTTTTTGTGGATGAAAATTTCTTTTTCTTGAGATCTCATAAAAAATTCACTCATACTATCTAAAAAATCTTCGATAGCTGAATGGCAGAATCTAACCAAAAATTAAACTAAAAGAAGTTAAGAATCATGTCTTCAAGAAACACTAAAGATGATAAAAAAAAGAATGGATTAGCAACTCCCTAAACATTAGAATCACTAAAGAGTTAAGAAAATACTTAAGTTTTCCAATGCAATAGATGAGTGAAAAAGCAAGAATATGATTTCATCTTGGATAAAGTTGGATCTTGCAAATTGGAAATCAAAATTTCTATCTCTAGTGGGTGACTTGTCTTGATTCAATCAATAATGGCTATTATTCCCACCTAATATATGCAACGAAGATGATTCTCGACCTCAACTTGCTTGGAATTGGATAAAAGTAATATAAAGTTTTTATGAAGCACAGAGGAAATAAGCAAAAAGTAAGATTGAGGAAACAGTCAGTTCAGTTAATTCGATTATAAAAATAAAAAAGTTGATTTAATTGATTTAACTAGTTTAATTTTATGCTAAAACCAAATCGATCGAAATGTAACATAAAATAAAAAAAATCGAACTGATTTAACCCAGTTGATTTTGGTCAATTTTCTTGTTTTAGTCAATTTTTTATCCATAAGAAAATGTATCTACTATATGAATTTTGCTTTCAGTCCACGATATGCAGACAACTCTAGTTAGCAAAACAATGTTGCGAAAGCAGGAAATGTATTTACTAGCTAGCTAATACTACATTTTTATTTGGCAAAGCAAAACAAGCCTTTAAAGTGAAGGCTTGAAAATTTATATTTGACTAGGAAATAAAATCAAAACTCCATTTGGCCATTTGTTTTTTTCACACACAAAAAAAAAATATCATGATAATAAAATTGTATGAAAGAAACATAGTTTTACACACAGTTTTATAGCTACATAAATAGAGTAATATAAAGAAATTTTCCTTTTAATTTCTTTATATTACTCTATTTTTCCTAAAGAAAAAATGAAGGAAAAAGTAATCAACTTTTGAGAACTATGATTCCTTTTCGCTTAATTGGTAAAACAAAATGAGAACCTAATTTAGTAAAAAAAAAAAAAGTGGAAAATTTTGGAAAGTTGGTTTTTAGTTAATATTAGCAATTACTGAAATAATGAAAATATTAGTTCTAAAATTCAATTCAATTCCTTCTCATTTTCTCCACTTTCTAGGCTACTAAATAAATTATTCTTGATGAAAAGAAAAAAAAAAACTTACTTTTTGAACCAAAATTCTATATTTTACTCCTTGTCCACATTAAAATTTTCAATGTAAAACCAATCCAAATGCTCAAAAAAAGAAGAACAACTCCTTGAAATTGTTAAACTTGAAAAAAAAAATAGCCAAGAAAAATAAAATTCATTGAGAATCCAAGAAAACTATCTCTTCATCCAAAAACCCAATTTCAAAAACTTTTAAAAGAATGAAAATTTTAGGTACATAACCATCAAACAAGTTTAAAACCCAGTTCCTTCTTTAGTAGTAGTAGCAAAGACAACAAGGTTTGAAACAATACCTTGAATGATAAGAGAAGAAACAAAAGAAGGAGAAAAAAAAGAAGGGAATGAGAAAGCTTTGAAAAGAGAGATATGAAGTAAACAAAGTAAAGGCATGGAACTCGTGTGGTGAAAGGTCGCTTGGAAAAAGGGAAAGGAAAGGACGAAAGGATGTTTGGACTAACCATTGTATGGTGGCTTCCGGTGTTATTGGTAGCTTATGGGGTGATTTGAGATGTGTGAAGGAGAATGTTTGAAACAAAGGAAATGAGGTTTAAATTTTAGGAAGAAAGGTATAAGAGTGAGAAAAGCGTGATGTATTTTACTAAATATTTAATTATTAAAGTTTAGTTTTTTTGATTAGTTCAATTTGTAAAATTTAAAATTGCAAATTGAATTACTAGACCGCTTAAATCAATTCTTAAGTCGATTAAATCATTTTAATCGAAAAAACTAAATCGATTTAAATACATAAATTTTTATTGATTTTTTTATTTAAACCAACAAATGCTCTTATCTAGTAAGAAGCTTCATAGGATAAATTTGGCAAAGATTACTAAATCAAAAAAGAAAGGTGGGCTAGTGTTAAGGGAAAGCAAACCTCGTAACCAAACCGTGATATCAAAATTGTGTTGGAGAATGCTACACAATCTAAATGATTTTTGGGTAAATATATTAAGTAACAACTATCTCCACTAGACAAGTTTAAATAAAAATAAAGATGTTTCAGAGGTCTGAAAAATGATGAGGAGTTGTAAATCTTTATTGAAGAAAAGAATGCGATGAGTAATCCAAGATGGGTCATAAACTAGCTTTAGAATGATAACTAGATTAGACATTTATGCTTAAAATTGGTGATCATAGATCTTTTAAAACAAGAAAAATGGCTCTATACTATTAAAGAAGTAAAAATGATATGAGAATCTACAAGACAATCTCTACTGTCAATAGATCAATTTGAGAAAACCATACACCAAATTCTTGGTACCTTTCTAACTATGGGTGATGATGGTCAAGATATTATGTGCTGAAACTACTCCTGATCAAAGAGTTTACCTTGAATAACACCTACAAAATTGTCTTAGATGTAAACCTTAAAGTGTTTATAGAAAAATGAAATTTTTTAAAATTGAATATGAAAGCTTAAAGTGTATCCAAAACTTTAATTTTTTATATAGGAGTGTGTACGCCAAATCCTTTCAACTAGGAAGTTATAAGGGGAAGAGGCATACTAGCATTAGAGCAATGCCAGCTTTACAAAAATCAGCTTGAAACTATAGAGTATCTATTTACTGAATGCTCTACTTTCAAGAATTAGTGGATGTAATAAAAAGTAAAATCCCCAGCTTAAATGCATTAGGATCTGTTGAGAATAGTGACTCAAATCTCATAAGAGATTTGTTTGAATTTATTAGATATTGCTTGATAGATAAGAAAACTTATAAAAGAAGAATTCTAAAAGGAAATAGATTCTTAATAGGCAAGTTTCACTTGTAGAAGAAGAATTTTAAGAGAAAAAAATTTTTAATAGGTAAATTTGTATGGTTATAAATAAGTAAAATCTCTACAGGATTAGGTATGAGAAAAAGATGTAAGAGAGTTGTAAGATTTTATGTGATAGACACCTCATAGAACTATTAAAGATTTACGTCTTATAGGTGTGTATGTTTAAATATTTATAAGTAGACTAGAAGAGATTAAGTGGGTGAATGAGTAGATATGGGTATATATTTGTTTGTGTTAAAATGGTGCACATGGATATGTATTTTTTTGGGTTGAAAATACTCCATAGGATTAAAAGAGATTGAGAATGTCTTATGAGTATTAATTATTGAGTGAGATTGATGATTTGATTTATATGTTTATAATTTTCTATAACTAATGAATCTTATTTTTTATCTATGGACATAGGTCAATTGATCAAACTACGTTAAATTGTTATCTTTTGTGTGATTGATTGACTGTTTGATTATGCTTCTGCTGGCTTGATTGGATTGAAGCACTTTAACCTAACAAGTTATGTCAGAGCTGTGGTGATCCCTAACCAGTGATGTCAGGCTTGGTTTGAGAAATGAAAAAAGGTAAGTCTAGAGAAGCTTAACTCAAGAAAGAAATTCGAGTTCATGTTTTGAAGATCGATTTGCATAAAGCGTAAAGATACATAAGAGAAGATGATTGTGAGACTTTCATTACAGGTGCAGTCAAGTATATCTAGCATGAAGATAGATGATTTGATGAAATTTGAGTCAAAGTAAAAATTGTTAGGAATATTGACTCAAATCCCATAAAAGATTTATTTGAGATTTGTTAGATATTACTTGAATGACAAGAAAACTTACAAAAGAAAAATTTTAAAAGAAAAGAGATTCTTAATAATTAAGTTTGACTTATAGAAGAAGAATTCTAAGAGTAGAAGGATTTTTAATATGCAAGTTTGTATGATTATAAATAAGTAAAGTCTCTATAAGATTAGGTATGAGAAAAAATGTAAGAGAGTTATGTAGTTTTATGTGATAGACACCTCATAAGACTATTGAAGATTTACGTCTTATGAGTGTATATGTTTGAATGTTTGTGAGTGGACTAGAAGAAATTGATATGGTTCATATAGATATGATGAATGGATAGATATGGTTATGTATTTATTTGTATTGAAAGGGTGCATATGGGTATGTATTTATTTGGGTTGAAAATATTTCATAAAATTATAGGAGATTGAGAATATCTTATGAGTATTAATTGTTAAGTGAGGTTGATGATTTGATTTATATGTTTATAATTCTCTACAACTAGTGAATCTTATTTTTCATCAATGGATGTAGGTCAATTGGATCGAATCACGTTAAATTATTATTTTTTGTGTGATTAATTGATTGTTTGATTATACTTCTGTTAATTTGATTAGATTGAGGCCTTTTGGTCTAACAGGATTATCACTCAACGTGGGCTGGGTGGTTAAAAGCTAATGCCGCCTCAAAAATTTGTTTTCCAAATCACATAGTACCATGGAAACTCATTTTCATTTTTCTTCTTTGGGAAATTTCGTTAGCCAGAAACTTAATGATTTTCAAGGGTAGAGCAAATTAGGATTCAGTGGTGAATCCTGTAATTGAACTTGCAGTAGAATGCCATGCAATTACTGGACAAACTTGAAAAGTTCTTTTGGCGATCATCATTGGAATACAATGGAAACCACCACAGATCGGATGGTACAAGCTCAACGTCGATGAGTCTGATGCCTTTGCCAGATGAGAATACAAATGAAATAGATAACTGTTAGAAGATGTGTTTAGGACTGCTAATGTGGATTCATTGAATGTTTCATGTTGTTCCTATTTTTTTGGTGTTGGTTATTTTTTTTGTTATTCATGCTGGTGGTCATGGCTTAATCTTAAGATTATGATTTTAGTGGGTAGTTATTAATTAGGCTTTAAATTGTAATGTTTCTGATGTTAAGAAATGTAACAGTGAGTAAAGTTTTTTTTGCTTCAAAAATAACAACATTTGGTATCAGAGCTTTTTTCTTAAGGGATCTGTGTGTGAAATTGACGCGTCATGAAAGCTGAAGCCAGTTTCTTCGTAATTACTCCGACGGTGTTCGACGAAGACAACTACCAAATTTGGGCAGTACGTATGGAGACATATTTAGAAGCTTTAGATCTTTGGGAAGCAGTGGAAGAAGACTATGAAATTTTTACACTTCCAAACAATCCCACCATGGCATAGATTAAAGCACAGAAAGAAAATAAGATAAAGAAATCAAAGGCAAAGGCCTGCTTGTTTGCTAGAGTCTCATCCATCATCTTCACTCATATCATGTTTTTGAAGTCAGCAAAAGAGACATGAGATTATCTCAAGAATAAATATGAAGGAGATGAAAGAATTAAAAGGATACAAATCCTTAACTTGATTAGGGAATTTGAACTTTAAAGAATGAAGGATTCCGAGACGATTAAAGATTACTTCGATAAACTTCTGAATATCGCAAACAAAGTAAAGCTTCTTGGATTTGAATTTACTGACTCAAGAATTGTAGAAAAAATTCTTGTTACAGTACCTGAAAGATATGAAGCAACCATCACTACCTTGAAGAATACAAAAGATCTGTCAAAATTTTTTTTAACAGAATTACTTAACGTTTTGCAAGCACAAGAACAAAGAAGACTGATGAGGGAAGATACAACAATTGAAGGAGCTTTGGCAGTCAAGCATCAAAATATGGCCAAAAGCAAAAGAAAAAAGAAAAAGGATTTTGAAAGAAATGGGGTAAGTACTGCGTCAGCCAATGCAAAAAAAAAGAATGAAAATCAGAAGAAATCCTATTCACCTTGCCAACATTATGGAAAGAAGGGCCATCCTCCATTTAGATGCTGGAGAAGACCTGATGCTAAATGCACTAAATGTAATCAGATGGGGCATGAAGCTGTTATCTGTAAAAATAAAATTTTGTAACATGGTGAAGATGCAAAGATTACTGATCAAGAGGAAGAAGATCACCTGTTCGTAGCTACATGTTTTTCCAACATCGAATCAAGTGAGAGTTGGCTTATAGATAGTGGTTGTACTAACCACATGACACATGACAAGAATCTATTCAGGGAACTAAGCAACGTAAACTCATTGAAAGTTCGAGTTGGTAATGGCAAGTACATAACTGTGAAGGGAAAAAAAATAGTTGCAATTTCAACTTGTTCAGGTACAAAGTTTATTTCTGATGTATTATATGTCTCTGAAATTGATCAAAACTTGTTAAGTGTTGGACAACTAATTGAAAAGGGTTATAAAGTTGTGTTTGAAGATAAAAGTTGCTTGATTAAAGATACAGTTGGCCAAGATATTTTCAAAGTAAAAATGAAAGGGAAAAGCTTTGCTCTAAATCTATTAGAAGAAGAGCAAACTATTTTTCCAATCAAAGAAAATATCACTGAAGTATGGCACAAGAGGCTCGGACACTATCATCATCAGAGACTACTACAGATGAAATCTAAAAAGATGGTAAATGATTTTTCAGAACTTGATGATCATATTCCAAACTGTAAAGCATGTCAGTTTGGAAAGCAAAGTAGGAAACCATTTCCCAAGACAACATGGAGAGCATCAAACAAGTTATAATTAATTCATACTGACATTGCAGGCCCACAAAGAACGCTTTCTCTGAAAGGTAATCTTTATTATGTTGCATTCATTGATGATTTCACCCGTATGTGTTGGATCTTTTTTTTAAAGTATAAGTCAGAGGTGGCTCAAGTCTTTTGGAACTTTAAAGCCAGAGTTGAGAACGAGAGTGGCTGCAGAATTCAAACTCTCAGATCAAATAATGGCAAAGAGTACACCTCTGAAGTATTCACTCATTTTTGTAAAAAGACAGGCATCCAACATCAATTAACCACTCCATACACTCCACAACAAAATGGAGTAAGTGAGAGACGGAATAGATTCATATTGGAGATGACATGATGTATGCTACATGAGAAGAATCTGTCAAAGCAATTTTGGGCTGAAGCAGTAAATACTGCTATTTTTTTGTAAAACAGGTTTCCCACAAGAGCAGTGAATGATCAAACACCTTTTGAGGCATGGTATGGTTATAAACCATCTCTGAATTTCCTTAAAATATTTGGATGTTTGTGTTTCACTTATGTTCCACAGACCAAGAAAGATAAATTAGATAAAAGAGCACTTCCAAGCATCTTCATTGGCTACAGTTTAGTTGTAAAAGCTTATAAAGTTTTTCAGCTACAAACTGGAAAAATTATTATAAGCAGGGATTTGCACTTTATGAAAGATGAAGAGTGAAACTGGGATGATGCAAAAAAGATGGATCCAACCTTAAAAGAGCATAAGCTCAAGTTTCCTTGCATTGGAGACTGGAAGAATGAAATGGTGGATGACAGTCCTATCAAAGGTACAAGACTACTTTCTAATGTTTATCAAAGATGCAATATTGCTGTGTGTGAACCTACAAATTATGAAAAGGCCAAGACGGATCAAAATTGGATTGTTGCAATGAAGGAGGAGCTATTCATGATTGAAAGGAATGAAACGTGGGAGTTGGTTGATTGACCCAAAACAGAAAAGTAATTGGAGTCAAATGGGTGTACAGAACCAAGCTTAATGCTGATGGCTCAATCAACAAGTATAAAGCTAGACTCGTGGTCAAAGGATATGCTCAAATACTCGGTGTGGACTACTCAGATACCTTCGCATCAGTCGCTAGACTCGACACTATCAGGCTCTTACTCACCGTTGCAGTACAAAAGAATTGGAAAGTGCACCAATTAGATGTCAAGTCAACATTCTTGAATAGTTTTTTACAGGAGGAGATTTATGTAGAACAATCAGAAGGCTATGTCAAGGAAGGAGAAGAAGACAAAGTTTATCTTCTTAAAAAGGCACTTTACGGATTGAAGCAAGCTCCAAGAGTTTGGTACAGTAGGATTGATGAACATTTACAGAACTTGAGATTTGTCAAAAGCTTATCTGAATCAACATTATATGTCAAGCATAATGGAGCTGACATTCTTATCATCTCACTATATGTGGATGATTTACTTGTGACAGGAAATAACACAAGTATTGTGAAGAAGTTTAAGCAAGAGATGATGGAGTTTTTTGAAATGACAGATCTTGGATTAATGACCTTTTTTCTTGGAATGGAAATCAAACAGAATGAACATGAAGTCTTCATTTGTCAAAAGAAATATGCCAAAGAGATTCTGAAGAAGTTTAAACTCGAAGAATGTAAAGAAATGAGGACACCAATGAACTTAAAGGAAAAGCTCTGTAAAGAAGATGGAACAGAGAAGATTGATCAGGTATATTTCAGAAGCCTGATTGGTTGCTTAATGTTTCTCACAGCAACTCGGCCTGACATTTTAAATGCTGTAAGCATTTTGTCTCGATTTATGCATTGTGCAAATGAATGGCATCTCAAGGCTGCAAAGAGGGTGCTTAGATATGTGAAAGGCACAAGTGATTTTGGCATTAAATACATAAAGAGCAAAGAGTTCAAGCTGGTTGGTTTCTCAGACAGTGATTGGGAAGGTTCCATTGATGATATGAAGAGCACTTCATGCTATTGTTTCACACTTGGTTCTAGTGTTTTCTCATGGAGCTCAAAAAAACAATAAATTATAGCTCAATCCACAGCTGAAGCAGAGTTTATTGCTGCAACAGCTGCTGTTAATCAAGTTTTGTGGCTAAGAAAGATTTTAATCGATCTTAACTTAGAGTAGGAGAAAAGCATGAAGATTCTTGTTGACAATCAAGCTGCCATTGCTATCTCTTAAAATCCTGTGTTTCACGGAAAAAACTAAACATTTTAATATTAAATTATTCTTCTTAAGGGATGTACAGAAAGATGAAGTTGTTGTTCTTGTCTACTGCAAAACAGAAGATCAAGTTGCAGATGTTTTCACCAAGCCACTGCCAGTTACCAAGTTTGAATTTCTGAGGACAAAACTTGGTGTTTGCAGCTCCTAAAGCAAGGATGAGTGTTAGAAGATGTGTTTAGGACTGCTAATGTGGATTCATTGAATGTTTCATGTTGTTCCTGTTTTTCTGGTGTTGGTTATTTTTTTTGTTATTCATGCTGGTGATCATGGCTTAATCTTAGGATTATGATTTTAGTGGATAATTATTAATTAGGCTTTAAATTGTAATATTTTTGATGTTAAGAAATGTAACAGTGAGTAAAGTTTTCTTTGCTTCAAAAATAACAACAATAACTATCACTTTTACTGGTTATAATATTTACTTTGAAACTATTTATAAACCTCTTTATTTTCTTAGCCTCTCTTCTCTTAGTTGATATTGAAACTGTAGAAATGCATCGTATGTTAATTTAAGTTTATGTGAAAAAAAATGGCGAAAGCATATATTTATATAAAATAAAGAAACATCTAAAAGAACAAAACAAATTCCAAATTGTTGCTTCGAAGTTTGAAGAAATAACCAAATTTAATCAAAACATATACGCTAAGAATGCATGTGACTACAACCATGTACACATTTTAATTCACAAGTTAATGAGTGCCAAGTGGCAAAACTTGAGATGTTAACGTTAGTGAAGTTTTGTCCATGGGACCGAGTGCCACGTGTAAAATCCCCCACTCTACGAGAGACAAGTTACATAGATTGGACAATGATGTGGACGTTGAACAAGAAAGCATGGCCTGCCCAGAACATGGGTTTCTTCATCCTTGGGAGACAAAAAGAGTAGGGGTCTTAATCCAATTCAAGATAATTACGTAGTCGATGAAGATCATTATTTCCTGAAATTCCTTATAGGCTGTTTCTTTCTTGGTTTTAAGTTTTTTTTTTTTTTTTGGCTTCAAATGGCCAACTTATTGCAACTTTCACTACCTAGTTTTCAACATAAAAATAGAAGTTTTTACATGAACATTTTGATAATGTTATTGATTTGATGGTCCACTTACTTTTAAATGTTAATGATGTAAAAAATAATTTTTAAAAAACACGTAAATAATGCAAGTAATTTACTTTTTTCAGAAATTGAAATTACCAAAGATTATTGTTTCTTTTAAGAGATTCCAAGTTGTCAACTATTATTGTTTTTTTAATATTTGAGGTTGTATTGAAAATGATCATTAAAATTAAAATTAAAATTAAAATTTTTATTAAAAATTATAAAGTTATTTACTCATTATGAGTGTCCATTGTTAATCCAAACTGTGAAATCAAATAGTAATTTTTAGTTAATTTAGTATTGTTATTGCAATTTTAAAAAAATGCTTTTGAAAAAATATGATAAATTTGGTGTAGTTAAAAAATTTAAATATTCAATTTAACTATGAAAAAGTATGATAAGAAATTAAATATCTAAAAAATATATCTAGAATAATAAAATATTAAAAATATATGAATATTGTAATAATTTTTATTTCAAATATATTTTTTCATCGTAAAAACATATCTTAAATAACTTTTTTATTTGATTTTGAAAATTATATATTGTTATTATTTAATATTAAAATTGAATAAAAATAATTGTTAAATACAAAAATTACTTTTGACAATTACACTTAACTAGATTTAGCCCTAAACCACCTATATTTTAGTGGTTGTTTTATTTATTAGTACTTCTTAAATTTCAAATCTAAAATGAATGGTTATGACTAATAAGGCCAATGAGATTGGGTTAGAGCATAAGCACAAGCTTCTAGTGCTCGGTAGGCACTTTTCCATTAAAAAAAAAGGGATGAAGCTGTGATAGAGGTTTTGGTTTTGGATGCATGTGATTTCCATTTTTCCACAACCTAACCCCAAATTGAAACAGTTGGATCACCATACTCAAAGCCCTAAAAGAAGGTGTGAAACCCCACAAATGGGCAACGAAAAAAAAAAAATGAAAGCCCCATCCCATCCTCTTCCTCACATGGTCACACAGTTGATATGCCATTATTGCATTTATTACAAGTAGTGTTTTTTTTATTAAAAAATGACGTGGAACCTTCTCATATCTTATTATATTTTATATACAAAGGCGACCCACTTCGGAAATGGTAAGAAAGATTGTCGTTTAATGTACATAAGTGAATAAATTAAATAAATAAAATTTGAATGATTGTATGAAAGACATGAAAGAAAACAACGGATGAGTTTCTTGTTCTAAGTTTAATGTACATAAATGAATAAATGAAAAGGAAAACTTGGCTTTATGGATTAATTTATTAAAAAAATGACAAAAAATTCAGAAAAACAAGAGTGCTACTTGTCTCCAGCTAAATTAGGTAAGTTAGAGGGGATTGACCTCCAGCTGGTTCATAGCAGAGCTGTTTTTTTTTTTTTTTTTTTTTTTAAGAAGTCCAGAATCAGTTTAATTATTTGGTGATTATTTTTAATTATAGAGATTCCAGAACATTATTAGTTCTGAGGATTAGATGCTTTAACTTCTGCAGCTGCTGCCACCGCAGCCGTCGACTCGTGCGGTTGTAGTGGACGTCACGTGATCATCACATGACTTACAGTTGTGTATGAACGGTCCAATTATGATGAACAGGGTTAAGGCCGAATGTGGTCCAATTCAAACCATGGAAAACAAACAATCCTTATTTTTCACAAAATATTACGACAATACCTTGGAGTGGGAAATAAATTGCTGTTTATTTTTTGCTAAAAAGAAGGTGTGTGCTTTTTTCTCTGACGAAAGCTGAAAATATCACGTGGCTGTCCTTGACTGATTCAGGGGACCCTAATTCAGACAGTGGTATTGTTGTAAATACCTTTCTTGATCCGCTTCATAGTTTGCCTATTTAAACGCCTTTAACGGTAAAAACTGAAAGACAAAACGCATAACGCCTGGGAGCTTATTGCATGTTTTTGACATATACAACCCTCACTTTTTTCGTCTAGTTGCTGTCACTTAAAAGGGTCATTTAGTAATTTTAGGAAAATTCAGATGCTGTTCGTCCAAGACAAATGTGGACAGGTCCTGAAAATCATTAATGGCCCTTTATTCCATAATAAATTTATTTTCTTATTTTTCTTTGGGTTTTTTTAGAATAATATTAAAAATGAAAAATAACTGATCCGTATGACGGAATTGGAATTTGTGGGAAATTACTGTTTACAAGGAAAATGTCTGTGATATCCCAACCAGCGTACAGCTGAGTTGAAAGTTAAATCTAATGGAATTTGATTTAATATTTTTAGATAATAATAATAATATTATAAATTTTTAAAATTTGATTAGAATTTAAATTGATTTGATGTGAATTGGTAAAATTTTATTTATTGATTTTTAAATTTTAAATTTTTATATATTATTTTAATAAAATTTTTAATATATTTAAATAAATTTATATATAAAATAATTATTTAATTTTATAAAAATTAAAATATATAAAAAAATTAATAAAAATATATAATTTGATTTGATTTTAATTTTTTAATTTTTTATATTTTGATCTGATATTTTATTCGAATTTAATATATACATTTAATATTAAAATTTGATTTGAATTGAATAAAAAATTAATTTGAATCAAATTAAATTTGATAATTTTGAACTGATTTTTTATTTTTTAAAAATTTCTTTTACCCTTAAAGCTGACAAAAAAAAATTAGTTCAAGCATTAGGGTTCAAAGGGATTTTAATCTAATATCATTTTATAGTTAAATTTTTAAAAACTTTAATTTTTAAAAGATTTATCAGATAAACTAAAATTAAGTTTTTTTTTTCTTTTTTTAATTGGGGAGAAACGGGAAAGGATATTGCGAGTCTTTATGGTATTTTTTATTAATAATTATTTGTTAATAGGATTGAAAATGAAACTTCATGGCTGAAAATTCTAGGCAAAGAAATTTTCTCACAACATACAAACAAAAGAAGATACAGTTTGCATCATAGAGTTTGACTCGTTTTGTTGAAATTCCAAAACTTTGATTTGTTTTTGATTTTGATACGGTGAACTTCAAGTCTAGACCTTCAATTATGAATTTATGATTATAAATTTCAAAATATATTAACATAAGTATAACTTATAAATTGACTCATATTTAGTAAATTTTTTTAAAACTATATTAAATTAATAAAAAAATACTCTTAAATTCACTTATAAAAAAATCACTCCAATCTTTTTTTTAGATATCTTAAAATCATAGTTTCTTTTAACATCTTAAATTTTTATTTTTATATTTAAAATTATTTTTTAATGATTTTAAAATTTTTAATGTTAGAAATTATGAAAATTTAATTTTATAAAAAATTAATTTTAATATTAAATATATTAAGATTAAAATTTTGTAACTTTATAAAAATTAATACAATTCAAACATTTTGAAATGGAAAGAATAAATTCAATCGAAATTCTTAAAATATTTATGATTTTCTTAAAAAAAATCTAAAGCATTACTGTATTAATTTCAGCACAACAATCTTTTACAATTGAAAATATTCCAACTTGTCAAGTGACTACAGAGATTGTTTGGTTTGATGAATTTTAAATATTTTACTTATAAAATTTAAATAAAATTTCACTTGCAATAATTTTTTAATGATAATATATAAATCTAATATTAAAACATTTTTTAATTTACGATTTATCCTAACCATGGAATCGAAAAAAACTTCCATTACCGTTAACTTTTTCACATAAAAAATACTCGAACTTTCGAATTAAAAAGGTGAATTTGATAATTTGAGCGGGGCAACATCGACATTTCACTGCAAAATAACGGAGGCAAGATGGGGAGGTAAATCAACATATCAAATCAAGCTCGAAGACTCGAAGGAGTAACGCACATTCAAACATTCCCGTTCATGGCGGGGACCTTAACGTGTTATCATTAAAATAAAAAATTTAAAAATGAAATTACTTTTCTTTTGAAAAAAAAACGAAATTACTATACCGTTGTCAGGTAATTCTCTTTTTTTTTTTTTTCACCACTCCTTCACTCAACCCCCAAAGTTAACCGCAGTAATTTCGCAATACCCATACACTTTTCTAACCTATTCCTTGTGCGCTCAACGCACCCCAAAGGCTAAATTCCCCTGACTGGCATGGTTTTAACTACGTGGCAAAAAACAAGAGGCTGTGCGCATAACGCACCCAGGCATAGGTTAGGCATGGTGAGCTAAGATCTACTCAACCCATGTCCGCGTCAACTTCAGCTAAAGTGGCGTGAACAGAGGAAAAAATAATTAAAACATACCGACAAACATTGGTTTAATCGATTAAATTCGATTTTTGAACGAAGAGTAATTGAATTCAAATTTTATTAATGATTATTTATTGAGATTATTTTAAATATATTATTTATAATTATATATTTTAAATTATTAGATATAATATATTTTATTTTAATTTGAGAAATTAAATAATTTATTTATTTTTAGATTTAATTTTTACCCAAAAAATAATTAAAACATTAATTTAATATTTTATTATTTATTACCCTTAATAATTTTTTATTTTTTATTAGTAATTATTAATAAAAATAAAATTATAAAACTAACTTTTTTCTTACTTATTTATTATTTATATATTTCCTCTGCTGCTTTTGCTATAATACGCAAGGTGCTCTGTTTCCTTCTTCTTTAGCTCTTCAAAAATCAAAGTGATTTCTTTTCTTTTTAATAAGCTTCCTCTTAAGCTCAGAGATGGAAAAGGAGAGCTTTTTCCAATCATAATTCGAAAAAGAAAAATCTTTCATTTTCAGTTTGGATCTTTGGTTCGGGTTTTCGGATGGCCGTTTTAGTACTCTATTGTTAATTTGAATCTTCATCGTTGTTAAACTCAGAATGGAATCATCCGAGCTTAAGAGATCGAAGGACTCGCCGAACTCGGACGAGTCTGCTGGGCTATCATCGTTTCCCGACGAAGTCCTGGAGCGAGTTCTCTCTCTTTTGAAATCTCATAGAGACCGAAGCTTCGTTTCTTTAGTTTGTAAGGACTGGTACAACGCGGAGAGGTGGTCGAGGACTCACGTTTTTATCGGAAACTGTTACTCCGTTTCGCCGGAGATTGTTGCACGGCGGTTCCCGAACATACGGAGCGTGACGTTGAAAGGGAAGCCTAGATTTTCAGACTTCAACTTGGTGCCGCAAAACTGGGGTGCCGACATTCACGCGTGGCTGGTCGTTTTCGCCGCCAAATATCCGTTCCTTGAAGAGCTTAGACTTAAGCGAATGGCAATCAGCGACGAAAGCTTGGCACTTTTAGCCGTTGCTTTTCCTAACTTTAAAGCTCTTTCGCTTTTAAGCTGCGACGGTTTTAGCACCAACGGACTCGCCGCCATTGCCACTAATTGCAAGTAAGTTCGTCACCTCTTTTTTATTTTTAATTCAAAATTATATTTTCTAATTTTGCAGTGTTAGAGATCTCGGTTAAAGTTTCTTTCTTTATTTTCTTTAATTTGTCATTTTTATCTTTCTTTTTGTGATAAATTTTTTATCTTGATTATATTTGGGGATATACCATGGAAAATTAAGGGAAAAAGTGGATTCTTTTTCAATTTCTTCTTTTTTGTTGTTTTTCTTTAATTTTTGGGATGTGACGTTTGAGCTGTGATTTTCAAGGAGCATTTTGATGGGCGGCTTATCATTGATGTCATTGCCAGCAACACAAATATCATATTCCCCCATATTGCATTATTGGGAAATTAATTTTCTGATAAGATGTTTCCTTTTTTTCCGAATCCGAATGAAAATTTCCTTTATTTTTTCTTATGAAGGAATTTGTTTGCTACGAAACTATGGTCAATATATAATTTTTTTCCTTTACCTTGTCAATGAAAAGTCAGCTGCTAGCTATTTGACCCTTGTTTTCCCTTAATTTGTTGATGTAAAGTTGGATATTTGGATATAACCTTCATTTTGCATCTTTAATTTCAATGATCAGGCCTGAACTGTAAGGGATCCAAACCAACAAATATAGTTTCTACTTGAGATGAAGATTTCTAAAGTCATTTTTGAAAATTTTCTTTTTATTTAGAAAATTAATTACTTGGGATGGTGCCCTTTTGTGCAATTAATGGGCATATGTTTTAGGTTTTGGTTGTCAATTTTTTTCTCTTGACTAGAAGAATAGGGACTTTTAGTGGGAAATTAGAAACGGAACAGTTCTACTTTTCCAATTCTCACTTTTTAATATTCCTTTTTCCTTTTTTTGATGTGACATTCAACCTTTCAATATGCATTTATTGTATCAGTCCTTTTAATATGCTCCACGTTATCACTTCCCTTATATGCCCATTTTCATTGGTCGAGAGAATTGACATCTTTATCAGCCCTTTAGGAATGATTAAACTAGAAATCTACCTACTTAATTTCCAAGAGCTAAATGCCTGTAGACATGGTGTAACAGTTCGGGAAGTCTTTGGAAATTTTCATCTGGTTCTTGGACTGTGTTTGACATCTTAATATTTTGAGCATTATTCAATCAATCTTGCGGCTTTGTACACCCTCACGCTATGGATGTCGGTTTTTCTTGTTAAAGAAATTTCTAAGTTCTCTTCTTGTTTGCAGGAACTTGACTGAGCTTGACATACAGGAGAACGGCATTGATGATAAAGGAGGTAGTTGGTTGGGCTGCTTCCCAGAAAGCTTCACATCATTGGAGGTACTGAACTTTGCCAACTTGACTAGTGATATTAATTTTGATGCACTTGAGAGGCTTGTAGGTAGGTGCAAGTCAATGAGGGTTTTAAAGTTGAACAGGAGCATATCCTTGGAACAATTACAAAGACTTCTTGTTAATGCTCCTCAATTAGCTGAGCTTGGTACGGGCTCATTCTCGCAAGAACTTACTTTCCGGCAATACAAAGAGCTTGAATGCACATTAAGTAATCGCAAGAATATGCATACTCTATCTGGTTTGTGGGAGGCCAAGGGCATATATCTCCCAGCCTTGTACCCTGCATGCACAAATCTGACATTCTTAAACTTGAGCTACGCTGCTTTGCAAAGCAGTGAACTCGCTAAGCTTCTTGCTCACTGTCCACGACTTAAACGCCTCTGGGTAAGAAGACTTCTTTGTTTCAAGTGTTCCATTTGTCTCAATTTTTAGAAAATGATTCATTGATGGCTCCACGCTATATTGCATATATGCAAATAGAGCACTGAAGGATTTCTCGTTACATTTAGTACTATTGTGTTCTTCTTGCTGAAGAATTGCCTTGCATTGTTAACATTCGTGATCCTGTAGCTTGCTTAACATCTTGAATGACTTAGACAAATTAAAATTTTCTTGCCCATAAGAGTTACCTATTCAAGCAACAAACCATCCATACTTCCTTGTCATCCAAAGGGTGTATTGATGATTGAGAACCGCCATGCTAGTTAAATAACCATAAATTGTGAAGGGCTTAACTTCTTAAATCTTCTTTTGCTATAGGTCTTGGACACAGTACAAGACAAAGGACTGGAGGCCATTGGATTGAACTGTCCTTTGCTTGAGGAACTGCGAGTTTTCCCTGATGATCCCTTTGGTGAGGAAATTGTCCATGGAGTCACTGAAGCTGGGTTTGTGGCTGTGTCTTATGGTTGCCCTAGACTCCACTATGTCCTATATTTTTGTCAGCAGATGACTAATGCTGCTGTAGCAACCGTTGTACAGAACTGCCCTGATTTTACTCATTTCCGTTTATGCATAATGAATCCAGGTCAACCAGATTATCTTACCAATGAACCTATGGATGAAGCTTTTGGTGCTGTGGTCAAGACATGCACTAAACTCCAGAGGCTTTCAGTTTCAGGACTCTTAACCGATCTGACATTTGAGTATATTGGTAGGTATGCTAAGAACTTGGAGACCCTTTCAGTGGCTTTTGCAGGCAGCAGTGACTGGGGGATGCAGTGTGTTCTGGGAGGTTGTCCAAAACTAAGGAAACTTGAGATAAGAGACTGCCCATTTGGAAATGCAGCACTGCTGTCAGGTTTGGAGAAGTACGAGTCCATGAGGTCACTTTGGATGTCAGCCTGCAAGGTGACAATGAATGGTTGCAGGCTATTAGCAAGGGAGATGCCTAGGTTGAATGTTGAGGTAATGAAGGAGGATGGAAGTGATGATAGTCAAGCTGATAAAGTCTATGTTTATCGTTCGATTGCAGGCCCGAGGAGGGATGCCCCGCCATCTGTGCTAACTCTCTGAAATTCTTGGTAATCTCTCTCTCTCTGACATGTGCACACTAACACAAAGGCCTCAAAAATTGTAGGTAGAAAACAGTTGGTTCTGTATTGCAAAGGGTGTTTGTTTCCTATTTGAGACATGCTGGGAGTGTTTATACTGGTTTGGTAAAAGTGCCTTGTTGCATAATTTGCTTTTTAATGATACAAAGTAGTGGCCTAGGTTAAGATAGTTTTCATGTCCTAATTATAAGTGATCTTCAAACTACTCTACTATCAGTTTTTTGAAGTTGTCTGAAGTCAGAGTTATGGCGATGATGGAGCTGTTTATATCTTTTGTAAATTGTAATTACTATTTAGTTTTTGTTTTTTTGGTGAAGCTGTGAATTTCTTGCCAGTTTCTAACAATAAAGTTTGTTTGTTTTCAGCTGTAAATAGTTTCACAGAAGACAACATACCCTCCTGCAGGCATAGACTTGGATTTATATTCATTCATACAACTGAGCAATAGTGTAAAAGAAAAAATACGAGGATCTGCAGAAATCAAAATTGGTTCTTTAACCTTGTTTGTTTCTTTGAAAAGGCGCTAGGTGAACAGAAAAGCATTAAACACAGAAGGTTGTTCTAAATATTTAAAGCCTCAAAGGTTGGGAGCAAGTTTGCTTCATCCGCTTGAGTTACTGCACCCCTGAAGAGCAAGATTGCAAGACTGCCAACACTGAAATGTATGAAGCAGCCATGGCAGTGGGTCACAAATGAACTAAAATCAGTCCCTACAACACATTGCCACCCAGGTCCATACGCCCCGTCAAAATCCTGCTTTGTGAACAAACATCAAAATCCACACATATATTGTTTGTTCAAGTGTTTGATACCCCATACAGAGTTACAGTAATTTATAGCTTTGAGCCCTCACCTTTTTTATAAAGCGGGCTATATCAGTTGATTCCGTGGCTTCAAAGACATCAAGAGCCTTTGCAGCTAAATGAAGTGCGTCATTCTGCATTGCCTGGAGCATGTCTGTCTCGCCTACAATTGCTTTGCCCTCTAACATCGCTGAATAGAGCTTTGTTATTAAAGAAGGAGCTGGAAGAAGAGAAGGCAGTGGAGACTGAATGCCATATGATGGAAGGATTATATAGAAAAACGAACTAGTGGATGCTGCTAGAGTTTTCTGCTAGGGTGAAGTCTGAACCCACGGGGTCTGGTCATGAACTGGTTCAATGGATTAAAGCCAGGTGATTGCGTGATACAGTGGAGCTTCTTGGACCCATATGATCAGAGCTGGCTTACGTGTATGCTTAAAGATCAACGGTTCTGTTTGCACAATGTGTTAAAAGAGACAAACTACATTCGGTCCACGTTATCTTGGGGATGTAGGAGTTTGCGGTATTATGACTAGTTTGGGACCTCGGGTTGATGATTTGTTGTCTTTTTGCGTATGCTTTTGTTACTTGTCTTTTTATTTGATCGAAGACTAAGTTTGCTCATAGGTCTGCCACTTTCCTTATTGACCCCTAACCACTTCCTATGAAGTTGGAGTCTTTAGTGAATTATTGCACGATCATTTTCCTGTAAAAAAGGACCGGGTTACACATTTAAAAGATAATCTGCTAATAAATTGGACTACCTCTCACTCTCTCAAATCCTCACCTAGTCGTTTGTTTTGAATTTCGTTTCAATTCATTGCTAAGCAAGTTTTAATGGATTGTACCATATGTAAGATGACATGATACATTGGTGATGGAAAGGACCCCTCTAGGATAGCTTCCTTGTGGTGTTTGCTTTATTTTTTCACAAGTAGGAGAAAAACAAAACAACATGAATTCCTTAGGTTCTCAAACCTAGCTGGGCTGAATTTGACAGTCCATCCAAAAGTTATAGATAAAAGAAAAGGTTCACATGCCCAAAATCACATTTATCTGAAAGGCATTGGGGAATCCACAGAGTCACTCACAGTGGACCTGTGAATTAAATTGTCCTTAGATATTTTTCCAAGAAGGGCATCCATATGAACCACGAATCTGCAAGAGGCAATAATACCCATTTGCATTTTTTTGAGTTACTTCCACGATTTCACTCCGAAGAAAAGAAGCCAACTTTCACCATTTCAACATTTCAGCCGGGCATCGTCTGATTAATGGGCTTGAAATGGTCCCCATTCACGTCACCCGGCACGTGATTTCAATGGGATCTGCCCAATATCCAAGTTTCGGTTAGGTCCACTAAAGATCTAACGAGGCCTAACTTCTTTATTTAGAATACTTCTGAAGGAAATCATGTTTCTGAGCAAGATTTCTTTCTTTTCTATTTCAGTGTAAGCCGAGGACTAGTCGCCAACAAATTCATAATTTGATTTCAAACATCTTTATTCTTTTCTCTTCACTCGTTATTTGAGAAATTTGGTTTCTCTTCAATCAAATTTTTGGATTGGGGTAATCATTAGAATTTAAGGGCTAGTAAGATTTTGTATTATGGGTGTTAATCATTAATTTGGGTTCTTCAATTCACACTTAAAAAATCACCCCGACCTTACTTGTTGAGGGTTAGTTTTAGTGAAATGAAAGGTCTATTTAGGTTTTTGTCCCTCAGATTATCGGTATGGTCCTTCAATCCAATAACACAATGACACAAGCTTAGTTTAAGCTACTTTCTGGTAAGCTATCTCTTTCAAAATTGAAGCAATCATAATAGCCATATTGATATTGGATCTATCTTTGGAGGTCCTATGCATGATGTTTTGATTATCTTATCGTTTTCTTGCCCTGGAAGTTACAAAAACTATGCTATTCCATGAATGTTTAAGCAATTATATTATAAACTCATGAGGTAGATAATTTAAAATTTGGTGTTTGGATAGCACGAAAAATGGATCGCGTTTGGAAGTACAAAAAGAAAGAAGTTAAAGATTATGGTCAAGTAGTCATGTTCTCCGTGCCAGGATCGGTGGCAAGAAAGTAACAATAAATTCGGATGGTTGGATGGGCTTAATCGCCATGATATCTGGGCTAATGCACATGTTTGATGCTCTATTTATATTGACTGGTCGCAATTCATGATCTCCTGGCCATATGCTCAGATAGCTGTAATAGAGAGCCAAACCAATTAGCTTTGCCAGCGGTGGCTCCACACCCTGTAGCGGTCTTTATTATGTTTGTTCAAATAGTAAGGATAACCATCAGCAACCTCAAGGTAGGATTATGAGTAAATTATATTGTGGAAGTGTCATTATCAACACTAAAATAAAATGCATTCAGTCCCCTATTAATGAATCACATCACGGTCATTACTAATAGATTCTCAAATCTGGTTATTTGAAATTAGATTAAGGTGTGATTCGCAATTAATTTTATCTTATGTCATTAACATGTAAGCAACAATCAACGAGCTTAATTGTGAACATAGGGGGCGGTGAGTCCACAGCCGAGAATTTCTCTCGAATTGCATACATACCATTGCTGGTACTCACAAGCATTAATCCAAAAACATCTGTATTCATTCAATAGTTGGAATGATTGTGAACATATAATTTGGAGATTCCACAAGGAGATGAGAGACACCAGATCCAAATGTCTCCATCAACCCAAATTTCTATTTACTTTTTTTCTCCTATGTTCTGTTTCTTTACCCTATTTTAGCTCATAATTATTAGATCATTTTTGTCTCTTGTTTTGGAGTAGTAGATAATGGACATGAAATATTTGTTATCTATACCTTTCTCTTTGAAGCAAAGGTATTTTGTAATTGTGCATTTATTTAGAATTTCCCTTCTGCCCTACTCAAAGGTAAGCTAGATCATCACTTTCTTGCTTTTGCACACGATGTATTGAACCTAACACCTCCTATGGCATTCAACAACAAAAACGGCATAGAGTTTTAGGGCTTTTATGCAACCGTACCTGCACAACAGCCTTATAACCAACAATTGAAAAAAAAAAAAAAAGAACTTTACAACTAACACACAAGAGACTAATAATGAACAAAAATGCCCATCATTACATGGCATATATTATATATCCCACAATCTGATAATAATACAGGGAAAGCCTTTGAAAACTAGTTTGAAACTAAGATGCAAGAAAAGCTGAAGATGCTGATCTATGGTAATTGAATTGGCTCATTGGACCTTGTATGATAAATAATGAGTAAGCAAGGGGGGGAAAAAAAAGACCCCACTAACATAAGGCTGGTGAATATGTAAGTACTCGACGGATTTGACAAACATGCGGTCCAAAGGGATGGATTGAGGCCATGTTTATAACCAACTATGCTGTTAAGGAGAGATGCAGATCGATCACTGTTGGATGCAACATTCAGGTTGTGGAGTTAATTGCTCTTCCTGCCGGCACCATGTCCTAAGAACATAATAGTTCAATACAGAAATTAGAACCTCAAACTCAAAAGTGCAATCGCTGACTGGATTCCCATACTTGTTAAACTAAAACCATTTTTTTTAAATTCTTCAAATACAAAGTTACATTAATTAATCAAATCAGACCTAAAAAGAATTGGCTGTAAAACCTTAGTTCTTATGACAAGATTTCATAAAATATTTGATCCGTGACTCACAGAATAATGGGGGGCATTTGTCTTGTAATACGACAGTCATAGCATGGAATTAGACACCTAATCATATCATGCTTCAAGGGTCATTCAATTTTTTTTAACATTTCAATTGTCTTCTTCCAAGGGATATGCTTTTGCCTCCTTATTTTTCATAAGCACATATACCGTAAACTCATCCATCCTCCAAAAACTAAGGCTCCGTTAATTTTAGTGAATGGTCAATTCCCTTTATGTTCACTTTTTGCACATTTCGCTTTGACAAGAACACTGCTTTTGGCTTTTTCTTCTGCTTCTTTCTTAATCTAAACCTCACCCAAAAAAAAAAAAAGGGATAGAAAAAGATAGGTACTTTCTTTCCAATGTAATGTTGGTTCACCTCCACTTCCTGTTGTAAAGGTTACTGCAAGCTCAAGGCATCCAACAAAGGGCTAGCTTCACATGGTTTGAAATGGTGGGGGCTTTTTCATTTTTTTCCAGGCTGAGAAAATTGAATGCTACGTTCTTTTTTCGTTTCCTTTTTCGCACCAAATGGAAAGCCGTATCCTCATAAATGGGTGGTCCATAAGGGCTTTGTTTTTCTCTCTCAAAGCCTTAATCCTTCAACTTTGTCCTTAGTTTGGTTCAAACGAGTGATTTCCAATTGATTCCTTATTAGTATTCTAGTTCATTTACTTGTTAAAGAAATAAAAAAAGTAAGATTTGCAAAAACGTTTTCAGTGCTCGAGAAACGTAGTAAAATTTCAACTCTTGATCCAAAGTACCAAACGCAATATATATAAAAACTTTTTAAAATTTTTTGTAGTTGGAATTAGGTTGAACTATGAAGCATGTCATGTGTATTTATTTACATCAAAGTTCTATTCTTTCACATTTCTTATAGCTGCAAACCAAGATAAAAAGCTTTTCACTAAACCAGATAATGGACAAGAGATCATCTTCACTCTTACTTTGATTCATATACTAACTAACTAATACACTTCAGCATGTTTTAGGCAAAGCACACCGCCCTTAATTATATTACTATGAAATAAACTAATTAATTACTATCCTATATATGAATAAGATGTATGTATTTCTTTCGCCACACGTTTCATATATTTTCTGATTTCAGTAATTAATATAATCTAAGTAAAGTTGACAATCTTGCCTACCTTTAAAAAAAATATAGGGTTTAATTTAAGTAATTTATATAATTATTTAAAAAAATGATATTTAATAAAATATAAAGTTTAAATCTTAATATTTGTAAACTCTTATTTTATTCTCAAATTGTCATTTGTATAAAAAAAACCTATAATAAAATGTAAAAAGCAATCTCCATCTGAACATCTCGTGAATTAAAAGCAATGTTAATACTATTTTTTTTCTTTATTAATGAAATTAAATTGGAGCCCCATCTTGCCTAAACGTAGCAAACTAAATATTAGCTTTTAGCCATTCTTTAACACAAAATAACCGATATTTTTAATTCATGCACCATCCTATTTATTATGGTAGGATCAGAAAATTTTGAGTAAATAGTGTTAATCATCTTCTTGCGTATGAAAATAACATCCCCCTTTTTTAAATCTCATTCATACCAAAGACTAGTTACCTTATATATTTTGATGGAATTAAAGTTCTATTAAAGTCAGAATTTCCCAACAAATTGCTGAAGCCTCTCATTGTCATTTTTCTTTAAAGTAGTCATCATTTAAACTTATCAGTTGAGATTTATGTACAGAAAGAATGAAGTTGGTGATAAGGTATTGTGAAAGTAACGGTTAACTAATCTATCCCATAAAAGTAAAATTGAGTACTAATTAATTCACCATATGATGTATAGCTGCTGTATGATTCTGGAATGTGTTAAAATGAAAAGAGGGTTTTAGAGCATCATTTCTTTTTTATTTGAGGGAAAAAAAATCGAACTTTGCTCTTGGAGGCACCAATCAGCTGAATAAAATCAACTAAATCAAATTCGGATGTTTAAAAATCTCATCTTCATTATCTACAAATCTCATTTCCCCGTAGATTTCTATGATTTTTGTTTATGGGGTTAGACTTTGTCCAACCATATCAAACGGTTAAAAGGTAAGAAAATTTCATGGGATCTCATTTTAAAAAATCTTATCGTAGTCAGGTGCCCCACAGCTACCCAATGTAAATCCATTCATGTACAATCATCAGAAGAGATAAAATCTTTCAATTCCTTATGTCCTGCATCAGACAGGCACACTTGTTCCTTTAACCATCTTCCTCAGTTACTTAAATATGTTTCCAACTTCCAACAGACTGAGCTTCAGCTACCCTTTTAACCATTCTTATTATTACAGAAATACCCTTATCTTCATTGATTTGACTTGTCACTGTTACACAAACCCCCAAAAGGTCATCCCTGTAAATGTACATTAAACACCCCAATTCAGTTTCAAGCTGCAAACGGAAAGGTAACTAACCGTTAGTGCACTTTTTACTCTCTCTCATCTTCTGATAATATCACATCTCTAATTTGTTTCCTTTCTTCAA
Source organism: Durio zibethinus (assembly GCF_002303985.1). The sequence continues at coordinate 10,271,806 of NW_019167982.1, forward strand.
AGCAAAAATTGGAATTGAAAAAAAAATGGGTTTGGTTGAAAATTAGTGATAAACAGTAAAATGGGAGAAGAAGAGAAACCAAAGCAACAGCAGCACCAAAGCTCAACAGAATCTTTCACCGCAATGAAATCTAGTATCAGGCAGGCCATTGAGGTTATATCTTCTTTGATTTCTCTTTCTCATTCTATCAAGGTTTTCACTGTTAAATGGCAACTCATTAGAAAGAAGCTAGAAGAGTTAAGTTCTGGCTTAATGGCCGTTGAAAACTGTGATTCAAGTGAAAACACAGCAGTCTTTTCTGGCTTGGTTCCTTCCATTTTGGTCACTGTAAATGAGTGTTATGACCTTGCAAGAAGATGTGTGGATCTTTCTTACAGTGGAAAGCTCCTGATGCAAAGTGACCTTGATGTGATGGTTGCAAAATTTGATCGCCATGTAAAGAACCTTTCTGGGATTTACACTGCTGGGATTCTGAATCATGGTTTTGCCATTGTGGTTTCAAGGCCCGGTCCTGGTGCTTGCAAAGATGACATGAGGTTTTATATAAGAGATTTGTTGACAAGAATGAAGATTGGTGATATAGAAATGAAAAGGCAAGCCTTGGTTAATTTATATGAGGTTGTGGCTGAAGATGAGAGGCATGTTAAACTTGTAGTGGAAGTTGGTGACATTGTGAATGTGTTAGTAGGCTTTCTTGATTCATCAGAGATGGGGATTCAAGAAGAGGCTTCAAAGATTGTATCTTTAATATCTGGGTTTGATTTGTATAAGGGGATTTTGGTTGGAGCTGGGATTATTGGGCCTTTGAATCGGGTTTTGGAAAGTGGCAGTGATTTGGGTAAGGAAGGAGCTGCTAGGTGTCTTCAGAAATTGACTGTTAATTCAGACAATGCATGGTCAGTTTCAGCTCATGGCGGGGTAACAGCCCTGTTGAAAATATGTTCAAGCGGTGATTTTGGAGGGGTATTAATTGGTCTTGCTTGTGGGGTGTTGAGAAATCTTGTTGGTGTTGAAGAGATTAAGAGATTTATGGTTGAGGAAGGTGCAATTGCAACGTTCATCAAGCTTGCAAAATCAAGAGAAGAAATTGTGCAGATAAATTCAATAGAGTTCCTTCAAAATATATTTTCTGGGGATGAACCAGTTCGTCAAATGGTGGTTAGGGAAGGAGGAATTCGTGCATTATTACGCGCTTTGGATCCTAAATCAGAAACCCCTTCAAAAACAAGAGAAGTAACATTGAGGGCAATTGATAATTTATGTTTTGCTTCACAGAATTGCATAAATATGTTGATGAATTATGGGTTTATGGATCGATTATTTTTCTTCCTACGCAATGGTGAGGTTTCGGTTCAAGAATTGGCGCTGAAGGTGACATTTAGGCTTTGTGGCACATCAGAAGAGGCTAAAAAGGCATTGGGAGACGCTGGTTTCATGCCTGAGCTTGTCAAATTGCTTGATGCAAAGTCATATGAAGTGCGTGAAATGGCAACCGAGGCACTCTCTAGCTTGGTCTCAGTTCCTAAAAATCGAAAAAGATTTGTTCAAGACGATAGAAACATAGGCTTTCTTCTTCAATTGCTTGATCAAGAGGAGGGAATTTCTGGCAACAAAAAGCTCTTGCTCTCCATATTAATGTCATTGACAAGTTGCAATAGTGGAAGAAGAAAAATTGCCAGTTCCGGCTATCTGAAGAACATAGAGAAACTTGCTGAAGCTGAAGTTTCTGATGCCAAAACACTTGTTAGGAAGTTGTCTACGAATAGATTTCGTAGCATGCTGAGTGGATTCTGGCATTCTTGAATGTAATTTTTGTTTTGTTTTCTCCTTTTGAATTCACTGTATATCTACATAAGTGTTTTGCCAAGTCTCATTAACTTGTTTTTACATCTTGAAATGTCAGTGTCCTCGCCTCAATCTTTCTTCTTCGCAGAAACAGCTTTTAGCAGCTTTTTGTTTATATTTGTATTCAGTAGCAATCTAATGAAGATAATCTAGCATTCCTGTTTGGAATTACAGTTCATATGTTAAAAAGAAATAAAGTACTGTTAGAAAAGGATGCGATTGCAGTTATTTTAGTTAATATGGGGTAGAAATGGTTATATATGATAATATAGATTATTTGGAAGCATTTGCCATGTCTGCACGTGGGAAAGGCATGAAACCCTGATAGACACGTGAACAATGGCAATCAAGCTTTTGTCATCTGCGACAAAGGGTTAGCGATGGATGAAAATTCCTACTCTCTTCGCTTGTCTTTTAGCCAGCACTGTCTTCCTGTAATGGCTGTTTTCTTATTTTTGGGACTGTTTAATATTCTGATATGAGGCTAAATAATTACTAGTTGTTTTACATATGATTAGATTGCCAAACATCACTTTCTTATTAGCTTGAGAGTTGAAACAGGAGTTGAAACAGGATTTTTAGGCATGACTATCCAGAAACTGTGATTCAATTCGATTAGGTCGATTATCAGCTGGACTGAAAGAGGTGTTCATGCCCCAATGTTGGGACCTAACCATTTGTAGGGTACACAAATTTTATGGTAATGAATTAGCCAACTTGGTTTGTTAGTTGTGGACCAGGATAAGTCGTCTTGATCTGACACGTTGTGCTTGGTGCCATGAGCCAGAACTGGAACTTGAGTCCCATATGTTCCACTCACTCTGCTACCAAATGATTTCTTTCTTTTTGTGGTTCTGAAAATTGATCTCAATTGCTTTGAGAACCTCTTGAATGAATCAAGGAGCAATGATATCCACCAGAATCCAACGACAAAAGACATAGCTCATCTTAGGGTTTGATTGCTTTAATTTTAAAGGTTACCAGCCTTGTTAGCCAAGTAAAACGAATCAACAAAATGTTGACTAAAATGATTTAAAAAAAACCCCAATTAACAAGAGGTCCTGCAAGAAAAAGTAAATCACAGAAAACAATATTTGCTAAAAAATGGCAACAAAGAACAAACTAGAGATTCTTTATCAAAAGGAATCTTAAACAGTGGAGATAATCTGCTATCCTCTGTTTTCTTCAATAAGAAATTTATATATTTCATAAATAAAACTAGAGTCCTTGACATACTATGACTCCAGGCGGGTTGATAGAGAGCTAAATACTTATCATTATCGTATCAATGCAGATTTGATTTGTTTAATTTGAATTTATAGAGAATCAAAAACCCAAAAATCTAGTATAATTGTTATTCAGTTCGAATTTATACAAGCTCTAATGAAGTAACTTTTACAAATGAGGTTATAGTTTAGAAGCTGGACACCGCAGGAAACTAAATGGGGTGAAGAATTCCTCCAAATACTCACATACAACTTTTAAATGCATCTATGCCCTACTTTTTTTGTATTGGTTGAGAAGGTATGATAAATATCGATAAGTGAGAAACGAAGTAACTGAAACCATAAATGTAGAACACTAGAACAGTAAATATCACGCGATGTTATGGTTCAGCTTCTTCCCAACTTTTTGTAAACAATGTCATCTTCTCTTTTTTGCTGCAACGCGCTTAAGGAGCAGGTAAGAATTTATTAGCCTCGCGGTGAATGAAAGAAGAGCACGAGATTTTCATTTCTGTTGTGGTACACCACAAAGTTGCTCGGTGGTTTTAACGATTAGAAGCAAGATTCACCCACTCACGCCTCTCATTTACTGGCCACACCGGTTTTAGCACGAGACGAGAACTGATTAAGACTCAAGACTGTCACCTACTGACTGGAGTTGGGCAGCCTAACAGAAGCCCAATATTTAGTTTGGGCCATTTTGTAGCCTGAAGACAGACAAAACATCCAAAGACAAGATAAACACTTTATGACCCAACGTATTGACCCTAGCCTGGCCGAAATATTTTTTTTATCAAATAATAGATAGGAAATTTGGTGAGCAAAATATCTAGGCTAGTCCATCAGAAAAGAAAAAAGAAATGGTTGGCAATGGACCACTATCAGTTTGATTCTCGTTTCAAAGAACCCATCAATTAATCCAATAACATGTGCAAATGCTGATGCGAAAAATTGAAAATGCAAAGCCTGTCCTTCCTCTGCTGAGAGGTGGGTGGCCGAAATATAGCATCATATACTTCTCGACTCTTTTAACTATTCATCAATATCAAGTCCTTGCTGTCCTTTTAATATTCTCTCATGCCATTCTTTGCTCTCCATTTCCATACTTAATGACGTAGCTGTCTTTTCTTTTTCTTTCAGATTAAGTTTCCAGAGAACAAATTTTCATGGGCTGTCTTGGAGTTGTTTTAAATCATCATGATCCGTTTTAAGAACTTGCTTTACTTTCATAAAATCTTTACATCTTGTTGATTGGCTAGCCAGAGAATAACTTTGAAAGTTGAAACTTGCAAATGAAAATGGATAGACAACGACAACTTCATCATCTAGGGAAATAAATTTAATCTTTACCGACAGTATTGACTGTTCATCGTCTTTCTTGAATTGGAGCAGTCAATTTGAAGATTTTACTTCATTTTTAATCCTGAAGCATGATCATATCAAGCTAGATAGTTTCCCTTAGAGATGGGTTTAAATCAAAAAGATGGTCCACTTCAAAAACACCCAAGATTTATGTCTTGTAAGGAGGGACATGGAGTTCATTTCCTTGTTGAGTTTTTTTTTTTTTTTCCTTCTGACGAATGGTCAATTTTTAGTGTCGACTCCTTCATTTTTATCATCATACTTATACATCGAATTCAGTAAAATGCAATTTGCAAGCTCCTATTATCTATATTTCAATCTACTTTTCTAGGCTATGAAATTCAATAATATGATTAAATGAGGTTCAACATCTGGGATGAAATACTTGATTTATGAACTGCTGCATGAAACTCCAAGCCCAAATATCAGTACTTCACAATCGTTGCTTGATTTCTGCCCTTCAAACTTTAGTGATTAGATAACAAAATGACAACCTTCTCGTAACTTGTAAGAGCAGAATGTAAGCTCGATCACACACTAGTCAGATGATTAGAATTAATAACAAATGCTCAAAAACAGTTGAGTTCACACCCAATTCAAATGTATTTGTATGATTCAAACAGTTGATTTTGTTTTCATAAAATGATGGAACACAGAGCATATGGGTTCGTTATTTGATCCAATCCTTTCATTCGGCAAAAAGAAAAAAAAAATGTAACAACAACAAAGCAAGATTTGAATTGTGTAGAAAAATGAGTTAGGGGGATGTCTTTTTCCGTATGTAATTATCATTGCTACCAAAAAACTTTTGTTAGTTAACGAATTATTAATTTAATTTAATGATATATTGTAATATCTTATAATATGCAGAAAAGCGACTAGCTTGAGAAAACATTAACCCATCTGTTGTTTGTTTTTCCCAAAACAAAGAAAAGTTGCCAACCAATTTTAACATCATAAAACATTTTTTAATAAAATTTTTTATTATATATCTCTATCAAACTCCTTTTCATGTGATAAGGAAGGACAACCATATTCAAATGGATAATTAACCATAAAATTGAGTTTGTTAGATCACTTTGTTGGCATGTTCTTTCATGTTTGCATAAAAAGAGATGGGTTAGTACCAAGATTCCAAGTAAATTATTCTCAATATTTGAAGCATTGAAAAAGATAATTAATTAACTAATGTCTAATTTTTATAATATCAAACCAATGAAGCATTACCATGCAGGAAGAATGAGATGCGGCGGAAACTTAATTTTAAGAGTTAAAAGATAAACTAATCATGAACTTATTTAATAAAAAATTTAGTAAAAAATTATAAATTTGAATGATGTAATAATTTTATTATATGCAAAAAAATTATTTTGTATATTGTTAGTGTTCATTTCAAACTCTATGTTTTATAATTGTAAATATAAAACAACATATTAGTAACTTAAGGATAGCTTAATAAAAAATATATCATAGTTTAGTAGTTAATAATTGATAACTTAATAATAAATTAATGATAACTTAATAATAAATTAGTGGTAATTTAATAATAAATTAATTTTAGTTTAATAGTAATTAATTGATAAACTTAATAGTAACTTATAAATAATTTAATAGTAAATCAACAATAATTTAATAATTAATTATTGAAACTTAAACGCAAATCAATATAGTAGTAAACTGGCGATAACTTAATAGTTAATAAATAATAACTTAATAATTAATTTTGAATAATTTAATATAAATTTGTAGTGAATTATGATAATTTAGTAATAAATTTGTGATAGTTTTTTAGTAAATAATCAAAAATTAAGTAATACATTAATAATAACATAATTGTAAATATGTAACAATATAAAAGTAAATAACTGATAATTTCGTAGTAAATTATTGATAATTTAATAATAAATCAATAATAATTTAGTTTAATGATAATTTTGTAGTAAGTTAATTAATTATTAATAAGTAAAGAACAAAAATCTTAGATGTGATGTTTAATGAGACAATAACAAAATTTTAATTCTCTTTAATAAAAGATAAATCATATATAATATCAAATACATTTGTCAAATTTATTAAGAAGGAATATTTTAATGTTAACAAGAGATAACAACATAAATTTTCATAGATGAATGTAACTTTGGCATAAATACATTCAAAAGATAGTTTCAATAAATTTTATTACACCTTGAAAGAATTTAATATAAACAATTAATTTTACTTCATTTGATAATTCTTTAATTAGAATAATTCATGTTAGATAGTTCAACTTTTTTATGACAAAAAAAGTAAGCAATTTAATACAATTGAGAAAGATTAAATAATTTTAAGATATAAATTAATCATATACATGGACATTAAGATAAAAAATTAAAAGAAAATTAAATTAACTATTATTTCAATCAAAGTGAAAATTTTTTTGGCAATTTGACCGGACCTAATTCTAAGCTATTGATAGCTCCACCACCTATTGAATCATTTAATTTTAGAGGTGAAAAGTTTACTTAAAATATTCCATGAATCAAATAGTGATAATTGTTGGTGGAAGGTGTGCAATTGATTTATATTTGATTTGATAATTAATTTTTGTTTATGGGAATAATAATTATAAAATTTTAGAAGAAAAAAATACAAAAAAAAAATTGATTATAGAGATTAGACTAAAGTGTAAGAATGACACGTTAAAAATTATGTGAAAAGATTAAAACAAAAAATTGAAAGGCAAAAAATAGAAAAAAATAAATATGTTTCAATGACTTAATTATGATTATTTTTAATAAATTTATTTATTAACATAAATTACATATAAAATTGTTTTTACAACAAATAAAGAAACAACCTCTAAATAATTGTTTTATTCATAAGCACATTAAATTTTGATCTTGTTCTACTTGTATTTTTTTTGTGAAAAATTATTCTAATTATAAAAAAAGAGTCTAATAATAAAAAATCATTTAAATTAAAATTTATAAAAAATTACTAATTGTATTTTAATCAATCATTTTTAATTTTTTTGAAATTAAAATTTTAAGGTAATTTTAGTTAATAACTTCTAACACTTTTTTAGTCTACTTATAAAAAAAAAAGTCTAATAAAAGATTTACTAAGGATATTTTTATCAATCATTTTAACATTTTTTGATTAAAATTTTAAATAATTTAATTTCACCTAAACTTTATTTTTAATTTTAGTTGATTTAAATTAAACTTAAATTAATTAATAAAAGTTATATATTTAAGGAGAATTTTGTTAATTTAAAAATTCATAAAGGTATTTAAGTTAATCACTTTTAGAGTTTACACTTTTATAGATAGAAAAATAAAAAGATAGATGATATAGGAGGAATCAACTTATATCAGTGTAAAACTTTTTGGTTTTATATTTTTTTAATAATTAATTTCAATAGATCCAATGGATGAAATTAAATCTTTTTTTTTTTTGACTTGCCTCTTTCATTCTTTAAATTTATTGAAATTAATGATTAGAAAAAAGTTTAAAACTAAAATGTATATATATATATATATTAACTTAAACTAGGGTAAAATTAAAAAATTGTACATATTTTTTTAATCATTGATTTAAATATATCTAAGGGATGAAGGAGCCAAGTGAAAAAAAAAAAAGAGTTAATCTCATCCATTGAATATATTAAAATCAGTGGTTAAGAAAAAGTATAAAACTTTTTTGTGTAAATTAATCCCTCTTAATATATATATATATATATATATATATATATATATATCTATATATTCTAATAATTGATTTCAATAAATTTAAGGGAAGAAAGAAACAAGTATAAATAAAAAAAATTTATTTAATCTCATTTTTTGGATCTATTTAAATCAATAATTAAAAAATATAAAAATAAGAAAGTTATATTGTATAAATTTATCTCTTCTCATATATATATATATATAAATACTTTTTATGTCTACAACAAATTAAGAAAAGGGATTTGAATTTTTATTTTTAAGAAGTCAAATTGAGGTATTTTAATCAACAATTTTGCTTAAGGAGAAAACTCCCTATTTCAAATAACCAGTTTGTCTCAATCTGAAGCACTAGGTAAAAAAGGAAAAACAATTGATCCAACGTTAGTAGAATTAAAATTGAAATTAAAAAATAACATTTTTCCAGTACATGGTTATTGAATATTACAAGAGTCACGTGATTGGATCTTGATTGATTATAAATCATCAATGGCCATAAATATATATTAAAGCCGAGAAAAACATGAAAACCGCAAGTCGTCGAAATTATATAGTACTACTATTCATGTTTTATTTATAGCTAAATTGACAGCTGACATGAAGCCAAGATAAGCGACAAAAGGCTAAGCAACGGCTACTGATTGAATCCCTTAGTTGCTCTTTATTTAAAAAGAGAAACAAAAGCCGACATTATGTTCAAAATTTTCTTATTTTCAGACAATCGGTTGAATTGAGAAATAGCAATAGGGATGATTGTTTCAGAATGCTCAGCTATATATGGTTTCCGTCATTACCATATAAGTCTAAGCAGTAACAAAGACTTGAAAAACCAAATGAAGGTATCGTGGTAAGACTTTGCAAAGGCTGTGGGGTCTGTTCCATGCCTTAAAAATATATGGTTTCCAATCAGCCCTTTGTGGTTTCTCGCCCATATAATTATTTTATTTTATGAATGTTTGTCGTTGACGTTCTTATGTTTACCAAATTCAATTTCTATGCTAGCAGTATTTAATTTGTCTATTGAGTTGACTTAGACTTTGCTCTCTCTCTCTCTCTCTCTCTCTCTTCCTTATCCCAAATAGGGCCAAGTAACACTTATCAATTAACGCGTTCTGTTCTATACCATAGTTCATCTTTTTTTAAGGTAATAATAAAGGAAGGAATGAGATGATTGGCTCATTGCACCGCTTTGCCTTGCAACAAAGTTTGCTTTCTTCAAATGCTCATCTGTTTGACAATTGAAGAAGTTGCGAGCCAGCATGTTGGGTACCAGAATGGGAAGCTAAAAAATGGAAGTATTTCACAGTTTTCGGCTTCTGGGCCTAAACTAATCGCTAATGCACAGTTGCACTTGTACACCCACATTTGTAATCTTTATCCCAAGAGAAAGAGATTGCGTTCACCGCCCATTCCCTATTTTGGGCACGTTGGAATTGAATGCGTTTACTGAAGAAGTTGTTCTTCTTTTTCTTTTTTAATTTGCTTTTGCATTTCTATGTACTATAATTTTATTGAGAGCTTAATAATGTAGGTCACGAGTAATTATAAATGACGTAGCTATGAATCATATCCTTTATAGCTTTAAAGAATGATGATGACTGATAACATCAAAATTTTAATTTTACTAGTTGGTATTGACAATGCTATATTTATTAACTTGACCAAAGTAGTTAGAGGCAAATCACATTTCATAGAATAAGTCGTGTTCAACCTTAATTCGTTCTGAGTTTAATAATTGCGGTTTTAATAGTATTTTATCAAATGCATTACATATTTTTACAAGATAATTTTTGATTCAATGACTACTGTATTTTTTTTTATAAAAATTGGATTCAAATCTTTCTTCCTCGTAATGAAAAAAATAAAAAAATCCGATAATTCAATTATAGATATAAAATTTAAATTCTAACTTTTGTAATTTTTTTTTCTCACGTTACAATCTTCCTTCAATTAAAGACAAACTGTCGATGGTGTGACGTTGAGGAGTGAGGACAGAAAAGAAAACAAATAAAGACGCACGGCGTAGTAGAAGAGAAGACTACGTAGAAAATCCATGTGAACGGAGGCACATGACCCAAGAGAAATACTTGCCAAAGTACGCACGTATGAACAGAGTCTTAGGTCATTGGGGACCCACACAATCCCAAAAGTTTCGAAGATTACCGCACAAACCTTTTGGTTAATGACTAGGCCTTACTTACAACCAACCCAAGCCACTTCCTCTCGTGGTCCCCCAATTTGCGCGACTTGACTCACCAATTTCTCTGTTTCATTTTCATTATATTAAAAACCAAATTCATCAGACTCGTATATTATTATACTTGGGTCAAGCCAACCCTATTTGACTTTCACGTAGGTAAGGATGAGAAAAAAAATTAAAAAATTTAAAATTTGAATTAAAATTGTAATTTTTTATTTAATTTGGATCAAAATTTTTTATTTGATTTAAATTAAATTTAAATAAAATTTTAAATCAATAAATTAAAAATTAAAAAAATAAAACGAATCAAATTATATATATTTTTAATTTTTATATATATTTTAAGTTTTTATAAAATAAAAATAATAATTTTATATCAAAATTTATGTAAATATATTTAAATTTTATATTAAATAATACATAAAAATAAAAAATTAATAAATTGAAATTGATAAATTTTTTTTTAATTTTATTCAAATTAAATAAAAATTTGATTTAAATTTAAATCAAACTTTAAAATTTTAAAATATTATATAATATTAAAAAAAAATTAAACCGAATCAAATCGATATAATTCTACCTATCTCACTGATTTTTTAAGTTTTACCCAAGTTTTTTTTGGAGAGAGAGGGAGGTTGCTTTGAGAAGTCGATCAATGGTGATCAAGTAAGGCCAGTGGGGGTGCAATTGGAGAAGTCAATTGGCAATAGGGGAAGGGGGTTCAGAAAGGTTAGCTCGAGGTGCCAGTTTCTGCAATCCAATGTATGGGTCACATTGGCTGTATGATTTAGTTTGTTTTTTCATGACTATGACCGCTTGACATCAATTATTACTAAAAACAAAACCTCCAATGTTTACATCATCGAAGAAAAATCAGGAGTGAGAAATGAGAAAACCTCCACAAAAGCACTCCACTCCCGTTGATGGAAAAGTTACTTTCATCCTTCCCGGGAAGAACTACTATCGAATTAAATTCCTCTAAGTGAATCTGAAACAGGAAGCCTTGTTTCTTTCTTTTAAAAAATTTCACTTCTTTTTTTCTTTGTGTGCTTGTTCTCTTACTCTTTAATTTTATGAATCCGAATATTTCTTTTGCTAAATTTTTGTGCTTTTTAGCCTTCAACATGCTTCCAAAGAGAATTTCTATTCTATTCAAGTAAAAATTCGACACTTATGGTAAAGACACATCTATCATTGCATTATATGCCATTTAACTATGTTATGTCGTTTGAAAAATTAAGAAAATAATAATGTTATTAAGCACCAGTTTAGCAAGTTAAGCTCTAAGTTTGAACAAATGGGTACTACTTATAAGACTATTCATTCATGAATTAAAATTTTCATGGAAGTTTCACATTCACAAGCACATAAAATTTTATATAACTTAATGTTCGGCAAAAAAATCTGATTTTTTAATAATAGATTTGAATCATAAATTTTTGTTTTTTGGATAAGCTATAATTTTATTTATCTAAAGATAACAGAAATTCTCTGTTACAAACAATACAATCACAATCTATGCAGATCAATTAGCAGTTTCTATACTATTATCCAGCATATTGGTCCTAATGTTCCAAGCTATACAAAAGTTTTTATTTACTGAGCCAGCTGCAACCGGTTGCAAGCCATCCAACTTGGTCCTGATTGCATCCTTTATTTGTTCAATTATCTGAAGTGACATATATAATAATACGGAACTAATCTATCGGAAAACAAATAAATAATAATCAATAATCATCAATGCAAAAAAAATTAAAGTATATCAAAATTCATGTGAAAAACTCTCTAATGTAGAAGAAAAAAACTAATGACTACTAAAAAAATCACAATTATCAAATAATAGATATACACAAGTTTTTTCTAGTTAAAACTAGAGTTAAACAACAATTAGATAAATAATGGAAGAAATTTCATCAAATAAGTTATTTAACAAATACACTTTGAATTTATTTCTAGAAAGTTTCAAACCTAATCTCTACAGTTTAAAATGAAGAACATTAAGTCGTGAACATACTGACAAAGTTTCAACTTAATAGGATCACGAATCAACTTCCGTTCAACCTCTTAATCAAACTGGCAGCTTTTCCTTCTTTTTTTTTTTGCACTCGGCAATGACTTTTTTTTCCCTAGGGGCTCACCATTTTTCACACGACTTTAAAGCAACCTTTACTTTTTCTTTTAAAATTAGGCTTTTGGTTGCCTAAAACAAAGGCCCATGGCCTTTATTTAGTCAAAAAGAATGAGGTTGGACCCTACATCAAATAATCTCCCCCTTCAGTCCCATTAGGAGAAGATCCATCACCATATCAGTTTCATCTGAAACTTATCTTGGCTAAGGAATCCATTTCGACTAAGTTACTACAGAGCTCAAGCTTTCTTTTAAGAAGTATCTTAGTCAACATATCTGCTATATTTTCATCAGTATAGACTTTCTTCAACTGGCATCTACTACTCTTCAATCACCGAATATACCCAGTGATATCTAACATCAATATGCTTTGTTTCAATATGGTACATGGTATTCTAATTCAAATATAAAGCACTCTAACTGTCACAAAACACATACTCTTTCTGATTCAACTTAAGTTAAGAAAAAAATATTTCTTCCAAAGCAATTCTTTATCTGTTTCGGTTGTTATAATATATTCAATCTCTATAATTGATAAGGCAACATACTTTTGTAACTTAGACTATCAAAATACATCTCTTTTCGTAAAAGTGAACAAATAACTTAAAGTAGATTTTCTACCATCAAGATCACCGTCATGTCAGCATCAGTAAACTTTTCTAGAACTAGTCGTGTAGTTTCAAAACTTAAGCACATTTTTTAGATCTCTTTCAAATATCTAAAAATTTATTTTACTATTTCCTAGTAAACCTTATCTAGATTAAAAAAAAATTGCTCACTACATTAATTACATGAGCAACATTAGGCTGAGTGCAAACCACAAGATATATAAAAAAATCGACTGTAGGAAAATAAAGAATACTATACATAGTTAGTTATTCTTCTTTAGTCATCGACCAGATTTGTTACTTAGATGAAAATAGTTGAAAAATGGAGTGCTTACTAATTTAGAATGCTGCATCTTGAATTTGCTAAGTACCCATTCAATATACTTTTCTTGTGATAACTACAGCTTTTCATCTTTTTTATCCCGAATAATATCCATATTGAAAATTTGCTTTGTTACACCTAAATCTTTCATGTCAAAGAACTTAGACAATTATTCTTTCAACCTGCGAATCATACCAGCATTTTGTCCTATAATTAGCATATCATTAACATATAATAAGAGAATAATGAAGTTACCATAAAAATTTTTTTTGACATATGCACAAGGATCTGCTGTCATCTTTTATAGCTGTGACTCACCATAAAAGAATTAAACTTCTTCTACCACTATCATAGAGCTTGTTTCAAGTCATATAAGCTTTTTTTTTTTCAATTTGCAAAATAAGTACTATTTTCCTTTTACTTCAAAATCCTCAGGCTAATCCATATAAATCTCTTACTGTAAGTCACTATATAAGAATACAATCTTAACATCAAATTCATCAAGCTCAAGATTCAATTAACTACTAATCTTAGTACCACTTGAATGAAACTTATCTTCAAACTAGAGAAAATATCTTATCAAAATCGATGTTAGGTTTTTGAGAAAAATATTTCACCACCAATCGATCTTTATACCTCACTAGCTTGTTACATCATTTTTCAACTTGAACACCCATTTATATTTCAATGATCTTTTTTTTTGAAAGATTAAAAAAATCATATATGTAATTTTTTTGCAATTACTCCATTTTTTCTTTCATTACTTTTAACTAATGCTCTTTATCCAAAGTAGTATGCACATCTTGAAAGCTCTTTGGTTTCTTATCACTAGTAACTAAAATAAAATCTGAACTTACATACCTGACGGATGATATTGCTTTTTGGTAGATTTTTTAAACGAGGCTCTACACTACTTGATGTCCAAAGTAGCTCTTTTTTTTCAACACTTTATGGTGGAGAGGATTGCTCACCCTACTCAACACTCTGGTGGAGAGAACTACTTTCCCTGCTCAAAACTGATTGTATTTGGCTTATCACTAACTAAGGCTGGCTTTCTCATATCCTAAGTTCTGTCTCTTACTTATTTCCATCATCTCTGGCTCTTCTAGTGGAACCTTTCAGTGTTAATCATCACACTTAATAGTAACTCGTATAATCTTCTTTACTCTTTTAAAGTTTTGTTATAGTTTCTTTTTCATAGAAGACCATATCTCTGCTTTTTATTGTCTTTCTCTTCATTGGATATCATAACCTGTAGTCAAATTTTTCATCACCATATCGAACAAACATACGTTGTATGACTTTAATATCAAGCTTTAACCTCTACTCTCTCGACACATGCATGAATGTTTTATACCCTAAAACCTTAAAGTGAGAGTATAAAGCATATTTTTCTACATTTACTCTTTCTGGAATATTAAAGCCCAAAAGAACTAATAGTACTTTGTTAATCAAATAGTAGGTTGTGTTAATTACTTCATCTCAAAATGGCTTTGGCAAGTTTATTATCTTTAGCAGACATCTGATTTTTTTCATAATGGTGTGGTTCATTTTTTTTGTTATACCATTATACTGTGATGTTCCAAATTTGTCATCTCATGTTTGATCTCATATTTTGAACAATATTATTCAAAGTTTTTAGATGTATATTCTCCATTATTATCAGTTTGATTACATTTCAAGAGCAACCTTATTATCTTTTCAACCATGACATGAAATTTTTGAAAATACTATAGTACCTGACTTTTATTTTTCAACATATACACTCAAGTCATATATGAAGTATTATCAATAAAAATAACAAAATACCTGCTACCACCCAATAACTCAACTTCAATGGGACTTCATATATTAGAATGAATACATTCTAATTTATTTTTTTTCTGAAAATGCTTACAAGAAGAAACTCTACGATGCTTACCATGCAAACAATGATTACATGAATTGAGAGATATAGCTTTGGTCAAAAATAAAGACTGCCTTATCATAACTTGTAACCTCTTATTGCTTATGTATGCCAACCTTTTGTACCATAAATTTGCTAAAGAATCATCTCAGCTAGAGGTGTAATCAATTCAGTTCAAGCCAAGCTTAAACTTGACTCAAATTCGAGGCTCGAAACCTGGCTCAAACTAAATTGAGTTTTACTTTTTTAGCTTGAGCTCGACTCGATATAAAATTGAACTACTCAAGCTCGCTCAAGTAGGCATGATTAACATGTAAAAATAAGCTCGATTATTTGTACTTGAATTCAAGCTCAAATTTGAGATATTTTATTAATTAAAATAATTAAAATATATTAAAATATAAAAACTCAATTAGGCTCGCGAGATACTTGATTTAGGTATAAGGATGCTTCAAACTCGACTCGATTAATAAGTCAAGCTACTCAAACTTGAGCTCAATTCGATAATAACCAAGTTGAATTCAAGTTTTATTTGAGTTAAACATGAGTAACTTACAAGTACTAATATATCATTTACAGCCTTATCATCAATGGCATTTATCTAGTTGTTATTCAATTGCATATATGTCTTGTACATTGTGCAGCATAGTTTTCTTTTTACAACTATTATAGATCCTTTAAAAAGTTTATCCATTTTTTTGTTGACTCTCATATCTTTTCTTCTTAAGGACATTAATCACAAACAAGTTCATTTTTATATCTAGAATATGTCTAACATCTCTTAAAGTTAATGTGCAATTGGTACTAGTTTGTATAACAATATCACGTAATCCCAATGATCTATAACACTATCTTGTTTCCTATCTGGTGCAAGTAAAGTCTCTTACTTTATAAGTTGAAAGCAACTCTCTCTTAAACACAATGATATGCCACTCTTGTGTTAGCTATCCATTCAATGCCGAGATCACCAACATGATTATAATCGTCATGTGTACAAATTAAAGTAACTAAATCATTATCTAAATTCACCACTGCAACAATGTTATCATCTGAACTCTTGCCTTTCTTATTTTTTCACTTTTGCTTCAAGATTTTAAAGTTTCGCTTTATGTGATTAGATTTACCATAATGGTAGCACTTCACTTTATCTTTAGACTTGGATCTATGTTTGGACTTACAATAACTTTTCGAGTTTTGACCTCTGTCGATGTTTTTGCCTTTATTCTTTGTGACAAGAACTTGATTCTTAGAGTCTGACTTTTTTCATCTTGTTTAAGCAGACTATTTTTTACCATCTCCAACGTCACCTTATAGTTATGAGCTAAATTAAAAATAGTTACAACTAGAGTATTTCAACTATTTGACAATAAACCTAGAAGAAATAACACATTTATTTCATAATCCATTTAAGTTCTATAGTACTCGTCTGATTAGATATATCTTAAAAATTACTCAAGTGCCTTGTAATGGATTATCTATCCTTGTACTGTAAAGTTGCAAGCTTTTAACAAGCATAACTTTATTCATGCATGTTTTCTCTCATATAATGTTGTTAATTTTTTCAAATGGTGTGGGATTTGTCTCTTGTGTTACATGATGGAACATGCCAATATCAACCATTTTCTAATTGTAGCTAATGTTTTTTTGCCTAACTTTTTTTAGTTTTTGTCTTTCATATCTACTGATTTAACCAAATCATCAAATACCGACTTATATAAATCTTTGCAGTATAAATAATCTTTCATTATTAGTTTTCAAATTGAATAATTTAATGCTATCAGTTTTATCATAAAACTTATATCACCCTCCATGATGTTAAACATAATTTACTTTTATCCTAAATTGCGACTATACTGATGTCTCAAAAAATAATTGTAACTCTGAAACTACTTGTTGGGTGAGGTGACAAACATAATAACGCAGAAGTAATATATCAATAAACCTATAGCAAACAGACAACAATCAATAATCAACAATGCAGAAAAAATAAAACATATCAAGATTTATGTGAAAAACCCTTCAATGTAGAAGAAAAAAATTATAAACAATAAAAAAATCTCCATTATCAAATAATCAATCTACAAAGTTATCCTCTAGTTAAAACTAGAGCTAAATAACTATTAGAAAAACAATCGAAGAAATTTCACTAAATAGATGACTAACCAAATTACTCTGAATTTATTTTTAGAGAGTTTTAAACCCAATCTCCATCGTTTAGAATATAAAACATTGAGTTATGAATGCGTTAACAAAAAATTTTAGCTCAATCGAATCATAGATCAACCTCCATTCAACCTCTTGATCAAACTAACAGCTCTTTTTTTTTCACTATGCGTAACTTTTTTCCCCTAACGACTCACCCTTTTTCACGTGACTTTAAAGTAACCTTCACTTTTTGTTTTAAAGTTGACTCTCGGTTGCCTAAAACAAAAAGCCCATGGCCTTTAATTAGTTAAAAAGAATGGGGCTGGACTCTATATCATAACACAATCATTTTTCCAACTATCTCTGCTTTATTCTTGTTCAACCTACAATTTCTTTCTCTCCAAATTTGATATATGCAGGTACTTCAAGCAATTAGCATTATGATTAAAATCAGTACTGTCGTTTTCATCCTACTCACTGCCTATTCCAACACTTCATCCCATTCCCTTACTTTTTTTATCAATCCTACATTTCTGTAATATTCCTTTCCAAATTGTTTTTTTGTTATTCATGATTAGGCAAGCTTTCATTTTTCTTGTTCAATAATATTATTGATTAGTTATTCATGTTTTCAAATTTTAAGATTTTACAAAAACTCGTTCTTTAATCACTTGATCTTACTAAAATCATCACTATATGAATAATGAATCCTTTTGTAACAATTAATAATTTAAGGAATAATTCAAAAAGTTAATCATATCCATAATATTCCTACTTTGTTATTTTTTTTCTTTTTCTCTTATTTCTTTGTTGAGTGTTAAACTTTTTCTTTCTCTTTTTTTCCTTTACCTCTTATTGAATGCTAATGAGAGTAAAGAATAAAGAAAAAAAAAGTACTTGAAGATATATTAATGTTAGATGTACCAACTAGAGGTGATAATGGTTCGGTTTGAATCAGATTTGGTTCGATTTTTTCGAATATTGCATAATATTATGAAAATTTAAAATCCGATTTGAATCCGAACCAAATCTTCATTTAATCCGAATCGAATCAAATCAAATTTTACTAGTTTCATTTGGTTTATTGATTTTTAATTTTTTTAATTTGTATATATTATTTTAATATAAAATTTTCATATATTCAAGTAGATTTTGATATAAAATTATTATTTTTATTTTATAAAAATTTAAAATATATAAAGACTGCAAATATATATAATTTAGTTTGATTCAATTTTTTTTTAATTTTTTACCTCCCAATCCGAAATCTGATCGAACCTAATATATATATTTAATGTCTGAACTTAATTCGAACTGAATGAGAAAAAAATCGATTCGAACCAAATTGGACATTATGGTTTTGAATTAGGTTTTGGATTTCTTAATTTTTTTCTCACCCCTAATACCAACCAATGAATGATTGGTTCAAGTAATAAAAAGAGTGTTTTTTTCTTTTCTATTATTTAGGTTTGGTAGGAAACTGGAACTAGATAAAGATCATAAAATAGTACGGTATAAAGTTTTCCCTACTGCATCATCGGTAAGTAGGTTCAAAATAAAAACAGAAGGGTCATGAAATAACACAAAAGGGTTTTCCTAATATTCAGAAGTTGTAAAGCGGTCACCACCAAAACGAGCCAAAGCGTCAGTGTAAATGTTTCCCTCCTTGAAGGTATGCATGACTTCACAGCAACTAATTCCTCGTAACAACTTCCTACAATCATCGATTAAAGGTTGCTAACATAGGTTAGGAGTGGATTGGTTTTTTATTAAAGAAATGATAGCAACAACATCTATTTCCACATCCAGGTTAGAATACATTGGCTAAATTATGGGCTCTCAGGGATGGGTTAAGTATTTAGGTTTGAATCCATTAAGAGATAGTGAAAAATTAGTTTCTTATGAATTTACTAGATTTAACAAAAATAAAGTTGTTTGAATCGATTTGGAGAAAGAATGTATTGAGTAAAAATAAAAAATTCTTACAATTAAATAAAACAAAATGTTAGATGTACTTTTTTTTTGTAATTAATAAATTTCATAAATACTTTCATGGTTAAAAAAAAAAAGGTGACTCAAAGGAAAGATAGAGAGATGCTACATTATTTCCAACACATTTTGACTTTGAAGTCATCATGCCCAAATGCATCTAGAAGCGAAATTAGGGAAACCCAAAGCATATTCAATGTCTTATATTCTTCATTAGTGTAATAGACATTAAAGTCAATATTTTTAGACCACTCAAACAACCCAATATTTTGAAATTTGTTCAAATGGATGAAATAAATGTAGATAAATAATTTTCCAATTTGTAATGAATTGGAGTATGACAGTGTGTTCCAAGGGCAATATAAGTGACAAATTGACGGATCCAATTTGTTTTAAATTGAATGATTTCAAGTTAAAATTATTTTTTTTTCAAGTTTTATTTTGTTTAAATTGGATTAAATTGAGTTTTTGGATTGGATTAATTGTTGCCACCTATATACAATGTAAGGCAATATCTTTTTGTTTGTGGAAAGGGAAGGGGAAAAGAGAATTATTGAGCATCAATTTACATCTATATGATTTTTTAGGAGAAAATCTAGGAGTGAAAAAAAATTAAAAAAATTGAAAACCGATTCGAAATTGTAATATTTGATTTGGTTTCGTTTTTTTCCTTATTCGATTTAGATTAAATTTAGATATTACATATATATATTATGTTCGGATTGGATTTCAAATTAGAAGTGAAAAAAATAAAAAAAATAATATATTTTTATTAATTTTTATAAAATAATTATTGTATATCTAAATCTATTCAAATATATTAATTAAAAATTATATTAAAATAACATATGAAAATTTTTAATTTAAAAAATTGCTAAATCAAATTGGCTTGAAATGCAAAGAAATTCGAATTTGAATTAAATTTTAAAAATTTATAATTTTATATATTATCTAAAAATTTGAATTGCATCCAATCCAAACCGACCCATTCTCACCCGTTGAAAATCCAATCTTCTTTCAAATTAAAGGTTGCATTATTTTTTTGGTATTCATAGATGGCATGTGGGCAAATCCATTGCAAATGGCATATCAATTGCCTAAAAGCACATCTCATATAGTAATAAACCTATTGCATTGATTCATCTTATTATAACATCTCATAAATTTCTTTATCCAATAGTGTATCCATGTTAAAGTTTATTGGAGATTATTTAAAAAGAAAACATATTAAAGGATGCACATATAGAAAATTTTATAATCACGAAAGCAAAACTAAGAAATTTTTTTTTCATTTGGAGGGAGGGATTCGTATTTAATTATTTATTATATTATATTAAACATCTACTATAATTATTTAATTTTTTGTATTTAATACATTATTTTTATCAAATAAAAAAAATGCACTAATTATACTTCCGTTTTGTTGACTATCACATAAAACCAGTTCAGTTAAAAAAAAAAAAAAAATCTTTCTTTTCGAGGCTTTACTCTTATCCACGAATTCAGGAACAGACACGGCCAGGCCCTTCCAACAGACCAATGAACAAATCTCCGCCAACATCACCTCAAAATCTTCCTGACCCAACACTCCCCCTCAATTTTTCAATAATTACGAAACCGCCACCCACTCCAATGGCAACTGATTCCTTTTTCTTTTTTTTTTTTCTTTTTTTGAAAGAATGGCAACTGGTTTTAGAATATCCTTAATTACAGCCAACATATACGAGAAAATTAAATTCTCGTAGCTTCGATTAAAGGAGAAGAATTTACTCGTATATTTGGGTATTCACATGGATACAACTTTGCTGTAAAGGCCTTCAAACTCACGTTTTCTCCGCTTTATGACTTTAGCCGACCTGACATTAAATCCAACATTATCCAAACTTCGATAAGGGAAACATTTTAATTAGGTAGCCAATTTCTTTTCTTGTCTACTCACAGTGATTAATATCTGACGTTTTCAATCTAATCTTTTTCCCAACTGTCGTTCACCGACTCCTTCTCTCCAACACAATCTTAATTGTGGTCTGGTTTTGTAAACATAGTGTGTTGAAAACATTACTTATTTCTAAGACCCAAATTTTGTTTTGCTTTTTTTTCACTTCTATTTTGTAGAAATTAAAACCTCGATTAGAAAATAATGTTGGATTTACGTGAAACTTGGTTTAAAAACTATAGTAATTTGGATTAAAAAAATAGGTTGTCTATTTGTCTTTGTTTCAATTGTGGTGGGAGTGACCTGATCTGACCCCACCAAGTTTGATTACTGAAGTTTTTTGGTAATGGTGGATGTTAAAGGAGACTCGATCACAAAGAGAACAGTATAATTTTTTTTCTATCTACATCCTACGTGTATTAAGAAAACGAAATGTAGTAATAATATAATTTTGAATTTTGTTGATTAAAAATTAAGATATGATTTTTTTTTGACAGCTCAACGTTTCTCCTTTCTCAAGAATATTATGAATCTGTCTTTTTTTATTTTTTCTCTATATAAGGACCTCCAATGCTACTCTAAAACCTCTATCTTCTTTCGTTTGGCTTATTCACTCAAGTCCTAGAATTGCTTGATTTCTTTCTTTGTGTTAATCGCCTCTTCCAATCTTATATTTCCCTCTTCTTTTCCTGGTTTTGAGTTTGTTTCTTTACAATTGAAGTCAAGAAAGATCGAAAACATGCCGGCTGTAGGAGGAATTGGCCCGGGTAGCGGCAAGGAGTACCCGGGAAACCTTACCCCATTCGTCACTATAACATGTATTGTTGCAGCAATGGGGGGTTTGATTTTTGGTTATGATATTGGGATTTCTGGTAATATTTCAAACATTAAAAAAAAAATAGAAAAAACTTTTCTTTTCTTATCTTTGTTTTGTTTTTGTTTGCTTTAGGTAGAAATTAATGGTTTTTGGTTTTTGACAGGTGGAGTGACAACCATGACTCCTTTTCTTCAAAAGTTCTTCCGAAAAGTTTGGGAGAAGAAGGAAGCTGATAAGTCGACAAATCAGTATTGCCAATATGATAACGAAACCCTGACTATGTTCACATCGTCACTCTATTTGGCTGCTCTTTTGGCTTCCCTGGTAGCTTCCACTGTCACCCGTAAGTTTGGAAGGAAATTGTCCATGCTTTTTGGTGGTCTGCTTTTCTTCGCCGGAGCTCTTATAAATGGCTTTGCTAAAGCGGTTTGGATGTTGATTGTTGGTAGAATGTTACTTGGTTTCGGTGTCGGATTTGCCAATCAGGTAATAACCATTATCTAACTTTCAAAGCTCGTGATCTTAATTTTGTGTTCGTATTTGTTTTTGTTTCTCTTCGCTGTTTGGATCCAGAGATTCCGTAAGTCGAGTTTTGTTTTATTTCATTGCAAGTTGTTCGTAAAGAACAAAAAAGGTGCTGTCCGAGAATAGTGACAAAAATTCATGTTTCATTCCTTTTGTACTTTGGGGTTCATTTTTTTTTAGATTTTTGTTGGGTTTTTTTATCGTGTAACGTGTATCTTTGTATTCCTGATCTTTGCTGTGTTTTTCATCAGATCTGTTTTTAAGATGGTTCAGAGTATTAACAGATCAGACAATTTTATTGGCTTGGAAACTGACAAGAAAAAAACATGTCTTTACAAAACTTGTTTCTGATCCAGATATGAGCTTTTCTATTCCTTTTTACTGTATAAAATCTGGGTTTGCCTTTTTTTTTCCGACACTGGAACTGACCAGTCCTCTTTAAGCTTGAATTTCTTGATCTGAGAATTCAGCAATAACTCACCATTGAATTTCCAATAAATGGTTTAAAGAGTTATGAAGCATGAAAACGGTGTTTATATTTTATTATCGGTATTTTTCCTGGTCAGACATGGCTTGTATTTCCTTGCGTGACACATATTTGCACTAATTTTCGCTAAAGTTTACTCGTTGATGCAACGGGCGATGAATAGAAAATTGAAATACGATGTTGGCTTATTATTGAATCGAATACTATATTATAAAAATGAAAATTGTGCTTTTAAAATGTCTTGTTTTTCTACAAGCATGACTTCGATGTATTGAACAGAATTTTTTTTTTTGGCCAATGACGTGTTGAAAAGAAATTAAGTTCTGTTTTTAATCCAGTAGACATTGACACAAAGCCGTATCGTGTGGTGGCTTAGCAAAGACATTTTTTGCATTATTTTAGTTTACTAAAATAATGGAGGTTGGTAATTTAGTTTTGACTAATTCTTTTTTTTTTTTTGGGTGTAATTTTTACAGTCTGTGCCACTGTACCTCTCTGAAATGGCCCCCTACAGATACAGAGGAGCATTGAACATTGGGTTTCAATTATCAATTACAGTTGGAATCCTTATTGCCAACGTGCTGAATTATTTCTTTGCTAAGATCAAAGGCGGCTGGGGATGGCGCCTGAGTTTGGGTGGTGCAATGGTCCCTGCCCTTATCATCACAGTTGGATCTCTAATCCTCCCAGATACACCGAACTCCATGATTGAACGTGGTCAAACTGAGGAAGCCAAAGCGAAACTTAAGAGAATTCGTGGGGTTGATGATGTTGATGAGGAATTAAGAGACCTTATCGCTGCCAGTGAAGCATCAAAGCTAGTTGAGCACCCTTGGAGTAACTTGTTGCACAGGAAGTACAGGCCTCATTTAACCATGGCCATCTTTATTCCCTTCTTTCAACAATTAACTGGCATTAATGTGATCATGTTTTATGCTCCTGTATTGTTTAACACAATTGGTTTCGGAGCCGATGCTTCCCTCATGTCCGCTGTGATCACTGGTGTTGTTAATGTTGCTGCAACATTGGTTTCCATCTATGGTGTTGATAAGTGGGGAAGGAGATTCCTTTTCCTAGAGGGTGGAGTTCAAATGTTGATCTGCCAGGTACTTGATTTATCACAATGAAAACCAATCAACAACAATTGGTGCTAAAATGTGTTGTACTAAAATTTATCTTTGCTGCTTTTTTCAGGCTGTTGTAGCAGCTTGCATTGGTGCTAAGTTTGGAATTAACGGAAACCCTGGTGAATTGCCCAAATGGTATGCCATTGTTGTGGTGCTTTTCATCTGCATTTACGTGGCAGGATTCGCCTGGTCTTGGGGACCCCTTGGATGGCTGGTGCCTAGTGAAATTTTCCCATTGGAAATCCGATCAGCTGCACAAAGTATCAATGTGTCTGTCAACATGATCTTCACATTCGCAGTGGCTCAAGTGTTCTTAACCATGCTCTGTCACTTGAAATTTGGGCTCTTCCTTTTCTTCGCCTTCTTTGTGGTGCTAATGTCCATCTTTATCTATTATTTCTTGCCCGAGACAAAGGGTATTCCAATTGAAGAGATGAACCAAGTATGGAAGTCACACTGGTACTGGTCCCGATTCGTCCAAGACCTTGATTATCCCAATGGAGGTATGGAAATGAGCAAGGGAGGCCAGGGTCCAAAGAATGTGTAACTCAACCCTGGATTAATTATATTACTTTTTCCTTGTTTTTCAAATTTAGCTCTTGTAGTAGTACATATTATTGGTTTTCAAGGTCATATAATTTGTTCCTGATTAAAAAACGTCAGTGTACAAGTCTGTTGTGCTTTGTTTCAACCAGAAGTTTCAATATATAAACAGGATTAATGTCCATGAACCGTTTACTGATGACAATTCCACAGCACGAATGATTTGGTTGGAGTACAAGTTTCTCAAGAATCTCTTGTTTCTCCATGTTATATAATTATTGTTGCTTTTCTACTGCTCCTATTTTAATTTTGAATGACAAACTCCCAATGATTAAGTGTCTTGACTCATTGGCCATTTCTCTCTTTCCTTATTTATTTTTTAGCTTCATCGAATATTTAACTGGGAATCCAGAAAACTATCGAAATTAAACAAAAAAAGAAGATCATTGACAACTCATATAACGATGATGAGATATTTGACTAGAAAATATCAATGCATGTATCCAAGTCTTGGTTCAATGAATGGCAGTTCTTTGTACCAAATTGCCTACCTGGCAGATTCTTCGCTTATTTTGCAATGGATTCGGATTAATCATAACAATGCATTTTCCCTTGATAAAAAAACACAAGAGCAAACTATGATAACAACGTCCAGAAAAGTAGCTCTCTAAGCATAACTAACCAGGAAACTGAATTGTCTTGATGAAGTTGTTAAAAAGCAGAAAGCTCAACTATCTTTTTAAGGGAAATATGGCTGATCCATATAACTTCTCATGATTGTCGTTTTCAAATGAGATTTCTTCTAGCATCACATGATTTTGCTTGATTCTGTTCAGTTTCCTATGAGCTTTCTTTGCCATTGTTTTACTCAATTTCTTGTCAATGCTGCAATTAGCCAGTCCAAACTATTTGATGAAATCAAAGCAAAGGTATCTTACTCAAAGATCAGTTTATATACATCTCCCAAAATCACACCAGGATTTTGATCCATTTTCATTTAATTAATTGATAATGGATTCTTGAGTCATATTCTTCTCCCTAATTTTTTATAACAAGGTAAAAAGACAAATTTGGAAACATTATATATTTTAAGTAGTGAATTGGATTAAATTCCATATTCCTATATCCGTCAAGTTGCTATCTTTTATTATTCTTCATATTTTCAATTTAAAAGAGAAGATAATTGCCCTTTCGATGTTTGGAAAAAAAAAAAAAGAACCCATTGCTTTGTTGTGCTAATGGCATTCACTAAAAAAGTAGTTACTTGGCTGAAATACTAGTGGCAAATAGCAAATTCATCATAAGACTATACAACAAATGGATAAAACACTTTCATCATCAGATTTCCACACCTTTACTCCAAGTGGAGAATCAAAAAGTTTCACATGCTTTTGGAGTGGGATTTTCTTTTTTTATATTTTCACCATGTAACAATGAAACTTGTAGATAAGCATTGGGTGAATGAGTTGAAACGAAATTAAAACAAAGGAGGGCAAAATCTTTTGAAGAAAAGGGATGGATGGTCAATTTGATCACGCTCTTACACTGAGGCGAAAGAAGAATCGCATGAGTATGCATTTATTGTTTGCCTCTTTCAAGTCCCAGAAACCTCCCCTTTTCAAGAGACATATGTTTTTTACTTTTGGATAAGATGGAAAAGCAGTGGAATTTAATTTTTGGTTACTTGTCCCTCTCTATCTCTCAATATTTTTGGTGATAAAAGAACTTGGGTATCATATGCTAATGCTATCCCTTTGTTTTAGATGTTGTTGCTCCATCACATCTTCTTTTTTCTTTTCCTCATCTTTATGCAACAGAGCATGTTTCCCCTCTCATCTTTCTATTCACCACAACATGCAATTCATATTCCCTCTTTCAATTTTTGTTTTTTGAGTAAGCAATAATTGTTAATATTTTAAGATCCAAGCATGTAATATATATGTAACTATAAATAACTAGTGGATTAGTGTTAAAAATAGTAAATTAGGACTGCTCATTTTTCAAAATATTATTTGGTAATGATGATCAAAACACACCTTCCCCCTTCAAACCATCTAGAAAAAAGATTGGGGCCACTTAAACATGAAAAAAAAAAAAGGCAATTAACGGTCACATTCATCATCAATGCATGTTTGACAAACATCAGCGTGGTTGCTTCCACAATTTTAGTGCACCAAAAATTAAAAAATAAAAATGCACAATCACATCCACACCAAGAAATCCAATTTGTTTGGTCGCTTTTCAACCAGGAAGAAAGAACTACTCAGCTTCTTTAACTAACCAAACATTTAATTTGAATAAGACAAGTGATTATGGACCTTGCATAACAATTATCAACATCATTCCCTGGAATATGATCCCCTTTGGACTTTTTTTTTTTTTGAAATAATTAAAAGTAAAGAAAAAGAAAAAGTTGTTTACGGGCCTGACCTTTGTCATGAATACCTAGAAAGATAATATGGGCCTTGCAAGTCAGTCCATAGCATGATGGGCCTAAATTGTGCCTGTAGGCTTACATTACTGGCTCATAGTGCCTAATTATACTCTGGTTATTCACAGCCTAGTCTAAATAGCCCGTTCTTTACCATTTAGTTTTACTTATTTATTTTATTTATTTAAGGAGGATTCGAATTCTGCTCATTAAATACGAATCATGTCCCAACCAATTGAGTCAAATGTTCGAGTGCTCTTTACCATTTAGTTTCTGTTACCAATTGTTTTCCTCGATGCAAGCAAAAGTAGAAGGTTTTAATTTCCTATAAAAACAAAATAATCAGATCGGTGATTGCAATGGAAGAAAATAAATGTAATGAATTGAAATTCCTAGAATTCTTATTAGGAAACAAGGGATAATGGCTGCAGCTGTGGACATAATCCAGTAGGTAGCAGGTTATACTAAAAGGAACCGACTTGGAGAAAATTTTATCCTCTCGCCTTTATTTATGGACTTTGAATCATAAGAGGATTAAAATTTTCTTATTGGATTAGCTGCTTGATTATGCTTTTCCAGCAATGCAAAGCCATTGACCAATAAAAAGTGAATCACACTCGAGGTTGGGGTTGATTGAGTCGAAGAATGCAGTGGTCAAGTTGAACATCTTTGTTACAGCAAAGCATGTGTCGCCACTCACTACCCCATAGACCTTGTTACAGCTTGGGCCGCTCTTCTTTCCCTTTAGAACTGCACATTTCAATACATTTGATCAATTATAATACTAAACATCAACGAAAAATTCTAACTATTCAGATTTTAGTTTATGATTTGAGACATACGCCCAATTTCTCGGCTTTCAGCCATGGAGACAATGACCAAAAGTGCAACGATCAAGACAAAGTTTGTGATCATGGCAATTTTGTTAGACTTTGCCATTTTTGTTGTTTCTTTTCTGTTCCTTTCCTTGGCTTGTGAACCTGTTCTGCTCTTTGTGGAGCAACTTCCTGGATTAAACTCCTATTTATAGCAAAAATTCATCTTAGTAACACACTAAAGTGTCAACAATCCGTTAATATCTGAGTGGTAATTGGCTAATTGCCTAGTTGGCAAACAAGAGGCCGGCTTGTCTTTGTGATCTACTCTCATTCCATGGCGGATTAGACTAAGACAAAGCAATTATAATTACTAAGATTAAGAATATTTGAAGGGGCATAGAGGAGAGGTCTTCAATTTCCATCGCTTTCCTAATGGCCTAAAGGCTATCAGCCTATCAGTTTAGATGTGCTGAAAAAGATAGACACAAATAAGCGTATAAAGACGAGGATGACGATTAGGACTATGACCCTCCGTTCGAAAGATGACAGAAGGCTATCTTTCATGATCATTTTGTATGTTAAGACTTAAAAGCCCTTTTGTGTGTTCTGCAATGGCCACTGGGGGCTATTTGGTTTTCTGAATTTAAAAAATTGCTAGTCATTCAGTGTGAAGATTCTGCTCAAAATTCATCAGTTGTTATCATTTTCCGTTGTCGCCACGGTGGAAGTGGAAGTGTTGCCACAGGCATATATTCCTTGTTCTATAGTTAAGTAAATTAAAATTGATTGGTTTGGAATTTGGATACAGGAACTGGAAAAGGACTGCAACTAAAATTTACCAATACAGAACAAGGAAAGAGCTAATAAACCCAATTATTGCCACAGACATTAATCAAAATAAAGAAGAAATTAAGATCCATCCAAGTATTTCTTCATTTTTTCATAGTTTTTACATGCCAAATTCTTGGCTGTCTAATAATACTGTAGTTCCTGTAATGATGCTCTTTGAGAATAACAAGGAGGCGATCACTGGTTAGTATTTTTTGGAATCCAGGCCATCTATGCTATGGACTAGACTGTTCCAACAAGTGGGTGTAAAATTGGTTGATTGCTCCATCTTCTCACTTAATCAGAGGCTAGCTTTGTGTCCAGCAATTCTAGTACATCACCCTGTGAAGAGATTCTTCAGTCTGATTTCTATTACCCTCTTGGGTTTTGCCCCTGGAATAAAGTCTATCATCTGATGAACTCAGCAGAAAAATACTTTCTCTTGCTGGCGTTAATAGGTCGAAGGCTGGAATTCCATTTGGAGCTACAATCTCTTTAACCTGCCACTGCCGCTACACTAGCTGCCATGCAAACTCAGCTCAAATAACTCATCTTTACTTATGCCTAGTTTCTCACTTTCTCTAGATTTGAAACTTATCCTTGTTTCTTCTAAGCCTTCTGAACACGAGGATCAGGAACCCCAAATATATGGACTGTTCGAAAAAATAAATAAGAGAAGAAAAATAATAAAAAAAAATTTAGCTTATGTGAAGAATATTTTTTTAAAAGCAATTATATCTTTAGGATATAATAAAGTTTCAAATTTTCTAATCAGAAGTTGTAAAAATGGTTATACTGAAAGATTTATTTATAATGAATGAACAGACATAAATTTTATTCAAATAGTTATAATCTTTTGTATAATCAAGATTAATTTTATGAATAATAATCTATTTATATTCAAATAGTTATAGTCAATGTTATATGATAATTATTTGTGTTCAAATATAATTATTTAAAATATGAATAAAATTAATACAAAAATTAATTTTATTCATCAATAATTAAATCTTTCTATCAAATATGGGATGTATTATATTCTAAACTACCAACAATCTCACACTAGTTTAGAATGTTAGTGTTTAATTTTTACTTTTACATAAATAAATATTAAAAATAAAAAAAGATATCTCTCGATTTAAACCTTCAATTAGTATATATATCTTAAAATTCTAACGAAGTTAAAGGTGTTCGTAGGTTAAACATCAACTCTTAGTATTAGAATTGAAGATATAATACACATAATACTTATTTATTCTTCTGTCAGAGGTTTATAATCACTTTTAGCACTATTATGGTCATATGCTTATATTATTCATAAACATTTATAAGAGAGGCATCAATTCTTCTTGTTAAAGCAGCATTACTTCTATGTTTATATATGTAAAGTTTTCATTATATCTCTATTGTTTTAAATATTTAAAATATTATTAAGAATATAAAAACTCATCCTCTCTATGCAATGGATCACGTTAATTTCTAAAATTTGAATAAATTTTACTAGTACTTAACAATAACTTATTTTTATCCATTAAACTTTGTAATTAAAAGTTACAAATTCAAAGTTGGGTTCCCATTATTAGTGTCTGATAGTAAAGGTTTAAATACATTCTACTTATAGTACTATTAACTAAATATATTGGAATTCAATTTTCTTTTATGGTTATTATCCTTACTTGAAATTGAATCTCTAATATAATCACTTTAGGCTAATATGTCTAAAATTTCATTTTGTATATTATTTATATGCTCCAGACATTACTGCTTCGTTCTTATCATTTTAAGAAATAGCTGATTTTGGTTGTGACCGCAACTCTATACTCATAAATTTCAACAATTTTATTTTCGTACTTTTATATGTCTTTAATACAATTATACTTTTAGTACAATTGGATAAACTCAATGAATAAACCAAATTATTTTAGTCCTTTTAAGATTTTTAAAGACTTTTTTATGACTTTATTTTAATAAATGTTTAAATTTATTAGTTTGTATAATTTACTTATAAAATTATACTAAAATCTTACAACACTATAGTAGTAATTTTTATTTTTTTTATTCTTATCACTCCCACTATATGCAAGTATGCATTCTTTTATTAAAGAATATCTCATTCAATTATCAAGATATTACATATACTTAATCAAGTTACCATTTCATTTATCTTTTTCACTATTTGATGATTTTTTTTAAGTAGAAGGCCTCTAAATTCACCCTTAGTAAAAAATAACTAGCAAATATTCTATATCTTAATATTTTTTTTCATAAAAGTTTCAAAACTTTTATATTTTAACTCAACATAAGAGTTTACATTAATAAACAGATTTTAAATATAATCATACTTCTATAGTCTTCTTTCAAGACTTTTAATGTCAGTTCATAAATACTTATATGAATTCATTTCATCATGAACACTATTAATATATATATATATTTACCATATACAAAATCATTTTCATCACCCAAATGTATCAAATAGCATTCCTTTTGTTATTATAAAAGTTTTTACATTCACAAAATTTTTTAATCACTTATGGCTTTCAAAGTAAATATACTTTAAAATTTTTACTATATTTCAAAATTTTTAATAAAATCATAAATGATAAATCATTTGTACAATTCATGAATTAGATCATATACAAAACAAAAAATTACCACAATGTAATCAAGACTATGGCATTAATTTTGGTTTATGACTATTCTAAGCCAACCATAATAATCCACAATATACCTATAAATTATGTAGGTTTGGCTATTAAAGTTATCTCATTTATAGTAATGGCTTTTAATGAAAATCAACTATCTCAAATGTTATCATGAGTTTTCAATGCATATATTAATTAGCCAATAGCCAATTCTAAGTTCATGATTATTAAGATCTTTAAACTTGATTTTAAAATTTTATGAGAACTTTATTTCTTCACCATTTTGTAGCCTATATATCTCTATTATTTACCACTTTTAATTGGTCATAGCATTTTCGAATATATAATAAATTCAAACTTTACTCATATGACCAATATACCTATTTACAAAGAGAATCCATAGTATATTTAACTCTAATTTCAAATATGTTCATATCTAGATCATCATACCCATACAAGTCATGAAACATGAATCCAAAGAATCATTTGCATAAAATAGAATAAACGATAATTATAATATCAATTCAACTCATATTTCATGCAAAAATTCGTGATGAATTTACATTAGTTAAATCACTGATTGACTAACTCTAAGCCTTACGATTTTCACAAACCAATATTGTTATCTAAGCCTATATGTTAATATGGTGCATAACCAGCCACATCCTTACCATTGTCATGAAACTATTGAAAACCTTGAAAACTTGTTCACTTTTCATTATAATAGCTTGTAAAAGGTCATTTTTTTTGGTACAATAAGCAAAAAATCTTTATTATCTTTAACCAATAATGTATTAATTGGATGAAGGCATTATATCTCCATAGTCTATATCTTTCTTATATGTATAAGAAAGAAAATTTCATCTCATTTAGTTCATTTTTGTAATATATGGTAAACTGTACCAATATTCTCCATGCTATCACAAAATGAAATTAAACACATGCATGTATTGGTGCCTTTGAAATATCGAATTTGCATGTTCTTTTCTAATTTATAAACATGCCTAATTAGACATTGATGAGCATCCATCAAAATGTTAGTAACCGACAAACGCTTTAATATTTTTTAATGACATGCCTTTTCATTTAATCAATATCCCATATGCGAAAAGTAACAATACTTTTTTGTAACCATTAATTAACTCTTTGATGGCTATTTATAATTTCAACTTTGTGATTGTTCACAATAAAAGTTTATTTTGTAAAATCACTTCTAGTGTAATACATCTAGTAGGCAAAAATACCTATCACATTACCCATGTTTTTAATAATAACAATTATTTGATTTATTATCTACCAATTAATCCATGAAACACCATATCTTAATAATAATTATTCACATATATCAATTTAATTTTAATTGGTTTTCATGAAAATTGAAAACAAGTCAAAATTTAAACCAATAATTAATTTAAAATATATATATCAACATTTGATTTATAAACGACTAACAAAGATAGAACCATACAAATAGCTTAACTCAACTTATTATTTCAATTTTGGTGCCATGATTTAAAAATAAAACTAATCTTGTAGCTAAATCTTATTTTTTACATATATTTTTCACTTATATTTAATTTTTCATGGTAAATACCTTTACTTATTTTCAATTGTTTATATGGACATGTTTCTATATATACCAAGACATGATAGTTAAATAATCGGTCATTCCATGAGAATTCAATTTAATTCGTTACTTTATAACAAGTGATAATTCTTTTGATCGTAAATCAATTCATGTCTTTCTCTTTTATGTTTTTAGGTTATTTTTCATCCCAGTCTTTATAAACATCAATTTTTCAAATAGATATAATGCAATTCATTAAACCTACTGTGGAGTCAATTTTAGCATATGCATAAACTTATACAATGTAATCAATATTTTGCATATTATGTTTTGACTTTACACACTAATGAAATAAATTGTTAAAGTGTTTATTTCATTTAATCAATCTTTTTACTAGCAATTATGCAAAAAATAAAATACATACCTTTAATGAAAATCTTTAAAAAAATTAACTGTAATGCCCTACAATTTCACATTGAAAGAATATGTGAATAAGAAATAATATGTATGTAAAAATCTAAACCCAAACTTGTGAGACACTTTTTGTGGGACAAAATCATGAGACTTTCGGGTTAAAGTAAATAATACTTCGCAGGTTGGATGCGAGTTTTCGCAAATGGTATCAGAGTAGTCGTCAGTCGATAGGAATTAGATGTTTCATCGTGGGAGTCACTAAATGCTACATGGTGGGGAGCCACCTCTAGAACCCCAACATCTGGTGTGATCTTGGTCCTGTGGTTGGACTCGACTTGACAGGTATGTCAAGCTTTAAAGGTGAGAAGATTGTAATGCTTTCAATTCCACATTAGAAGAATGTATGGATAAAAAGTAATATATATGTAGAAATCTAAATTTAAACTTACGAGGCATCTTTCATGGAATAAAACAGTGAGACCTTCAGATTAAAGCAGATAATACCTCGCAGGTTGGATGTGAGTCTTCACATTAATATTTTGGTCCATAGAAACATCAATCTTTGACACATTGAGCCTTCTTTAATACTCATCTCTAAATCATGTCAATTTCTTTTCCTTGTATGTTCTTTATGCAAAATATAACTTTCTTATAATTGTCGTTAAATTGTTAAAAATAAATAAAAAATAATAAAAAATATTGATTTTGAAGTGTGAAAAATATTTTATTAAAGATAATTATGCCTTTAAGATATAATAAAATCTCAAAATTTTCAATTAAAAGTAGTGAAAATGGTTATACTAAAAGGTTAATTTATAATAAATAACCACATAAACTTTTATTCAAATAATTATGACCTTTTGTATAATCATAATTTTTATGAATAATAATTTATTTATATTCAAATAATTATGATCATTTATTATATGATAATTATTTGTATTTAAATATAATTATTTAAAATATGAATAAAATTAATTTTTTATCCATGTATCACATTTTAATTTACCAACATAAACAGCAAAGGAAAATTATCAGTTGGCGAGGATGGTGGTTTTGAGGATCCTGTCAACATGGAAACCACGTGGCAACCATGGTTTCTGGTTTTACCCAGTGGCGAATCATTTTTTTTTTATTTACTGATTTGGACTCGTCCAAACTCCAAAGAGATTGCTAAGCAGTTTTTTTCCCAGAAATGTCTTACGTGAAAAACGTACAATTGATCGTGCAGAGTATTAAGGAAAGTTGGCTTACTGTCCTTATCTTATCCGCAACCTACAGATACTGTAAAACCAGATAATAAGCATTGGAAAATGAAGGAAAGATGGAAATGAAGGTAGGGTCGTAAGCCATTAACAATGAAAACTATAACAAAAATTCCTAACACAGATGTAGCAACCAGTGCTACTTTTATTGTTAGTAATGAGAAGGCCAAGAAACAGTAGGAATGGAGAGGCCATTGCTGGAGCGACTTGCGTGTCCTGCCTATTAGAGCCAAAGGAAAGCCAACAGTTTTCACTCTCCTTCAACGTTGCAAGTTGTGGCGCCTTGGCCCAACCCTACAAATAAGTACAAGAAACGGCTGGATTTATCCCAAATAAAAAACAGAAACAAAAAAACACTACATTAGTTGCCCGTCGTCGACGATTAGAAACGATGTAGCATCTAAATATCATGTCCAGAAACGGGCTTCAAATTATATTCAACCTGATTTATCTATGCATTCGCAACGACTAGCATCAGCTCCGGCTAGGGAAGAACAGAAGAGAACATCTTCCATCCCATATCTAAATGGCTTTGTAAGATTACAAAAGCACTGGAAAAATTGTTAACACGAACTACCCAAAATGTGAAACAATTTTAGAGATAATTGATGCGAACATTGTAGAATACGCATTGAAACAATCCTACTCACTTTGAGATCCATTTAGTGTATTACATCCCATGAACAATCCTAATCACATTATCTACAACGCGAATGGAAACTAGCCAAGTTTCAAGTCTCCAATTATAGAAAATTCAGCTCACTTTTATACAACAAAAGATTTGAATTTCCTAATCATTCTTCCAAGACAACACCCTCCACGTTACATGAAAAGATTTGAGAGGTATAAGCTAGAGACAATTATATAAAATTTCAATCACACGACAAAGAAACTGATGAAGAATTGCCACTTTAAGCTGAGTCTACTCCTTCAACCTGCTGTCGAGCAAGGTATCTTTCCCTTCGCTCCCTCTGCACAATAGAAATTTACAGCCATAAGTAATGCATATCATACAAGTAAAACATTTATAAGCATTAATTTGCATCAAATAATTACAAGAAAACTTACCCATTCATCTATGACAAGTCCTTCCCCAATAATCTTTGGAACTGAATCCTCTGGAGGCTTTTTGCGTGCCTCAAGTGCAGCATCGGCATCAGCTAATTGGCGCTTCAATTTTTCCATTGCCTTCATAAAGTCACAAGGCACAAACCCATAAATATTTAGGCTAATTAGTTTGCTACAATATTGGTAATTTGGTATGCATGTCAAGTATGGTGCAGGTGGAAAGTATTGACATGCAAATGTCTAAAGGCTGAAGCATGTGCAAATAAGGGCACATATATCTGTGGATAAGATAGTAAGATGCTAACAGGACTTACAGGACAAGAGCGCCCGGGATCTAGAAAAACAACCCGTAATATTTGCTCTACTGCTACTTGATCCTTCTGCTCATCAAACTGCATTCAGATAGGTAGATAAGCAGTCAACAGTGTAGGTGGTAAAAGAACATTCTCAACTGTGCATCAAACAAAGGCATCCAGACAACCCAAAAAATGATTGAAAAATCATGCATGCCTCTCTCAAGATGGGCCCAAAATCAGCTTTTGAACAAGAGATGCTCATCCAATCAAGCATGAAAATTGGGCATATGTCACCTTCAAAAGTTGATTTACAACAATAAAAGGACATCTCAATGACAAAAATGCAAAAAAAAATCTTGCCATAAAGCACAGTAGTTTCTTTAGCTGCAGACAGCAGGTACAAATCCCAAAAAGAAGAATATTGGATATAGAAGCTTTGTTCCATATTGACATTTTATGCTTCAGATTAATACAAGAATCCAATCAAACTATAGCATTAGCACTGCTTATATGTAATGTCATCCCATAAAGTTACTTGTTTGCAAAGAAATTTAAACTATTAATCGTGTAAAGTAAATATTATATGCATCAACAGAATATTACTGTACATTCATCACAAGCTCACAAACATCTAAATGTGATCAAATTAAAGTCTTATTCTTAGTCATCAAGATAGAAAATGGAAATCATGTGAACCATATAAAAACAAAGTTTTATGGGAAAAGTTCTACGCACCAGCTCGGGTACATATTCCATCGGAGCCTTCACCTTGAGACTCATGATTTTAAACTTAACCTTGCTCTTTTGATCCATAGGTTTTTCATTGTTCTCAGGAAGCTCCACAAACTTGAAGACTAGTAAATCCATTCAAAACAGGAGGACGAATTCATAAGAATCTTTCAGAAAATATGAAGAATAGTGAAAAACATATATTAATGCCAATGCATAATATGAACCAGAGGTAAAGGGTTTGCATAAGAGCATAAAGAAGCAGTAATGCCAATGCATAATATGAACCAGAGGTAAAGGGTTTGCATAAGAGCATAGAGAAGCAGTTACCCGTTGCAATGATGCTCTCGCCAGGGGCAAGAATAGCACCTGGAGGGCGCATGAAACAACTCTTTGGTGCTGTTGTTTGAAACTAAACCAGCAGAAACAAAAAGGACTCATTACAAGACTCATCAAAGCAATGGTTATAATATACTACATTTAACCACAACATACCTGCTTCCACATCTAACTCTAACTTATAAATCGTAACATACCAAATATCGACAATAATAAAGAATTACAACAACAGGTGAAAATGAACTGTTTGAAAGGTTAAAGGTGTACCTTGAAAGCAGTATATGACTTGCTGCTGTTTTTTATCCTGACCGCGCTCCTCACCTGTTTGCCAGGCTCATCTTGGAAAAACAAGACAAAATATACAATCAAGAATAATAAAATTGTAATCTGACATTAGTTATTTTACATAGTATATAAAAATAATGGATTTTAATTCTCAATTCATAAATTAAACAGAAAATTTTCTGAATTAAGTCAACAAGTCCTTCTACCTCCTTATTTATAGTCATTTCATTTCACAGTTAAAAAAAAGGATCTTTTTCTATTTCATATCATTAGTAGCAAGAAAAAAAAAATTAAAACTACAGAATTTACAGTCTTTTACCAGCTACTTTAATCAATAATCTTGATTCTCAGAAATCTCTACTCCTAAAAATTTGTCGTCAATTTCCAGAAATAAGCATCAAAATTTTTGCTTTAGCTTTAATCAAACAAATGGAAAATCTAAAATCTGATAATATTAAAAAAGAAGTACATACTTGGAAAATAGAGCTTATTAGCCGGATCAAGCTTGAGGCGACGCCGAGTCGGTAAAAGCGACTTCGCAACGGAGGAAACCGAATTAGCAGAGGCGTGATTGTTCGATCCCTCGACATGGGGTTGACTTTGACTTTGAAGATTCAACACCGAGGAAGAAGAGGTCGTTGTAGCAGTGTTGTTCCCGGTTTGTCGAAAGGGCAGCTTAAAAAATCCCCAAACTTTTCCATCGGACGGTGACTTTTGCTCAGTTTCTATTGCCATCTCTCTCTCTCTCACAAGCGCATGTACGGCACCGTTTTCCGCGTTTTCCCAACTTAGAAAAAAACAAAAAAAAAAAAAACACTTTCCCTGCTATCTGAATCGAGAGCGAGAGAGAGAGAGTCGGATTACAGAGCAGGCAGCGTACTGTATTTGACTCGTAAGAATTTCAAGTCCGTTTCCCCTTTCCTTCTCTTTTGGCCTTTTTAAAGTTTTACCTTTCCGTGCTTGATTAGCTGGAACGATCAACCTTCTCTGTTCTTCCATTTTTTTACTGCTTTTAAGTTTTTTAACTGTCCCAGTTTATTTGAAAACTAACGTTATTCCTCGGTTAATTTCCTTCTCGTTGCAGTTTGTACTTTTGTAGCAGCGGGAAATAGACGTTTCAACGACGACTTTGTGGCGAAAAAAGACTTTGCCCAGGGTTGACAAAGATAAAAGAGCCAGGTGGCAATTGGAATTTTTTATTGACGTTTTTTGGCTTTGGATTTACGTCTGATTTGGTGGGAGCAGCGTGATTTAACGTCCGTCACTTTGCAAGAATTGAGTTGCCAATATACATTTTGGTTTTAAGTGGGGATTTTTTTCACTGTATTTTCCTCCAGATGATGTATGACCCAACATTTTTTTTTTTATTTTCCCAAACCTGTCAACTACACTAATAATTTTAATATATGTATTACTCAATCCAATTATTCAACGTTCACGCGTTTTTATTCAGCAGGAAAGAGAAAAAGTCGACAATTATTAATTACTGCATAGTCCATAGCTTTTTATGCGACACATTCATTGTGGAAGAAAATTAATCATAACTTCAACTATAATTAAAAAAATATTTGATTAAATGATAAATATATGTAAAAAAATTATTTGATATATTATAAAATTTTTAATTTTATAAGTGAAATTAATATGATGATATATTATTTTAATTAATTTTTATTTTTAAATAATATGTATCATTTTATTAATTTTATTTTGTGAAATTAAAAAAAATACTAATAGTATATTTAATAATTTTTCATATTTATTTTGTGTTAAAGTAATTTTTTTAACTAAAACTATTTTTTAACTAGGATTAGTAATTAATTATGTGTCTTTGTAAGTTATCAAGGATGTGATAACGCAACTAATAATTAGTGGGAATAACGCGGAAATTCAATTTGACTTGTAGCGAGCACACATGAATTAGTAACGGCCCAATTCGAGGCAGTTATTGATCTTCTTTAGGCCTCATTTGGATTTATTGGACCTCCAGTCTGATATCTTTGGGGTTTTTGTCTAATCTGATAATGGATCAGTGTTTGGTTAACACACATCCAGTGCGATTGAGGTTAACTCAACCCACTCGAGGTCCAAATTATCCGATAGGGAAGGGGCTACACAAAAAATAGGGGTTAGGATTAAATTGGATCATTATATATAAATTTAAATATAATGTTTTAATAATATTTTATCATTACATACTTTTGAACTTAAATATATACATCATTATTAATTTTAATTTCATCCATTTAATAAAAAATCAATTTCATCTTATAATAACAAATTTCATTCTTATCATTATTTTTAATTTCATTAAAATTAATGTAGACGATAGATTAGTATATAGAGTATAGTAAATAAAAAAGAAAAGCAATTGACCCACACTCGTTCAGCCAAAAAAAAAAAATGCTTTATTACAAACTACCGGGTAAATTCTAAGAGATTAGAAACACTTGAAATGAAAATTGACCTCTAAAATTTCGTTATCCTAGACCAAAACTCAAACACAATCCTGATAGAGCTTGATACTAAAGGACAATTATGAAATAACTTTGTTGATTATTATCCAAGAGCAGGATCAGAACTTCCAGATTCTCCAACCCTCTTTTTTTGTAGGAAACAGAAGCTCAGATTGGGAATTCGGACTCATCCCATTGAAGGACAGCAGAATCTAAATTTTGTTCTCTTCTCAGTTTATCTTTCACAAACCAGTCACATAACCTTCCAGCATTCAGCTCCTCAATTGAACATCCTTCTTGCTCTGATATCACTCTTAGTAAATTTAAGGATGATATCTGCAAACAAATTACATATGGTTAAGTTCAGCCTTAAAAACATGTAGTTTGTTTCTTTACTCTAGACATTTGACAAAGTAATTAAGAAGAGATTTACGGTTAATCGACATAGGAACCTCTCATGAGTGCTTAATCCAGATATTTCAACCAAACCTGCTTCTTCTAGAGACAGGAAACTTCTCCTTTCTGCTTTCTTCTCTCCTTCACCTTGGCTACTACCACATCCTCTTATGACAAGCTTTCTTTTAATAAACAACTTGTTGCCTGGTGAAAAAGAGTTTTGTGTATCAGCTAGTTTTTGAAGCTTTCTAGGATTGGATAGCAGTGGGGTTTGATAAAGGGTTATAGAAGGTAAGTGTAAAATCATACTTTCTGTTTATATTTTCAAACAAAAGAAGATCACAAGAAGAATTGGAGCCTCAATATTACCGAAGCTGGAAGGACATTGAGAAGCAAAGAAGGTTTTCAATTATCACCTAGTTTGAAGCAAGCCTTGTACGTTTGAGTGGTGGAGATGGAGATGGAAATGGGAGCCTGGCGCTATCCGAGCAAATTAGCATGTTGTATAGATTTAGATACATGGGCTCCGGCCTTCTGGGTCAATGGGAAAATAAAAAAGGGCCAGAAAATGGGTTGGGTTAAAACCTTTGATCATATCTTGCTCGAATTTATTTAATGGATAAGCATGTATGCGGATGGTGTTTGTTTGTATCATGCTTGTCAGGCATGAGGTGTAATTGTAATTGTAATTAATCTTTAAAAGAAAAATAAAAGGACAAGAAGCCCTAATACGATAGGGATAAGATAGGATAAATAAATATCGTCATTTATAAAGACCTTAATATTTGTTGTATTTTTAATTTTAATCATGTATTATAATTCTATGGATTACTATATAACAAAGCCCGACTAATCACTACACAGATATTTACATTCATTAATAAAACTATTTTCTTTTTTGTCATTAATAAAAGTATAGAAGCAATTTTTTTTATCAAAAAAAACCACGGATTACGAAAATAATTATTGAAATTTAAATTTAATTATTAAAATTAAATTAAAATTTATTAAATATTAATTATAAATAAAAAATTAAATTAATCTAATTAAATTTCAGATTCATTACCTATTTAAGTCAAATTTAAACTTTTCTTAACTCTCGCACGTCATTGAAGCTACTTCTTCCAATTACTAATTTAGTAAAATGAAGAAAATTTTCATTTTCTAGAGTTAGAAATAAACTTTGCAAACTTTAAACCAAGATAAAAGGTCTTAAACGCTGAGGTATAGTTCTAATTTATCCACTAAAAATCGAAAGCAAAGAAAAGTAAGCAAAAGATCTAATCTGTTAACCAGAAGGAAACTAGATATAGAGACATGATTGATTACTTATCAGGGGAAAGATTGACAATCGAGCTTTAAAATCCTCAACTACTACATATTTGTATTCCTTATATCTAGTAGAAAGATATGTACATATAAGAGTTTTTACAAGTTCTTTTTAATTTTAGTTTAATCTTCTTTAAAGCTCCCTGGAAACATGAGGAATTAATGTTTAGTTAGGACCCCAGCAACTCAAGTACATGACAGTCCTGAGAGACTCCTCAGCCTGCTTGAGCCTTTCGTTCTTGGCAGCTTTGAAAGCCCCCGAATCAACTGTGTTGGAGAAACGCCTTGTTAGCTTGGAGGAAGAAGAAGAAGAAGAAGAAGAAGAAGCAGCAGAATCTTTGAGAGACCTTAGATTAGATTCACACTTTGATGCTTGGTCTTTCATCCCCTGCAACACCCTCATCCCCGCCTGGTAAAATACCCTGCTAGCGTACCTCAAGCTCATAAATAACCAAAATTCTCAAACAACTTTTTGATGAAAATTACAAGGAAATTACAACAAGTTTGAAGTATATGGAGAAGGTGGTTAGGTGTATATATAGGGAGAGAAGGGATTTGATTCAAAGATTGTCTAGGAAAACAACCGGCTTTGGTAACTTCAGTGGACCTTTTTCGCAAGCGGAAAAAGCAGGGAAATTTTATTTTATCAGGGGAAAGTGGGGACCTGATTCTATTATATGGATGGATGACGCGTCTAAATTTTATTTACTTACAAGACATGAAGATTCCAGATAAGTAGATAAGGACAAGCCAATGCATACGTTAGATTTTTGAAGTTTCTCAGGCGGGTTTTATTCGCGATTCTGGCTAAA
Source organism: Durio zibethinus (assembly GCF_002303985.1). The sequence continues at coordinate 10,314,357 of NW_019167982.1, forward strand.
GATATTTTTTGCTGATAATGATGCTGACGACAAATCGTGATTTGTTTTAGTAACGGTTGACCAAAAAAATACATTATTTCTACTACCAGCTATAAACTTAAACAGCTAGGACTTTGATGTTAAATTTGATTATCAATTTATTAATAATAATAATAATAATAATAATAGAGGCAAGCAAAAATTTAGTATTAAAAACTTTAATTTAATGTAGATGTTCCTTTTATTTTGTGCTTGGCAGGAGTTACATGCAAGATGCATTTTCTTCATTAGATAGGTGCATAATGTATCACGCTTAAATCTCGATTAAATAGTGATATAAACAAAAAAGACATTCCATTTCTTCACTAATGGGGTTTAAATACATCAATAAAAGTGAAAAAAAATTTACTTTTCTAAAAAAAAATTCATGAAAGTGATATACAGTAAGTTAAATTTTAAATTATAACATTTAAAATTTTTTATACTATGATTTTATTTAAAAACCTATTATTCAAAAAAATATTTTTATTTTAATTAAAAAATAAAATATTTTTAACCGCATTATAAAAAAAGTATTTTTTTTTTTAAGAAAAAAAAACTTGCCATGCTATTACATTACGCAAAGCCCAAACGAGAGAAAATCCTGTGGCCCAGTTTAATTTAATCAGGGCCATTTTAAGCCCAAATTTTATCTTATTATCCATTCTGCCCACCCACACAGCTCAGCCAATGGCAGCCGAAGGACCGTTGAATTGAATTCATTCCCATTTTCCTTCCACTCAATAGCCACCAACTAATCACATTTTCTCCGCCGTTGATTTCACTTCAACAACCACCATGATTCCCGCCATGGATCTTCGTCTCCTCCACTCTTCTCCCTGCTTCTCCGCCGTTCGATTCCCTTCCCCTACACCTCTCTGCAGACGATTGTTCATAGTGAGGTCTCTTTTACTCTTTTCTAAAGTTTCAATTCAATTTGTTTTATTTACTACAAATATTTATTTTTCTCTATTTGGCAAAAAAATTCAGGTCGAGTCTTCCTTTTCCAAATGAGAAAGCCAAGTACCACAAAGAACTTGAAGCGGCGGCGGAGGTGGTCGTGAGAGCTTGTCGTCTTTGCGTTGACGTAAGTTAATTCGTTCAAAGATTTGAATCTCACCTCTTATTCTTTAGTCATTGCTTGATTCAATTGCTTGCATTAATTTCAAACGTATTTTTCTTAACTTTTACGATTTTTATTTCTTAAGACTTTTTATTTCCTCATTTTCAAATTACAGGTGCAAAGGTCTCTGTTCTCTGATGAAGGACGAATTATCGAAAAGAATGACCAAACTCCGGTCACAGTGGCTGATTTTGGAGTCCAGGCTCTTGTTAGTTTAGGTACTTATTTTAATGCATAATATTTAGAATAATTTTTGTTTGCTTTATTGCATATTACTAGGATTGGACAAAAAGTTTGAATTTTGAAGTAGATTTTGGTATATAGTTAATTTTGAGCTTTCTCAATTCTGAGTTGTGACTTTAAACTTCATTGTACATTCCCAATGAAAGATATATAATTTATGCTGTAGCAAGACACGTACTGACAAATGAAATGTTGCTTAATTCTTGGTTAACAAGTAAGAAAGTTTAAACAGATGAGATAATGAAACTTCACTTGTGTTTCTTCTTTACTTTCGGTGATAGAGTTGAGTAAATTGTTCCCTTCAATTCCATTGGTGGCGGAAGAGGACTCTGGTTTTTTACGTTCGAACAATCTGGTTGATCCTGTAGTAAGTGCAATATCTGATAAAACGAGCTTTGATGAGGAATCACTGTCACATGCTGATGTGCTGGAAGCAATTGACCGAGGGGGCAAGAATTATTTTGGTTTTGGAACAAAACCAGCCACATATTGGGTATGCCTACAATCTAAATAAGCTTGTCTGTATCATGCTTGGATGCATACTTTATTGACATGGTTAAGTCAACAAACTTGATGCAGATACTGGATCCAATTGATGGCACTCGAGGGTTTGTAAAAGGAAGTCAGGCCTTATATGTGGTATGGTTTGCGTCCTGCTTCACTACACTTAATCTTTTCATTTGAATTTTTGTCTTAGTGCCATGAAACATCTTGTATATTTAGTACATGTAGCACTTACAAAAAACAAAGTGCCTTATTATTATTGCCTTATAGACCTGCATTTGTTTAACAAATCTTACTGATATGGGACAGGATTCAAGATAATAAATGATATTCTGTTGTACATGAATGATGCAGTTGTTTAACATTCAAATGAAAAGTATGGTAATATGCACGCTTAAAAATTCAAAAATATTTAGTTATATATATACGCACAATAGTTTCAATCATAAGTTGAACATTTGCTTTTCTGATTTAGTGTTGACATTTTTTTATGATTGCACTGGTTGGTGTGTGTGTATAAACCTTGTTATTGCTGATGTTAAATGAATGTGTATTTGTTTAGCTTTTAGTGGTGTCCCACTAAGATATAAGCACAACCTTTATTTGCAACCTTCTTGCCTGATGGCACATTCTGAACTTTCAGGTAGGTTTGTCTCTTGTAGTTGAAGGAGAGATCATGTTAGGTGTCATGGGCTGCCCTAACTGGGTTGTGGATACTTCTTACAAGTCTACCACTGATGTCCAAGGTTATAAAAACAGTTCACCTGGATTGGGGATCATTATGGTTGCTCATGTTGGCTGTGGAACTTGGACAAAGAGATTAAAGGATATTCTTGATAGCTCAACTAAAATTTCATCTGACTGGACCAGATGCTTGGTTGATGGTTGTTGCTTGGTACCCAAAGCCCGCTTCTGTATTCCAGAGAGTCAAACATGGGAGTCATTGCCATTATCAATTTTGTATGAAGCAAGAACTGATGATGATGATATTGGGGATAAGGAAATTCGTCTTTTGCCCACATGTTGCGGAAGGTTTGATGTTTTTCTATGGCTATTGCAATGCTTTCCTACTTGTATGATTCTCCATTTAGCTATCACTTCCCTGGTATCTAAAGCACAATACTCTTTTTCTGTTATTTAGTTTTTTTCTCCTTGGTGATGAGAGTTTCTAGATTAAAAATTATTTATTGCATGTGCTTGATATACATCTCCTCTTTGTTCGCAGTTTATGCAAGTACTTAATGGTGGCTTCAGGTCGGGCATCTGTTTTCATTCTTCGAGCAAGGTCTCAAACAGTTATCAAGGTATAATCTTGGTTAACAGTTAATTAAACACACAAATTCATTAGCAACAGTTAACTTATCTTCTCCTTGATGATATAGGCTTGGGATCATGCTGTTGGTGTGATATGCGTTCATGAAGCTGGAGGAAAGGTAACGGCTACACTTCATCTGTGACTGAAAATTGTGGCAGAAAAGATTCCATCACAGATGTGACATTTTCTGGTAGTGATCATTGTGGAAGACATTTTCTAATAGCTTCCTTATTGCTTTTTCTGCATGGACTAATAACATGAAGAGGGAAGAACAAAAACACACATCCATATGACATAGTTAATATTCTATGGGAAAAAAATATATCATAAAATCTTAAGAATAAGAGGCATTCATTTTGACGCCCTCATTTTGTTAATTTGGGGCCCACTTCTCTCGTTTGTCCTATCCTACCTCCTTCTTGTTGAGTTCAGTTTATATCCAATTCCATGTTTCCAGCATCTTGGCATTTGTACTTCTAAATTCAAATGATTATAGTATCATTTTCTATTATAGAGCAATAAATTGACACCATTAATTCAGGTGACAGACTGGAAAGGAAGTGAACTTGATCTCGCTGCAGATCAAGCTGAACGGAGGATCATATATCCTGCAGGTGGGGTTCTTGTGACTAATGGCAACATCCATAATCAGATACTGGAGATGATATCTTCCATTTCAACAGTTGTTTGACACTGAACCATACGGTAATGTATTCCTATACTGTTGTTCGATTCTTTGAATACCATTCAGGTTTCAATAGATCCTGCCTTTTGTAGATGAACACTTAGTCTCATTCACAGGAGTAAATTGAAAAATGAAATTATTCCGATATTACCATTAGATTGTCAAAAGAAGGAATTTCTTCTAGGCAAGTGTAATGTATAATCAGTGCTGATGCGTGTCTTCTTTTATTGTAATACTTGTAGTCTTTTAATTGAAGGGAATGTGAATTTTGTCAAATACACCTTTTGAGCAGCCTTTCGAAAAGTTTAGCTTGTGAAAATTTATGAAAAGGTGTTAATAGGAACGGTGTTTGCCCCATTCTTATATATTTGTACTAAACTCACTGAAGTTGCAAGAAATGATGGTGCTGCTCAATGTTTGCTTTCTGTGTTTTATTCATCCTGTAATTATGTCTTGTTTTGCATTGACAATTCGAGGTGTCTAATAACATTCTTGAATTAAAATTACTATATGTTGGTAACTCTGTAATTAAGCTTCCCTTCCTATTAGCTGATGGTACCTAGGCTGTGGGTATTCATAAAATAAATGTAGGGCAGCCTATGAATTCATTCAAGAGCCTCAAATGTTCCCATTTGCCAACTACGAGAGCCGAAGTCGGTGTTGAGGGACCCATGTTGATCAGAAAACCATTGATGAACTAAAGTGATATAAGTTACAAGGAAGATATTTTTGTCCTCATTGTTAAACTATAACCTTGGCCAAATATCTTCTAAGTTAAAATTTTCACGAGTCGAACCTTATTTTACCTCACCAGGCAGCTAGTGGATTGTCAAGGTCAACGTATGCATATGCTCTAGAGACTTTAAGGCTTTGCTTAATCGGAAATATAAAATGAGATGAGAATGAAAAATTTATTAATAAATTATAAAATAAAATATTTATTATAAATTTTAATTATTAAATTAATAAAATTTCATTCTTATCCTTTTTTTCCCCTTATCAAGCAAAACGTAAGCGTACTAAAATAGGAGAAAAACAGCGGCTTATCTGTGACTTATTATATTTTGATCAGTCGTGGAAAGTGTAGATATCTAGCAACTAAATTAAACTTGGCTTCAAACGAATCCACCCTCACCACGTCTTCAGCTCGTGAATCTGTGCTGATGACATATAAATCACCATAATTACAAAAAAGACTACGTGTCCTCGTGTGCTTACATCGAAAGATAATGATTTTTCTATTTTGACCAGCATTGTATTTGAGAAAGTGCTTCCAAAGCCAAGTGTTTGTTCCTCCTTTCAAATATTTTATACCCTAAAGCAATAATACTCTTAGCTGCTTTCATCATCTAATTTTAAAAAATAAACCAAATATATGTAAAACTCCATTTAAAATAAAGTTCTTGCGTGGTTATAATGTTAATAGTAACAACTAAAACTGCATCGCACATCATCCACAAATGCATCAGATCTCGTATATATCTAAAAATATCATTAATTAAATATCGATGAAATGTTAGCTCAATAATATTTTAATCGATTTTAGAAAATTTTCAATTTCAAACCTTAATTATTACTGAAAAATCAAACAAGGTTAATTTTCTCTCTAAGAAACGGCTTTGACCTTAGAATTTATTATTCAAATGTTTGTAAAGCAATCGAGTGGCTCACAACATATTAAAACTAATAACATTATTAATATCAGAGGAATTTTAGATAATCTACCGAAACGTCTTGTAAAATGAAACGAGGTCGATATGTGAACACGTATGCAACTTCTTTTGGAAAACCCATGCGCAAGCAAACCCTGGATTTTGGACAAGTAATTGCCCAATCGTTCAAGTATAATTTTTTTTAATTAAACTCCTAAATCTCCATTAGCAATATCATTTCGACTACAATAATAGTACTATATCTGATTTGTTATTTTGTCAATAGTGTCTCCATGACACCAAGAACAGAGAACCAAAGCTAAGACTATGCTTGTATTTTGACAATAGTGTCTCCATGACACCAAGCACAGAGACACAAAGCTAAGATTATGCTTGTATTTTATGTTAATCATTTTGAATTAGCCAAGGCTTAATTACTATTTCAGTTTTAAACAAGATATATAGAAACGAGTCTCTTTCTCTTGGTCCTATGGATTTATTTTATTTTAAATATGATAGCCGTAAGAAAGGCAAACAAGCAAGCAAGAAAGATATGACTTGTTCTTTGATGTTTTCAGAGCAGACATCAGAACGTCAGATGTTATTTTAAACATGCCTTGTTGGAAATCTAACGTCTCAGATTCTACCACGTATAAGCTTCAGTATTATTTGATTATACCTAAAGAATCGAGTTTCGTACGTGAGATATCGTCATGCATGCAAATATAGATTATATTTTCAATAATTTGGTGCAATTAGTCATAATCTTCTCAAAAACTTTGTTGAAAAGGAATAGTTTTCAGGCGTGGACCCATTTAAAAGATTCCATTATTAGTTTTTAGTTTAGACTTCAAAGTAGCTTTGAAAATTGCTCATTTAATCTTAATAAACACGTTTTCTCTACTTTTTTTTTTTTTTCTATTCCCTCTGATCTGTTATTACTACATTTCCTGTATTACTTTCTTGGTTCCCTTTTGACTCCAAGAAATTCAAGAAAAAAAAAGGGTTCTTTCCATAGCTTTACAACTGTGAATTGAACAAGAATTTATGGCCGGCTAAAAGGCTGTGGGGGAGAAATTTTCAAAAAGTTATCCATATTATATTTTGAATGTGTCTAAAAGCTAATTTTTAAACCAAAAAAAAAAAAAAAAAACAATATATATAGTTTGAAAACTCTTCTTTTTCTTTTTGGATAATTGCTATAGGAGAATTGAATTTTGTTCCATCAATCACAAAAACAAGTCCAATGTCATCTACATTTTCCCTTAAATTTAAGCCAAAAATTAAGAATCATGGTAAGTTTTGTACAATATCAAGAGATCTTTGCTATGATTGGTTTACTTGTTGCCTTCAAGCTGATGCATTCGTTTTTGTTGTTACAAGAGCTTATGAAGTGTGATTCGTAATTCAATTGAAGACAATCTAGCTAGAAATATGCATGGCTGGTATGTGGACGGAGTGATTGTGATTGTATAGCCAAGTTTTGGATTTCTCTGTTAGCAAGGTGAAGGAGTGTGAACTGCTAGCTAGCTATAGGAAATAAGAACAAATTATACAATGCTGGTTTTTAGAGACGATATATCGATCGCTATCACAAAGCAACTCTTAGTCTATTTTGGAAGCAACCCTTTCAATAATAATTGCTCGGGCGTCGAATTGGCACAAGTCAATGAAGTGGAATTCTTGACGTTTTGCTGGACGGACAGCGAATCATCATATTTCAAATGTGGCTGAGAACAATGTTAGGAGACAAAGAATGACGACTTTTATCTTTCATTGCGGCAATGATAAAATTCAAATACACCACTATTTACTTTGGTTTGCATTATATTCCTTTGCCAATGATTAATTTAATTAAGTTTATAGGTTATTCCCAATCCATGATTTGATTTTCTCTTTGTAAAACTTTTTCGATCGACCATAAGATGAAGCTAACGTGTGCAAGAGTTTTATCCAATTTCTTATAAATTGACAATGGTACTCAATTTGCTCTCAAATGTAGATTCCAATCCGGCCTAGATAGTACCGATGAAGGGTCCCATTATCATTGCTGAAATACACAGATCATCATGAAGAAGCATTTTCTCAATTTGAGTTTGGGTGTTGACAAAGCTAGCTAGCCATCAAAGATAAAATGGTGAAAACATGCTCATTTGAAAAATCAAACATAGGATGGACTAAAACGAAACAGAGCTACGGGAAGTCGTCGTGATGTGAAGCTTTTGTCTTTCATATCCACACAAAAATCAAACTTTCTCCTTTTCCTTGTGCTAACTTCGTTTTTATTGATGTTGACTGAGGTCTAAATACAAAACCCCAAGAAGTTTAAGCTCTTGTGTTAATCTAAATTAAACAAGTTTTACTAGGTGTGTTTATAAATCCAATCAATGGAAAAGGAAATCAATTGAATTATTATATAGATAACAATTTATGACATATATCTTAATGAAAAATTAATATTGTGGAAATTAAACCTTATCTTGAAATTGATTGGAGGAGAACCCTTTTTCTTTTTCTTTTTTTTTTTTTTGGTTTAAATTCTTTTTCAATCCTCTCTATGCATAATAAATATTTTTGTATTTCGGCAAACACCCACCTCTATTATTGCCATCCTCGAATTAAGTGATTCCCGAAAATGACCTTACAAAAAATTATTAAAAGGGAAAAATGATTGCATTACCCTCGTGTGGTGAGAATAGAACTGGTCCAGCAAATGCTGCTTGCACGGGCAAAACAGTCTTTTGGTTCAAAGACTTCGAGTCACAACTCAAATTACCCAGCTTTAGCTTAATAACTCAAGTCAATCTTTGTAAAAATGTAGCCAAAGAAGAGAAGAAAACGAAGAAGAAATAAGGGGCACGTGGCTGTTTCATGTTGGTGACAGCTAATATGAATCCAGAAAGTAAGAAGTGACCTTGGAAAGGGATCGGCATAAATAATTACAATTAATTGGGATTTATTAAGCCCATCCAACCCAAAAAAAAGGGAGATTCGGGGGTTAGGCTTTCACACTTTTTTCTCTAAAGAAGGAGGACACGTCGCCATAGTGATAAACAGAGGACGGTACCGAATCCTTCTGACATCTCTTACCCTTCACTTGTGCCGCTATTTATACAAGTATGTCCCTATACAGACCTACATCTCTTTGCTGCATCATTTCTCTCTTTTCTCTTCAATTCTCTCAACCCCTCTCTTTCTCTCGAGAAGAGCCTTAACCAAAACCAAAAGCTAACATGGGAAGAGTACCTTGCTGTGATAAAAATGGCCTCAAAAAAGGGCCATGGACGCCGGAAGAGGACCAGAAATTGATCGATTATATTCAAAAACATGGTTATGGAAACTGGAGGACACTGCCAAAGAATGCTGGTAAACTTTTACCTAGAGTATATATTTGTTAGTTGGAAAAGTCTTCTTTCATTTTTATTTTTTAATGTGCCTACTTTCTGGTCTGCAGGGATGAATTATTGTAGTTTTTATGGACATTATGCTAATGAAATTTTGAATTTTTTATTGTTAATAACAATAGGGTTGGAAAGATGTGGAAAGAGTTGCCGTCTTCGATGGACCAATTACTTGAGGCCCGATATCAAGAGAGGAAGATTTTCTTTTGAAGAGGAAGAGACAATAATTCAGCTACATAGTATATTGGGGAACAAGTGAGTTGTTTTCCATCTTCCTTTCGCTCCTTTTAGTTCTATTTTTCTTTGTTTTACTATACTGTTTTTTCTAATGTTTTGAATGTTTATAGGTGGTCTGCCATTGCTGCTCGGTTGCCCGGAAGAACTGACAACGAAATAAAAAACTATTGGAACACTCACATTAGAAAGAGGCTTCTTCGAATGGGAATTGATCCTGTAACTCACAGTCCTCGACTGGATCTTCTTGACCTCTCCTCAATCCTAAGCTCATCTCTTTACAACCAATCTCAAATGAACATGTCAAGGGCCCTAGGAGTCCAATCCTTTGTTAACCCTGAGCTTCTAAGGCTGGCCACTTCTCTCATGTCATCTCAAACTAAAAACCAAAATCAAAACCCGAATTTCCTTCTTCAAAATGTTGAAGAAAACCAACTTTGCAACTCCCATGTCCAAAAGCAATATCAGCCGTTTATGCAATCTAACCATCTTCCAACGCAAGTACAAGAAATCCCAGCTTGTATCTCGTTGAATACTCCTTGTAGTATTCAATTTTCTGACGAAGCACAACTCATAAGCCCCAATGTGGACCACTTTCCATCAAATCTTACCGACTTAAGTGACTGGCAAGGCAATGCGATGCCTTCAAATTTGACTGAAGATTACGTGCCGCTACCGCCAAAGTATAACTGTTACGGCTCTGGTCATCAAACCGTCATGGACCCTTCTTCCGAAACCTCAAATTTCCCTTCCAACAACAGCAACCACAGCTTCAGCTTCGCGTCAGTTCTATCGAGGCCTTCATCAAGTCCAACTTCATTGAATTCAAATTCAACATACATCAACAGTAGCTGCATTGAAGACGAAAGAGAAAGCTATTGCAGCAACATTTTGAAGTTTGAAATCCCAGATATTTTGGATGTTAATGAATTCATGTAATTCCAAAATCAAAACTCACAAACAAGAGTTTTCCCTTTCTGTCCATTTTTCTGGGTTTTTTTCTTGGATTCAGTGTGGGATGTTGATACATGTAAAATTTTCGAATATTAATAATTAATTTGTTGTATTTTTCTTAAGCTTACTGTATTAGGAAGCAAAATCCTACTATTTTAAAATCTTTTTATTATAATGGGAAGTTTCCATTATTGATATGTCACTACAATTATTTCTTTTGCTTTCCTTACTTTCTATATCTTCTCATATCTTATTTAGATTAGTCATCTTATCGTATATTTATTCAATTCTTGTCATATGGACTGACAAGTGACTGTTTCCCAAATATATATAAACCCAAAAAAAAAAAAAAAAAAAACCAATAATGAATCAAATCATACATAACAAGGATGCTGCAGTTGGCTCTGTTCAAAAGAGTTATGACACTCTTAATAAATAAAGCTACATCCTTTTTGCCGTTCCCTAATATGGAAAATCTTTGCCTATAACAGGAAAGCTTTTAAAGTTAAAAAAAAAAAGAAAAGAAAAATACTAATTAAAACACTAACCCAAAGTGTTAGTACTTTATTATTATATATGATCATAAAAAAATCATGAGAGAAAGATCTTGGCTTCAAAGATCCCGACAGAAAGTCAAGTTCTGGCCGGCTTTCCGGCAATGACAACGTCGGAGATCGTGAATCCGTCACGTGTATATGCTACCTATAAGTAATTTTGCATGGGGGATTATGGTTTGACCTAAAAAATATAAAAAAGAAGGGGACTTGTCGATCTATTAGCGGCGACCAAATCCGTGGGGGTGGGGACTACCTTTAAAAGGTATTTGTTGCTTTTATTGAAAAACATGGCGAGGCTCTTGTGCTGTGTTCTGTCCCACAACCATTAATAAGCTTCAGTGTCAAACCAAGAACCTAATGTTTAACACGTCATCGTTTTGTTGGACACGTTGGCTCAATCATGCAGGGGTGGGTCCCAAGTAAAGGGGTTTGAGCCTTTGAGGCTTACCGTTTGACCGGGTAACCACAAAACCAGGCTTCTTATCCAGTTTCAGACAGCTACCATGGCTTTGACTGTTCTCCCTCGCCGATTATTTCTTGTCAAATCAATATAATTAGGCTTCATGCAATAATCTTCTTAATCAAATAATATTTCAGGTTAATCATGATTACGTTAATCTTTGGAAGAAAACGAATTTAACTGTTTAGTTTGCAAAAGAATTATGTAGTGCACTGTTTCTTGAGAAGATGACGTGCATACATTTTTTAAATAGAAAAAGTAAATATACCATTAAACTATATACTAAAAGTTCAAGTTTAATTTTCATTTTTGTTTTATCCAATTGTTGTTAATTTTCTCTGGTTTCGGGTCAAAAATTGTTACAAGTTTGTAGTAGAAGAACGTATTTGTTAGTATATGTAGTGAAGAAAAAAAAAAGTGTGTGAAATGTGTCTCCATATAATTATATACGTCTCTTGGCTAAGAGAGAAAGCTCTTGAATATGAACTTTTTTTTTTCTTTTTTGGTTAGCCACATAAAACTGGTGCATGCTACTTTAATTTGGTCATATATATATTTGCATGACCTTTCATGTTTCAACCTGATGATCATGAGCTTTTCTTTTTCGACTTCTAATTCGTAATTATCAAAGATGACTGTCGAAACAAGAAAACAAAAAACATGAAACCTATTGCAACTTTTTTTTTAATGTTTTTTGAAATATTGATGCAAAAATCTTTCACTTTCCTTCTCTGGTCTCATACCCTCAGAAATGGACCAAGTTGTGGCTAGACAACGAATATATATATATATATATATATATATGTATGTATAAATATATAGACGTTCGACATGCTGTGTTTCTTAACATTTCAAGAATAATGTACCCATGCACTTACCAACTTGTAAAAAGGTTGCCATTTACTACTTACACTTAACAGGTAGCTGAGTTTTGACTTTTGTTATATATATATATATAAAAGAAAACAGATACACGAGTAAAGGGTGAACAATGTCAACCGTGCACGTAAAAATTAAAGGGTGAACCAAACGAAATTCACTCACCCCATCAAACCAAACACAGCAGAAATGTCAATAAATATAAAATCGCCACTTATAAGCACACCAACTTCCCTATCTTCTTCTTCTACTCGTGCGATCCGAAGCTCCTTTCCCTTTTTAACCAATCCTCTGGGTCAAACCCCCCAAATCCCATGTAAGCTTTACGTTATTTATACGTCAAAAACAGGTCTTGTTTTTATGGGTCAAAGACCAAACAGTTAGGCACCTCACTTTTCTGTATGTCTTTCTCACGTTCCATATATATAAATATAAATATAAATAAATATATATGTAAAATCCATTGTACAAAAATCAGATTAAAGGCTCGACGTGTCAATTAGCGTAAATATTTTTGTGGTGTAAAGGTACGGTTCTTCTTTGACTATGAGCCGACCAAAGTATCCATTCCTCAACCGCCCAAAGAAATTTTGTTCTTTCAAACATTTTGAATGAGTACTCCCTTCCTTAACGTGGGTTTCTGTCTTAATTTGTCTTTGGGTTTTACTTGCTTTTCATGTTTTTTTTTTTTTTTTTTGTTCTTTTAAATGGCATTCATTGCGGCGTGCACTTCGTGTAAGGAAAATGTGCACAATTGGGGTTAGAAAAATAGGGCCCGGTGACAATTATTTGTCTATTGTGGACATTTTAAAAGATGGGATTATTTGACTAAGAATTCATCTTTTTTTTTTTTTTTTTGGATTTTTCTTCATTAGAATATTGTGAAAGTAATAATTTTAAAAAGAAAGCCTTTTTTGTCTGCTTCAATTACAGAAACAAACATGTGTTTGTGTTAGAATGTTGGTTTCCACACTCTGGGGGGTAAAAGGTTGGCAATTGGCTTTGCTGTAACCTTAACCTATGATTGCTTCAACCTTTTGTTTAATTATTGACGTTATTAATTAAAGCTTAATTCAGATTCCATGCCTTTTCTCTCTTTCTTCTCCCTTTTTAAGGATCAAGTAAAAAAATTAGTTCTTTTACGTATAAAAATAAATAAATAAGTTATTAATTGTGCCTGTGCAGTATTATCTATGTGTGAACGGTCTTTGGCTCTTTGATGTAATTATCAGTTGAAAACTATGGATATATTGTTGAATTATTATTTGTGAATTAATAAACTCAATTAATATTATAAAGTGTTCTTTATATATATTATGATAATTCAAATTAATTATATTTTTTTTAAAGAAAAACACAATATGAGAATAAGAAAAATAATAGCAGTTGTTGAAATTGAATTCTAGTATTATTGATGTCTTTTTTTTTTTTTTAATATAATTGTATAAATTAATTGAATTATATATATAGTTGATATACACCAATAAAAAAGTATGGGGTTAAAATTTTCAAATAAAAATTATCCGCCTTTAGTTTTTTCGAATTCGGTAAAATGGAAATCAAGTTTCATAAATTTTGATGTACATATATATATATATATGTATATATATTCCTACTCCATTATAGATTACCCTAACATTCAATGATTTAGTACAAGGCTCCTGTAATTAGCTAAGCTGAAAGATGCATCAAAATATTTTTTCCCTGGTTTCATTATCTTTTTCTTTTATGACGGAAAGGAACCTTTGGGAGTATCCAAGAGTACAATAATGAAATTAAACTGTCGGTGGGATGGTGAAAATCAACACTCATGATAAAAAAAAAAAAGTCACATTATTGGGTTAGTCAAAGAAAAACGAGGGATATTTCTTATTTGTGACGATAAGAAGACGTTTTGAATGGCTTATATTGTCAGCAAAAGGTACACTTGTCTATTATATCTCCTTTGATATATATAATAATACTCATTGTTTACATAGAGTGTAGCTGGAATTATATGACTCGAAATGATTAATTATGGTCGGTCTAAATCAGCTAATTAATGCCAAAATTACCATTGGAAGGATAGATCAATTTCACCGGCCTATATGGTTTTTTTGCCAATTGGTGCCTGCCAGATAATTGCCATTAGACTATTAATTAATTCCTCCTATAAAATGGGAGCAGCACCATCCTTAATACGTGTTGGATTGCTGTTGAATTCCCTAATAATCCAAAGCTCAAAGTAGACCTTAGTAATAACAATGGTAAAAATAAGAAATAAAGCCTCCCTTAGTTATTAACAATATGCCAGATGCTTTAAGCTTTTGTTTCTTTGCTTCTTTTCTAAATTCAATTGGTTTGTAAGCTTAATGGTGCACTGAGTTACAACAGGTTTTATCTGCTTCTTTTGGGTAAATAATAAGCTTTGCTTAAAAAAACAAATTCCCCATAGAGTACTTAACAGCAATATGATGTATTGCTATCATCACTAGGCCATTTGATCTCTGGATTTTTCTAGTCATACGATTAATCCGATAAAATCATGAAGGGTTTGTTCTGCTATCAATTCTGACCAACACTCCACCGAATTGCAGACTATTGAACAAATCAAAATGAGATATTGAACTAGAAAAAGAAAATTTTGATTCTGAATAAAGGCCTGTCTCCGGTCAAAATTTACGGGCGCCTCAAGAAATCTACGGTTAAGGCTTCTGCTGTTGGGCATTTAAATCTAGCCCATTTTAATTAAACGTATTTTATCTTTTCAGTGCAAATGACATTTGGTCCAAGAATGAACTGTTAGCCCAAAACCCCAAATGTTTTCTGAGAGGGAACCGCTTTTTGTTTTCATTTTCTTAAAAAATAAAAAATATGAAAAAAATATTTAATAATTAAAAATAGAAATAAGTTTTTAGAATATAAAAATACAAATGAATTGAAATATAAAAATAAAAAAATATTTTTAATTATGAAAATAAGGGATGCATATTACTTTTTTTTTTTTTTTGTGTTTTGCAAGTTATTGTATTTGAATATTTTTTAATGTATTCTAAAATTTATTCAATAATATTTTATACATTAATTACAATACATTAACAAGTGTTCAAATATGGTAACTTACAAAACACATAAAAAAAAAGTAATATATTTCTCCTATTTTTACAATTAAAAATATTTTTTTTGTTTTCATATTTCAATCCATTTTTATTTTTGTTTTTTAAAAATTATTTTCATTTTCAATTATTAAACATTTTTTTCACGTTTTTCATTTTTCAAAAAAATAAAATAAAAAATAACTCTATTTTTTGAAACCAAATGCAACAAAATTTAAAAATTTTGAGAACCTAACACTTGCTTTTTTTTTTTAGTAGATAAACTCTTTCATAAATTGAACCAAACGTACGTTTAGTAAAATGTGAAAAGTTTATTAAGCTTAAGTTTGTCATATATATATATAAAGAAAATCAACTTATATTGTAAACTTAAAAAATGTTACACATGTTTTTAATAATCGATTAAAATAAATTGAGAGACAAATAAAAAAAAGAAAACTTATTTATTTTTATTGGTTAAATTTATTAAAATAAATAATTAAAGAAAAATTTAAAATTAATCTCTTGCTCATATTTATATAAAAAATAAATGATAAACCAACTATTGGATTGAGTCCAGCAGGCCTAGAAAAAATGGACCCAACCGTATACGCATGAAATCCACTTGCAAAACCCCCTTTCCAAGTAATACATAAGAATATATATTATAAAATCTTAAACCCTTTTTGTTATAAGCCTCCAATCTCTGTTTTTCCTTCCTCCCTTCTCTCGGCTGTTTAGGTATTTGAATCTGCACTTTTTATTTGCTTAAAAATTATGGGCTGAGAGGTAGAAATCAGCCTTTTCATGCTATATTAAGATTCCCATTTTTTGTGTTTCTTTTCTATCAACCCAGTCAGTGACATATTATACCTGAGGGTTTTTTTTTTTTTTTTTTTTTTTTTTTTTCAATTTTAGTTTTGCGGTTTAATTTGACATGAAAATGACTATGGTTGTGTTGGATTTTTTATTTTTATTTTTAGTTTTGCGATTTAATTTGACATTAAAATAACTATAATTGTGTTGGATTTTGCTATGTTGTATGTCAATGAATTGTATTTTGATGATAAGGAAATGTTTTGTTTTCTTACTGTTCTTTCTGAACTATGTGGCTATTAAAGATTAATCCTCATCTGCGGTAGACAGACAGGGTGTTAGCTATAGCTTTATTTTGGATTACCTGTGTGTAAATATTTTTGCCTTTGCGGCTAGCTTTTTCTAATTTAGAGATAAACTGTTTATCTTACAACTCACATATAGGCTAATGTTGACCATTAGTTATAAGCATGCACACTTTGTTTATCATGTAGATTATTGTTTCTTATCAGTATCTTATCAGTAGTTAATCGGTTGCTCTTTTATGACTTCTTGTCAGTCCCCGCTTACCTTCTGTATATGAACCTACTGTTCCATATTTATTTGATGCTTGGTTTTTGCTCACCTCTTAGTTCTTCTGCAATATGACATCAAAATTTTATTTTTTTCAGCATCGACTAAAATGAATCTCAACAACATGAAAGTTCCTAAGATGCCTGGAGGTGGAGCTCTTCCTGCTCTGCTTAAGATTGGAATTATTGGTGGTCTTGGCGTCTATGGAGTTGCGAACAGTCTCTACAATGTTGAGGGAGGGCATCGAGCTATTGTTTTCAATCGTATATCAGGCATCAAAGATAAGGTCATCATTTTTATGTAATGTTCTACCAGTTTACATGTTTATTAGAAAGTCTCTCCTTCCCCATTGTCTGTTGTTTGTGGATTTTATAGTACTTCGCAAAACTTGCATATCTTGTCAACTTCTATAAAAGAATGGCTAAGGCTATGACTATGGCTTCTCTATGAAATTGACTAGCATGTAGCCTTGTGCTATCCTTTCTTGAATGACTAGATTTTCTGTTTTTTCCTCTTGCTATTGACATTCTTGTTTACTATATTTGTTCTTTTGGTTTAACTTCTGCTTAGCATTATGTCTTGCAGTTTAATGATTGTTTTTTGCAGGTTTATGCTGAGGGGACACACCTTATGGTTCCATGGTTTGAGAGGCCTATCATCTATGATGTTCGAGCAAGACCCCATCTAGTTGAGAGCACTTCTGGTAGTGGTGATCTCCAGATGGTAAATGCTAATTTTCAATTTTTGCATAGATTTTCTTTTGCATGCAAGATATTTTTTCTGTCATTACCTTGTTGCTTTTTTGTTTTCTAAAATGATATTAACTGGACTTAAATAGTTATCATCTTGGCCTATTTTTATTTTTTTTGTTCTATAAAAAACTCATGCTCTAATGACAGTTAGATGGGAGTAGTTTTCGGTAAAAGTTCTGTAGGCGTGATTGACAGGGGTGAAAGCTAGGGGGCTGGCAGGGACCTTCCCTTCCCTGGCTTTTGAATTCTTTGATAATACAGAAAAGTTTATCAATTAAACAATAATAAATTTGAATTTAATCCCCCAAAGCATTTATTGTATGGCCCCCCTTACCAATATTTTGTACAATTAGTATTGTAAACTCTATAATTTTCAAATTTTTAGTTCTAAACATCACTAATTAGTTTTTCTTTTATTATTTTTTACCTAAGCATAATGTTTAAATCCATAAAATTTGAGTTTACCTTCTCAATCAATCTGATAAATATGTTAATATTAATTATTACATCTAGAGTTACATAATAAACAACATTAGTTTAAAAACTTTTTAGTTGCTGTATTTTGCATACAAAATTAATTGTAAATGCAACTTTCTTCTTCCAAGCTTTTAATTGTTTAAAGGTTTTGTAATGGCTATTCTCTCTTTTAAGAAGTAATTATTTGCTTGATGTTATTTTTCTATTCAATCTTTTTTATTGTCATATGGATAATATAAGTTACAGTTATATAAAATTTACATATATTGTTTCATACTTATGAAAAGAAATGTAATTTTTATGCACAATTATCTCTTTTGTTAAAATAGGTTTTTTCCTATTTTTTTACTTGTATGTTTTTTCTTATCTTGGGGCCCCCTAAAGTGAGAATCCTGGCTTCACCCCCGGTGATTGAGCCTTGAGAGCTCTAGAATGGAGTATGCACGAGGCATTTTTCTTTTGTTTCCCTTTCTTGTTGATGCTTTAAGATATATATATGCTTTTCCATATTTATATTAGGTGGAAACTTAAAATAGAAAAATGTTGCAGAAAGTAATGCCATCATTATAAATTAAACCCGCTTCTGAACTATGCTCTGCAGGTGAAGATTGGGCTTCGAGTTCTCACTCGCCCTAAGGCAAATCAGTTAACTGAAGTTTATAGAACCCTTGGTGAGAACTATAATGAGAGGGTCCTGCCTTCAATCATTCATGAAACTTTAAAAGCTGTGGTTGCTCGGTACAATGCTAGCCAACTCATTACTCAGAGAGAGGTAGGTATCCTGCATATTCGTACTTACAGTTTTATAGATGTCCTAATAATAGCATAAATGGTTTGGATTTGTTATGTGATGAACTGTTGTCTTTTAGAATGTTAGTAAGGAAATTCGGAATATATTGACTGAAAGGGCAGCTTACTTCAATATTGAACTGGATGATGTGTCCATTACAAGCCTGACTTTCGGGAAGGAATTCACCGCTGCAATTGAGGCCAAACAGGTGGCTGCACAAGAAGCTGAGAGAGCTAAATTTATTGTGGAAAAAGCTGAACAGGATAAGAAAAGTGCTGTTATCCGAGCACAGGTAAAAAGGATTGATCCTTTCGTATAAAACATAGTAGATGACAAATGATCTGAAACGGATTTGGATTTCAGCTTCTGCTTTGCTTATAAGATTGTGAAATTTCATTTCGCCTTGTATAGGTTGATCATTTTACCCATCTAAAGTGTTTTTCTTCACTGGTTTCCAGGGTGAAGCAAAGAGTGCCCAACTCATTGGTCAAGCTATTGCAAACAATCCAGCATTCATCACATTGAGGAAAATTGAAGCTTCTAGAGAAATTGCACAGACCATTTCAAATTCAGCCAACAAAGTCTTCTTGAATTCAAAGGATCTATTGCTGAACCTTCAGGAGATGAATCTGGAAACCCATCAAAAGTAATTGCCATGTTAAGTTGAAAACTTAGTTACTGCCCCTCGTCGGTTTGTTCCGTCGTGACAACTTTTAATAACATGAGTTTATTTTGTCCAAGGATTAGCGTTCAAACATCACATATGTTCGATTTAGGACTGTTCAGTTGAGGTACAAAAGGACTGTTGGATGTATGTTTTCCTAATTTCCTCCATTATGGATCATCTATATTATCTTCCTTAGTAGATATATTTTCTTTGTCATGATTCACTGAAGTGGTAGGAACAAACTAGGCAATTTTTTTTTGTTCAAACTAAAAGCCTTTTTTTATTCTCTAGAGAATTATGTATATCTTGATTTAAGTAGACCTGATAATTTCTGTCATGGAACTTTTGGCATTGAAAGTTCATTTGCTATTAGTTTCTGCCATCAATTTTGCTTGCTTATCTAGTCGGTGGTCAGATCTGGTAATTGCCAACAACCAGTGATGGTTATATCTATCCCTTAAAAAGAGTTCAAAAATTCTTCGGGGACCAAGAATAGTTATCTATATTTTATTTATTTTAGTTATATCTTATTTATTGTTATTTATTTAAAATTACGTTTATAGATATAAGTATTTAAGATTAACAGTTAGAATTATTTAAGTTTATTATTATTTAGGTTATCATTTATAAATAATAGATATTTACTCTAATTAAAAAACTAGGTAAAATTAATTTATAAATTGATTTTAGAATTGCGTTTGCAAATGCGAAGAAGTTTTAATAATAATAGAAAAAAAAAAAAAAAACAGAGTTTGAGATCATAATAAAGATATAATCCTCTCAAATAATTGTTTTGAAATAATGATAATACTATGGGTTTAGAGAGTCAATAATGAACAGGGGAATATTTATCAACAATAAAATTTGAAAATATTACATTATTTTATAAATTTTAATATATGCAGATATCAAAATAATTATATTTAATTGAGATTGAATAATGAAATAAACTCAAAATAAAAAAATAAATATATGAAAAGTAATTATACATAAACAATGTAATTTATATAAGAAGAGTTAATGTCACGAATGATTCATGAACAATAATATATGAAATATTCAATATGATACTTGAATTTTAAAAATTTTTAATTTGATATTTGGACTATTAATATATTAACTAATGTGAAATTTGAAGAATTATTTGTTCCTTATATATCATCATTTGAAATTAATCACGTTAGAATTGAATATCATATTAATTAATAGATTCGTAATTTAAGTACCATATTAAGGATTTTTAAAGTTTAGATACTATATTAAATATTTTATTATAATTTAATAGTCATTCTTGATATTAACCCATATAAGAAAACATATTTGTAGGCATAATTGATTTTTTTTTTTATCTTTTAAAAATATTTATATTTTATTAATAACTATCATATTTGTATCAATATTCATGTTATCGATTATAAAAAAATATTTGTGTTATAAAAAATATATTAATGGTTTTGTTATCAAATGATTTATTTATAAAATTCAATTCGATTACTAATAAAAAAATATTGTAACTTATATCAAAGTTTGTTCACTTAAATGATTATGTATAAATATATAACAATATATAGAACATATATAGGATTGAAAATCATGTTCATAATATTATATAATAATAATTAATATTAATTGAATATTTAGTGATTTAATTTTTTCTTAATTTTTATCTTGATGAGTTAATACATGATCATTTTTATCCGAAGATGATTGAAATTTTTAAATTGTATTAAATTGTTCATCTTTTTAGATATCCAAGTGCTTGAACGATTTAATTTGAATTATTTAAAGTAAAAAATTATCAAATAAAAGAAGATAAATTATTCTAGGTGAATTTTTTTAAGATGGGATAAAATTTATTGGACTTATTTTTGAAAGCATTTATGCCAAAATTACATTCATTTATAAAAATTTATATTGCTAATATTAAAAATAAAATCATTATAAATTGTATAAATAATAGATAACAAGTTTGTTATTACTGACTTTAATTTTCTTAAAAAGAAAACATGACAAGAAACCAAAACCAAGTTAGGAATTTAATATAGTACTAATTCTACCCATTTATACTTTGTTTACCTATTCAAAGGTAACAAAATGCAAAATGGTGATCCCTGTGACTTCACTTAAAGTTGGGGATGAACTTTTGCTAAGGTGTCACAAAATAACTGTGATGTACTGAACCAAAAAGAAGAAAGAGAAAGAAGATGGTAGAACATGAAGATAGACTAAAAAGAATAGAAGGAATAGAGGGAGTAAAAGCAGAATTTTGTAATTCTCATTCATAATTTCATCTCGTTACAGCATTGTCTCTGTATAAACTCACAATTTTCCTACTTTGGCTAAATGCAAGGATCTAATGAAATTGCAGCATCTGACAGCTCACAATAACTAATGACAAATAGACAAATCAGCATATTAAACGGTTTAGCTAATTTTCCATGAACCTTCTTGCAACAGTCTTGTTATTTTGCTTGCCTTTATTTCCTTCTTCCATTACTGCCTTCAGCTCAATTGCATACTGGCCATCCTCGATATTCCCTTCACCAGATACAGCCTTCTTAAGCTCCTTTGTGTAGTACCCTTGATCAACCAACCTTAGAGCTTCGTTCTTTGCTGTTCCAGCTTCCATCATAGTAACAACAGCTTCATTCCTTCTTGTTCCAGCTTCCATCATTGTAACAACAACCCATTTCATAACATTATCATCCCCTTCAAAAGATCCTTGTCCCCAAGGATCAAAGGATCGAAGCAATGAGCTCAACACTGTAAAATCTTCCCCATGTGGTGTTTTCTGGCCTTAGATTGTACCCCACCATTAAGACTTGAGTCATACTCTTGTTGTTACTCTTAACTATCCTCTTAACCATCACAACAGCAAGATAAACTAATAGTTGACCATCTTTATTGGTTTTTGGTGACAGGCATATTAGTTCCTAAAAAAATTATCACCCAATGGACAATCATGCAAATTGTCATTGTTTTTCCTCTAACCCGACCAACAAACATTTTTGATATGAGGAGATTGAGGACTGATCCAGCACCAATAGCAGAGGTCAAGATAAACAACAGCAAGCCTCCAATAGAAAGATTGTTTCTTGAGACTAAAGAGTTAGCTGAAGTTGCCTAAAGAGCCACTGCCACTACCATACAATGACGACCATAACATAGCTATGAGAACTTGATTGGATCCACATTTTCCCTTCTTTCTGACTTTGACAATTCAACCATGGCACCTTTGACACATCACCCTCCCAAAAGATTGTTTTAGAGAGATATTTATAAAATTATCCCAACTTTAGATAAGTTATGTATGAGAATGAATGAATGCATGCAACAAGAAGGATTTACCACATAACAATTGTTAACAAGAAAAATCTTTATTGAATTAAAAGTTATTTCTAACTAAATTCAATATTACATCCATAAAAGTCTAAAGTTTATTATGAAAAAAAATCTCTAATTTGTCGATATTGACCTTGTACTTCATTGAGAAAATCTAGCAATCCTTTACCATATAATCCAACTGGTGACACCCTTGTCTTTCATTCATCGATTTTTTCTACCATGTCATTGGTTTTATAAGTAGCAACAGTGATTTGGTCAAGCAGGCATTCCAATTGGTTATGCTGCCTCATATATGCTTTTTTTACTTGCTCAAATTCCTCATTCAAAGCCTTCATTTGTGTTCCAATTTCAACAACAACCCCTTTTAGAATTTGAATGTGTTTTTGTGCTTCAGAGAGTATTTTTTTTTTCACTTTTTTGCCATTTTTTTTAGGAGTTATACCAGCTCACAAGTGGTGGATGATTGTATTATGTTAAGGTCAGTGAATAAACTCTTCCATTCATCCTTTTTTTTGTTAGAGTGCTTGAACCTTGTTATCCATTCTCCCCTCTAATTCCCTTTTAAGCCTTTGGTTTGCAAGCTCCAATTTATCGGATTTCATTTTTGTCAATAGGAGATTTTGCTAGGCTTTCCGTAGATGTAATCAAGATTCTTTTTGTTAAAATTATTTTATGGCAATCACTCTTTATGATAAGTTTAATGATATTAATGCATGAACATATAGTGAAAGCAAGACATTAGTAAACATGATATTTATAAGGAGTTTAAATAAGAAATGTCCTTCATGTGCCCTATTTAGGATTTTTTATACAAAAGAGTGGGTAAGGTTTTAACTTAGGTTTAGATCCTTAGGGTTTATCTACATGCTAGGTTCAAAAAGTTTAACAATCTAAAAGCTTTCAAATAATTCTTTATATTATCATCTATTGCAGACTAATATGACATCTAACTAGCACTACGTGATGACATTAGCTAGCATCTCACGTAGCAAATGAAATACTATAATAGAATTCTCTCAAAGTTTAGAGACCAAAGACGAAATTATCTTAAAATTTTATATATTTCATATATATTTTATAAAATATTAAATTTGAAATTATATTTGCATATTTTTTTGTTATAATATAATTTACTAGATAGATTTTTGTTTTAATCACAAAATAGATATTCAAAACTTAAAATTAAGTTAAAATTTTCAAATTCATTTTCAAAAATTTAATTCATTAAAAAATTACTAAAAATATTATTTTACCCCTAAGTCATAATAAAACATATTATTTTTATCCAAAAAATTTATTTTTAAAATATTAAATGTCTTTTATTTTTCCTTTTTAAATATATTTTATAAAATATGTTTTATAAAAAGGAAAAAAGAAAAAATGTTTTAAATTATATATTTTATTTTATATGAATATAAAGTTTTTATATTTATGAATTGATTAATATATCTATTTTTGAAAATGACATGAAAATTTTGGCATAATATTTTAACATGATATAGAGTTTTTATTTAATTTCTTAAACTGATAAAAAAAATTTACTTAATTTTTTAAAATGATATGTAATTTTAACAATATTATTTTAAAATTTTTTACTTAATTTTAATATTTTAAAACTTTATTTTCTATGAAAAATATTATTTTATTGATAAATTATATCATAATAAAAATTTAAAAATATTTTAAATTATAATATTTTATAAAATATATTTGAAATATATAAAAATCAATTTTTTCTTGAATTATTTTTATCTTTTCCTTTATTTACTTTTTATAAAATATATTCAAAAAAAGAAAATAAAAAATATTTAATATTTTAAAAAATGTATTTTATGGATTGAAATTAATATTTTTATAATGACTTATGAGTAAAATAATATTTTTAATAAAAAATATTTTTTTGTTTTTTAAATGATATTGAATTTTGAAAAATGAATTTGAATTTTCAACTTAATTTTTAAAAAATTATTTTCTATTAAAAAATATATATAACAAATAAATTATATTATAAAAAATATATAAATATATAATTTTAAATATAATATTTTATAAAATATATATGAAATATATAAAATTTTGAGATACTTTTGTCTTTAATTTCTAAATTTTGAGAAAATTCTAATTTCATTTTTCATTTGCTATGTGGAACATTAACTGATGTCATCACATTGTGCCAATTGAAATTTATTGTCAATTTATATAGTTCTATAGACAGAAAGACAAAATAGGACAATTTTAAATAATTAAATATCCGATTAAAATTTTTTAAAATTTACAAATCAAAATAAAATTTAGATAAAAATTTAGAAACTGCGGATGCTATTAACACTATTATATATAAAAAAAATAAATGATAAACTAACTTTTAGGTTGAGTCTAAACAAAACAAATTGTTTAACAGTAAGCCTAGAAAAAGATAAACCCAATGGGATCCAATTCATAGTTTTTGTTATAATCCTTTTTCCAAGTAATATATAAGAATAAATACTATAAAACCTTAAACCCTTTCTTAGAAGCCTCAAATCCCTTTATTCCTTTATTCCTTCATTCCTTTTTTGCTTGGTTGTTTTAGGTATTTGAATTTGCTTTTTTTTCTTTGCATTTTTTTTTAACTTTAGTTTTATGGTTTAATTTGACATGAAAATGACTATGGTTGTGTTGGATTTTGCTATGTTGTTTGTGATTTTTTTACCTTTTTTGCATTATCAGAAAAGATGGAGCTTTAAATATGTATAGAGATACCATGTTGGAATATTTACGTTTACATATTTCAAGCCACACGATTATTGTAAGTTGTTTAAATTTTATACTTGTATGGAATGTTTGGCAACAAATTGTTTGAATCAATGAGTTTTGGCTAGGTTATATTATTTTGATAATAAGGATTGTTTTCTTACAATTTTTTCTGAACTATGTGGCTATTAAAACCTATTTTTGATTAAACAATAAAATTCTTTGGATAGGTATTAAGTCTTCCTCCCCATTTAAGACAATGATCTACATCAGTTCCAATAATATATCAAAATTTTTTTATAAAAAATTATAGATAGATCATCAAGTTCGGAAGTTTTAATTGGGTGCATTTGTTTGATGTCGTAATGAACTTCCTCTATTTTGAATTCCATGAGAAGAGTTTTGTTCATCTTGTTCAATAAGCGAGTCTTTTAATTAGCACTTCTTGAAGAAATTTTGATTTATATAACTTCACCTAAAAGCTTAAATCTACTTCTTGTATACACTAAAATTGTTTTTATGTCCTTTGTAAACATTCTAATTAATAGGTTTACAAAATTTTTTAAAATATTAAGAGCCAAACACTTGGCTTCTTATTTCACACTAGATAAGCTCTTCTAAATGTTTGTTTTGCTTTGTCATTATGTTTAGATTGGGACACCTACCCATTAGACATAAAAATTGTGAAGTCACTATCAATCTTTTTTATTTATGTGTGATTGGTCACCTATATGAATCTATTCTTTTCAAGGTTATCTTAAGTGTAAACTAAAAGTCTCTAAAAAAATAAGTTATGACCTACATCAATAGAATTAAGGTATGAGAGTCGATTACATATAAAAAAAATATTAGCACCCCTTTACGCTCAAAATTGGTACTAAATTAATTATGTATTATCTAAATTAAACTTTAATCAAAGATGATTTTATCATGCAAATCAAACAATTCCAATCCCTTTTTCTTTATTTACACCACATGGTCATACAAAAAAATTCTATCAAAATATCAAGCAATCATGCAATAAATATTAAATCATATCATGCAAAATTTATCTTGCAAATATATTATAAATCATACCAAATATCATGTAATAATATCATGCCTAGATCATACTAAATTATTCATACAAGAATGTCATGCAAATATATTAATTATCATGCAATAATATAAAATACTATGTATATATATTAATAATCATTCATGCAAATATATGATCATGAAATCAAATATAATCACACAAATATATTAATACTTACGTATAATCATGCAATTATGCACACAATAAATATAGAAACATGTAATTAAATATCATTCAAATATAATATTAATCATGCAATAACACATAATATCATATCATGCAATGAATATAAAATTATGCAATAATAATAAATAACTTTGTAAATAAATATATTAATAATCATATAATAACAGAAATAAATAAATTGATAATCATGCAATTAATAATGTAAATCATGCAATTAAACTTGCAATTAAATAAACAATCATGCAAATAAAAATATATAAACTATGCAAATAAATATGCAATTAAATATATAATCATATAAATAAAACTATATAAACCACGCAAATAAATATATAATCATGCAAATAATAATATATAAACTATGCAAAATATGCAATTAAATATATAATTATGCAAATAAACATGCAATTAAATATATAATCATACAAATAAATATATTAATAATCAAGCAATTAAATATATTAATAATTATGCAATCAAATTAAATATAATCATACAAATAAATATATTAATAAATCACACAAATAAATATATTAATCATGCAAACAAATATATTAGGCAAACAAATTATCATGCAAATATAATATTAGTCATCCAAATTCATGCAAAAATAAATATAAAAAAAAGAGTAGGCAATTAAATATTATAAAAATTATACAAAAATCACATAAAATGAAAGCAAATATTACCTCAATAAATCACGGGTTCCAATAATTTTTCACCTTTCAAAAATTAATACTTCTTACTATAAATCTTAGCCTTCTTTCCAAAAACTCCGACTAGATCTCCTTGCAAAATTTTTTGCTGGATTGCTTTTTCCTTGTTGATTCAAAACTTTGCCCAAAATTTTTTTTAATGACCTTTGTTTGATGTTGAAGTCAATTGTTGTCAACCCCCCCTTTAATTATAGATTTAAGGTATTTATATATAAATTGAATCCCTTTCGATTTGGAAGAAATTAATTCAATTGAATCTAGAATCTCTCTAAATTTTATTTGTGTAATCTTCCCTTTTTCAATAAATTGAGCCCCAATGCTTTCCAAAATTATTCAACCATTAAAGTTAAAATCTAAAATAGAAGCCAAGAGTTGAATTGAATCCAAGATTTTTCATGCAAAATCTCACATATTTCTTTTTTTTTTATTTTTACCCTTTATTATTATTTTTTTTACCAATTAACTTTGACTCTTTTGACTAAAAAAAATTAAACTAAAAAATTAAAATACAAATAAATTTTAGGACTTAATCTTTGGGTCCAAAATTCACTTTTTCAATTAAGGCCCAATTGCACAATCAAAATTAAAATTCAAAGCCCAATGAATTTTGAAAAATCCCTTGATAAAATAAGATGTCTAAATTACCCCTTTTTGTGCATTTTCTATAAAATAGGAATTGTACAAAGACAAAAAACATACATTTTGTCTAGGTCAAGAAAAAACGAAAAAGAAAATTGCAAAGGCTCCTCCTCAGAGGTTTGAAGCTTTTTTTTTTTAAATGCTCCCTATAATTAAGACTTTGAAAATTTTGAAAAATAAAATGCTCTCCCATAATTGAGGCTTTGGAACCTTTGAAAAATAAAATGAAAATGCTCCCTCATAACTAAGGCTTTGAAACTTTGAAAAAGTAAAATACTCCCCTATAACTAAGGCTTTGAAACTTTTGAAAAATAAAATAAAATAAAATCATTCTTACCTTTGAAAAAGCTAATCCCTGATAAAGGCATTGAAACTTTAAAAAATCTTATCTTAAATTGAGTTTCTGCATCTCATCTAAATCATCATTGATTGCCTTCCAATGTCTTTTTTTAAAATTATTTTTTCATCTAGTTTTTTCTTCTTACTTTTCAAACATATGCAATGAATGAAAAGATTCTTTACAATTCTCAAATTCAATTTCAAGATTCAAACTTCAATTTTTCTTCCTTTCAAACATGCATGATGCATGGGATAAATATGATAAACACAATGTATGCATACAATGAATGCATGAGCTAAAGATTTTTCAAAATTCCATTCTAATTTCACAACTTAAACTTTGATAATTCTTTTCCAAACATGAAGTGTATAAGTGCAATAAATGCAATGATATATGTAATATGTAATGAATGCAATGAATGCAAAATTCCTACCCAATTTCAAACTTTAGACTTTTTTTTTTTTTTCAAATATGCATAATGAATGCCATGAATTAGTGCAATATTCTCAGCATAATGCATGCATGTAATGTATATGGTGAACGCAATGTATGTAATGCAATTTATTTATCTTTTCAATTGCCGTAAATCAGAGGGTTCTTAAAACTTTTGATTTATCTTTTCACTCTTTTGACTCATTAACACTTATGGTTTTCAACATGAGTTATCATGTACCATCAAGTAGTCTCATCCATTACATCATCCAAAGCCAAAGTTTTTTTCTTTCATTAGGATCTCAAGATTCTTCTTCATGTCTTTTCAACTTCTTATCATGTTTTTTTTTCAACTTATTTGGAACTGGCTAGCAAATGTATTAATTGATTTGTAACCCAAATTCCTTTTCATTAGCTTTATCATTTGATCTCAACATTTGGAATGTTTCTTTTCATTTGTGAGCCACAAAGATCAACATTATTTTAAACTTCTTTCATCTTTCACATTTTATTTATAATATGCCCCAGTCACATCCAACTTTTTCAAAATAATGTAAGGATCTTTCATAACAATCATTTATTCATTCATCATCATTTTAATTTAATGCCAAATGTAATCCATCACATTTCTTTAATTCATCATGGAAAGAAATAAATGGTGAAGAACAAAAAAAAAAAAAGGGTATTCATTATAAGAACAAATTTGGTAATAAATGGGTAAAGAAATCATTTCAGGATGAATCAAGATAAATGCTGAGAAGGGTATGTAACATCTAAGATAATGAATATTCAGACAATTATAGACAAATTAATTTTGAATTCTTTTTTTAAAAACTCATTCTATTAATATTCTTGATATTTCATCAATTCAAACATTATCCCTATTTCCTAGGGATCTTCATCAAGGTTGTTTTTTCAAGTTTTCTTTTTGTTACTTAAACCACCATTTCGGGTTTTTAGTTTAAGTTTTCCTTTTTCTCTTTTTTTTTTGCTTTTTTTTTGCATCATTTCTTTTTTATTTCCCCTTTTCTCTTAATCCATCAGTGATATTTCAATCAAAATTCTTAATATTTTCATTACAAGTTTATTTTAGTTCAATTCAAAATTTTCACTTAGGACATTTACATTTAATCAAAATGAAATTTTAAGGAATGTAATGTAGGCTAGGGTCAGGGGATTATGAAAGAAATGGATAAAGTAAACTCAAAATTAATTCGAAAAGTAATAAACCAAAGAATCATTTATTATCATATGGAATAGCTTGGTTTTTTATCCCATTTTTCATCAATTCTCTCTTTTTCTTTGTTCTTTCTTTTTTTTACATTTTTTTGATTTGCACTTTTCATTTTTTTTAGGAAGAATCTGAGTACTAAAAAGGTTTTTTTTTTTTTTTTTGCCTTTGAAGTCATTATGAACCTTCACTTTCTTTTATCTTTATTATTTTTTTTTTTTGTGATCGAGCCTTTTTCAAACTTTATCCCTAATATGGAAGGTGATCATTGATTAGTATTTCTTCTAACAAAAATTCAATAAGTTCAAATGGGATAGCAAATGGATAATTTTATTTCTTATGTGATGGGTAGAAGAAAGATGGTTACTTCTCATTTTAAATATTAATACTTTTAATGAAGAATATTTATTGACTAAAAGCTAACTTGTGAGTGAACCATCACAAAAAATCACACACTACATCATTTCTATCTATGAATGAACGAAATCACATTCTAGTTTCATTTCATGAAACCTATTCTATTTTACTTCAATGACCCTATCACATTAAAAGTCTAAACTTATCAATTCCATCACTATGAATGATGCTTTCAAAATTAAATATTAAATTATTATCATAATTGTCTGAACATTCATTATTTAGAACATGAAAGTGGGTGAAATATGAAAGGCATGTATATAAAAACAATGTAACAAATGAGGAGATGTAATGAAAATGCATCTGTCACTTTATTAAAATGATGAAAGATAAAAAAAAAACTAACATAAAAGACTCGAATGTTTCAAACTTGTATTATTTTTTAAAGTTCTTAAGGTATAAAACATTTATAAAAACTCTTTCAAAATTATGTCTCAGTGTGGTTAAGCAAAGATTTCCTGATGATACATGTCCTACATAGTGATCAAAATTCATCAATCCATTTTTTGCTAAACTTTGGACTTTATACTTTAATATTGTGTAATTTTTTTTGTAGAATGGCCAACAAGCCTAGGATAATAGTCATAAGTAGCATTAGCATCATACCATTTTTGGTAGGAAAGCTTCATAGGTTCTAAATAAATTGGTGCAACCAAATAATTCTTGATGAGTTGAAGGAATAGCTCAGTGTATGTCATAAGAATTGGACCTATATGAGCTTTTTCTCTTTTCACCTAATTCTTAGGTTGAGTAATTGGTTGAAAGCTAAATAACTGTATGACTAGTTGATGAGCATAAAGACTTGGGGAGACATTGTTGATAGTTAGATAGTAAGGTTGGTACATCGTGTAAAAAGAATATGGGATGAAGCCTCCAACCTATTGCCCATTATGAATTACAACTTGAGCATTTTTTTTCTTTCTTTTTTAGCACAACTTTTTTCTTTGCATTACCACTTTCAAGCTTTCCATTCTTGATGATATTTTCAATGATCTCTTCAAAAATTACCATATCATTAAAATTTTTAATTGCATTTCTAATCATCATTTCTTAGTAAAAAGCCTTAAAAGTATCAACAAATAGGATTGTGGTCTCCTTTTCAGTGAGCAATGGTTGAACTTGGATAGCAATATTCCTTCATCTCTAGGCATATTCTTTGAAACTTTTAGTATGCTTTTTTTCATGCTTTGTAAAGACATGCGATTTGGTGCCAGATCTATAATGTGTTTGTATTATGAAATGAAAGCCCTTGCAAGTTTTTTACATCCATGAATGTGAGATCTATTCAGTTGCACATACCACTTAACAGCTGAACCAATAAGACTATCTTGAAAAACATGGATGAGCAACTTTTCATTATGAACATATATAGCCATCTTATGATAATACATCATAATATGTGTGATAGGCATTTGGTCTCATCATATTTTTCAAACTTGGACACTTTAAACTTTGGTGGAATCACAACATCAGGAACCAAGCATAATCCAGTAGCATCCATTAACCATAAAAGTTTATTCTTTCAATAGCTCTAATTCTCTCTTTTATAAGCTCTATCTTTTGAAAACCAGAGCTTTTTTTATTTCCATAGGGCCTATCTTCAGCTTTTATTATTCTTTGAGATCATCAAGATTTAAAACTTATATAGGATCTAATGTATTGATACCAAGAATAGGGAAAATAAGAACATGAGTAGCAGTTGTTAGCATGTTAGTCTGCACATAAGGATAACTTGTAGTGAATGACATTTTGGGGTGGGCCCCTTAAGATGCATATACTAAAATGGGTCAAAGCTATAGGGGTATAGTGGATCAGTCTCATTTTGTATCACTACTTCTTCTACCACTTTTTTCTCTTTGTTCATGTTTTTCAATAATTCTGTAATAGTTTTCAACTACCCCTTTAGTTCTTTTTGTGACTTTTTTAACTTTTGAAAATGAATAGTACCTTTTTCTTTCATGATCCTTGCCTGATATCTAGTGTTGTAATGCCTCAAATTATTTAAAGATTGAGCTATTCTTGAATCTTGATTTACTATAAATTTTTTATAAAAAAAATTAGGATGACTTATTATCATGCACTTTGAAAAAATATTTATATATAAATGCATGAATGCAATAAGAAAGATTTATTGCATAATAATTGTTAATAAAGAAAATTTTTATTGAATTGAAAGTTATTTCTAACCAAATCCAATATTACATCCATAAGAAGTCTAAAGTTTATTGTGAAAAAAAATCCATAATTTATCGATATTAGCTTTGTACTTCATAAAAGCTAGCAGCTATTGGCCATGTGCTCCCACTAGTGGCATCTTTGTCTTTCATTCTTTAACTTTTCTACCATGCCTTAACTTTGTAAGTAGCCATGGTAATTTGATCGAGCAAGCACTCCAACTTGTTATGCTTTTTCACATATACTTCATTTACTTATTCACATTTTTCATTCACAACATCTATTTGTGTTTCAATTTCGACCACTATCCCATTGAGTATTTGGATGTGCTTTTGTATTTCGATGAGTGCTTCATCTTTTTCTTGCATCTTTGCTTGCAATTGTCTAAAGTTGAGCTAACTCATGATTGGTGAATGACTATATGATATTGAGATAAAAAAAGATTATTTCATTCATCCCTTTCTTGTTTGATTGCTTGAACCTTTTTATCAATTCTTCCATTTAATTCCTTTTTTAGCCTTCAATTCATCTTTTTCAACTTGGAGTTTTCTTTTAACATTTTCCACTACTAATAGGGGATTAAGAGGTGATGATTTCATTAGGTCATTTAGAGTTATTTTTTTAAGGATTTTAATGTCTTTAACTCACCTAATATGTCACACAAAGTACTCAGGGTAACTTTATTTGAGAATCTCCTTCTATTTTTCTTTTGAGCTAAATTTCAAGCTTGTAGGATTTTGGCTATCTTTATGGAGACATCAGTTTCAACATATAAGAACTTTATTTTACTAAGTCCAAAAATGGTTGGGATAAACTATTCATAACTATATTGTCTTTACACCATATAGGAGAATAACTCACTGCACTCCAAAAGGCTAAGAAAGAAACTCAAAACTTATCTTCACAACTATGCAACATTAGTCCATAAAGCATCCAAAAAGCTCTTCATATCGCATCTTGGCTTATGAGCTTGCATAGAAATAAGATTCATTCTTCCTTGGATTTTTGTGTAGGCCATTCATTCTCACAGAATTCCTTGATAGGAATGCTTGTAGTGAAAAAAGGCTTACGAATTTACCACCATTATTTTCGATATAACTTTTCATCCAAATAGTTAATAATAAGCATATCTAGTAAAATAACCTTTTTCGTTATGGTGATAATGATTTAAAGATCTAATAGTCTCAGCTAAAATTATAGGAATATGGTTGATTTAGTAACCAAGTTAATCAAAGAAATCCACCATTACAACTTTTAGAAATACCATCATCCCATATAAAGCTAATGCCATCAAATACATTCATCTTTTAGTGTTAAAATATTTGTATATAAAGTCACAAACAATGGACTAACGAGTGCCAACACTTTCACCTTTTCTTTTTACCCAATTATCAACAATTTGCACATCTACTACCATCATTTGAGCAAACTTTTTTCGATAACCAGTCTTTTATTTTTCTAATATACCTTATCAAGATTAAGGAGATCCAAGTGAAAGAAAGTTGAATATTCTTTGATAGTTAGCACCATATCAACCTCATTGAATATAAAGCAGTGATATGAAGAGTCTCAAAACTAAACCATAGCCCTAATAAGTTGATTATTAATATGGACTGAAAAAAGTAATGCAAGGTCCCCAAACTTTTTTTAGAAAGCTCATTGGCAATGACACTCTAATGATTCCAAATACCAACCAAATCACTAAAATCATTTCATTTTAGATTGAGATGGATTTTGGCAAATAGAGTAGTTACATAATTGGCTAGCAAACAATCATCTTTTTTAAGTTGAGCTTTTTTTACTTCATTCTCAGGCACATAAGAAACTTTGATAGGTTCGCCATGGATGTAATTAATTTTTTTTTATTGTTTTGTTGTAATCACTCTTTATACAAATATAATGATGCATGTATGCACAATAAAGTAGAGAAAAAAAGGTTAGTTAATATGATATAACATATACAAGGAATACATACAAGAAAATAACACAACATAAAAGGTTAGTATGTAAGGAATAATAAATTTACAAGAATAGTAATTATCCCATCATGTGTCCTACTTAAGTTTTTTCTAATAAAATGGAGGATAGGGCTCTAACCTAGGTTTAGATCTTTAGGGTTCATGTACATGCTGGGTTCAAAAGCTTAACAATCTAAAAGCTCACAAATTATTTTCTACATCATTGTCCATTGTAGACTAGTAAGGCACTCCAATCCTTGCCCACCATTATAGGCTCAAACAGAAAGAGTTCAATTTGAGTGAGAGTTTTTGCTAGATCACATGAAGATTATCATCTCACAAAAGTGTATGTACTTGCTCCCTTTTAATAAAGAATAAAGTCTGGGTGTAAAGCTTATACATGAATGTAAGTATGATGTGTGTAAAGCGACATGTAGAATAATAAAATAATTAGGTGTAAATAAAAAAATTTGTAAACCAAACAAATAAGAAATCACAAACAAATAGGTTAGTCCATATGAAATTATAAATAATTACATAATAAAAACTATTAAAGTAAGGCTTAAGATAATACATAACTAACTGATGGCTTGACTCTCTAATGTCTCCAGTGGAGTCACCAAATTGTCATAGCATTTAGACCGAAAAACTACTCATTAGACAAAAAAATCATGAAATCTCCACCAATCTTTTTTACCTAGGTGTAATTAGTCACCTATGTGAATCTACCCTTTTTAATGTTAACCTAAGTGTAAACGAAGGGTCTCTAAAAGAATAGTTTATGGTCTACATTAATAAAACTAAGATTCGAGAATCAGTTACATGTAGAGAAGGTATTAGCACCTTTTTACGCCCAAAATTGGTACCAAATTAATTATGTGTTATCTAAATTAAACCTTAATCAAAGATGATTTTATCATGCAAATCAAACAATTCCAATTCTTTTTTTTTTATTTATAGCACATGGTCATACAAAAAAATTCTATCAAAATATCAAGCAATCATGCAATAAATATTAAAGCATACCATGTAAAAATTATTATGCAAATATATTATAGATCATCTCAAATATCATGCCTAAATCATACTAAAATATTCATGCAAGAATGTCATGCAAATATATCAATTATCATGCAATAATAACAATAATGTAAATATATAATATCATGCAAATATATTAATTATTATGCAATAATATAAAATACCATGCAAATATATTAATAACCATTCATGCAAATATATAATCATGAAATCAAATATAATCACACAAATATATTAATAATTATGTATAGTCATGCAATTATGCACACAATAAATATAAAAACATGCAATTAAATATCATTCAAATTAATATAATATTAATCATGCAATAACATATAATATCATATCATGCAATAAATATAAAATTATACAATAATAATAAATAACTATGCAAATAAATATATTAATAATCATACAATCACACAAATAAATAAATTGATAATCATGCAATTAAATATATAATCATGCAATTAACAATGTAAATCATGCAAATAAACATGTAATTAAATATATAATCATACAAATAAATGTATTAATAATTAAGCAATTAAGTATATTAATAATTATGCAATCAAATTATATGTAATCACACAAATAAAAATATTAATCATGCAAATAAATATATTAGGTAAATAAATTATTATGCAAATATAATATTAGTCATCCAAATTCATACAAAAATAAATACCATGCTATAAATATAAAAATAAGAGTAAAAAATTAAATATTACAAAAGTTATAAAAAAATCACAAAAAAAAAAATGAAAGCAAATACTACCTCAATGAATCACGGGTTCCAACAATTTTTTATCTTTAAAAAACTAATACTTCCTACAATGAATATTAACCTTATTTCCAAAAACTCTAATAGGATCTTTTTACAAATTTTTTTGCTTTATTGCTTCTTCCTTGTTAATTCAAAACTTTACCCAAAATTTTTTTTTTCAATAACCTCTATTTGATTTTAAAGTAAATTACTGTTAGGCTCCAATTTAATTATAGATTCAAGGTCCTTATATATAAATTGAATCCCTTTCAATTTGAAAGAAATTAATTCAATCGAGTATAGAATTTCTTTTTAAATTTTATTATTTGTGTAATCTTCCTTTTTTCAATAAATTGAACTCTAAATCTTTCCAATATTATCCAACTATTAAAGTTAAAATCTGAAATAGAATCCAATAGTTGAATTGAATCCAAGATTTTTCATGCAAAATCCTACATTTTTCTTTTCTTTTTTTGTTTTTTTAAATTTTTATCTTTTTTTTTTTTACCAATTGACTTTGATTCTTTTGACTAAAAAAATAAAAATTAAACAAAAAATTAAAATACAAATAAAATTTAAGACTTAATCTTTGAGTCCAAAATTCACTTTTTCAATTAAGGTCCATTTGCACAATCAAAATTAAAATTCAAAGACCAATTAATTTTGAAAAATCCCCATATAAAATATATGTGTCTATAAGTTTGATTGGAGTTTTTATAAGAAGTGCTATTTAGAGTAAAACCCTTCTAAAAGTGTTGTAAAAAGAAGCTAAAATAGTGTTTGGTAAATTTTATGCATGAGTGCTGTAGAATATTGAAAAATTATTCGATAGAATTTTACATAAAATAAAAAAGGCAACTTTATTAAATTAAATGAAAATTTTTAGGTGAAAAATAAATAAAAAAGATATTTTTGTTAATTATAATAAAAAATAAATGAATTCGATAAAAATTAATGTTAAATAATATAATTCTCCTTATTATTTTGTAAATTATTAAAAAATAAAATGAGAATGTAAAAAAAAATTCATTAAATATTTTTTATTAAAATTATCACTTCTTGAAAAAACTTTGATTTATAATTTCATCTAAAAATTTAAATTTATTATCCATAATTTCTTAGAGGGACCAAAAATTAAGCCAGAGATTATACTACTAAATAATGAAAATTGGAACTGTCCAAATGAATGATTAATGCTCCATGTAGTCTTCTCAATTTTCCATTTGACTAAGCCAACAGTGGCATCTGATTGTGCCATCGAGTTGTGTTCTACGATTAACATTTATGGTTGATGATGTTTATTTTTAGTTGCTTTCATGTAATTATCCTTAGAGTCTGTCTATGAACATAAACCCAGACTCCCCACTTTCCTTGAGTGGATTGGAGCAGTTTGATTGTAGATGGTAATTGCTCACTTCCAAAGTCTTGTTGATAGTTTTCAACGCGGGGAATTCTATTTACATTCTAATTTTTATTTTATATATTCCACTATTAAATATACCTTAAATTTAAATTTAAATTTTTTATTTTTATTAAATATACTCCATCCCTCAATAATTGACTTTTCTTTCGTGCCTTTAACATTTTTTCTTCTCTCCCATTTCAACCGTAAAATTTTAGCTTTTTAAAATTAGATTTTCGAGAAATCTTTAAGACTCTTAAAAAATATATTTTTGATAAGTCTAAAAGACTTTCGAAAATACATTTTTCAAAGCTTTTAAAGTTTTTGAAAATTCAATTTTATTTTCAAGAAACCTTTAAAGTTTTCAAAAAAAATTTTTCGAAAAATTTTATTTTTAAAAAATAACATAAATTTTAAAAATTTATTTTTGAGAATATATCATATAAAAAGTTAAAGGTATTGTATTCTCAAAAATAAATTTTTAAAAACATTAAAAAATAAAGTTCAATTGGGTGAGATTTCATTACCTCTTTGAAATAGTTTTTCTCATTATTGTTTCTCATTTTCTATCTTTTTTACATGATTTGTAAGATTTAACAAAAATTTTAAAATTTTGGTTTCAGTTTTAAAGATTTAAAGTTTAGTGTACAAGAAAAAAATGATGAAAAATGAAAAAAAAAGAAAGAAGAAAAGGGAAAGAAGGAGAAGATGGTAAAATTTTAATTTATTAAAGGATAAATTTGATATTTGTTATGTGAATATTTTAAAAAAAAAATTGACGAGGCATAATGAGAAATTTGGTGGTGAATTTAGAAGCTTCTTTCATCGCAAAACTTTGAGGTTTGGTAATGAGGAAATGTCTAATTAACCCTTGAGATAAAACATCAGCTAAAACAAGAACAAATGCTGTAATAAGACAGATATAGGAGGAAAAGAGGATATTTCAGTCTCGATGTACTCTACTCATGCCCAAATTACCAATACGTGCCTACTTTGCACTTTCAGTAGTAGACAAGGCAACGTGTAAATTCTCCAAGCTTGTCCCTCAACGTGTCACTCATAGACAAATCTAACGCCACTTCGTTACTTCTATTACCCAAAAACAATTAGAAAAAAGGTTAGAACATAGAACCGAAAGGAAAAACTCCAAATTGAGGTCTAGTCCAAGAGGCTATGGTTTGGTCCGTTGAGCCATTGGTTGTAGGCAGAGTGATCGGAGATGTGCTCGACATGTTCAGTCCTGCCACTGAGTTTTATTGTCCCGTAGGGCACCAAGCAGGTCACTAATGGCTGTGACATCAAGCCATGTGTTGCTTCTGATAAACCTTATGTTCAAATTCTTGGCCTTTCCATCTCCAGCTGTTTATACACTCTCGTATGTAATTCTTGCTAAAATTTTCTCTAATTTTCTTATAACTATGTCAGTTATTCAAGATATAGTACTGTGGCAATAATATGTAGGTTATGGTTGATGCTGATATCCCCCTGGTAATTAAGGGGGTGGCTCCACTGGTAATTAATTACATTATTATGCTTATCCACTGCATTTGTAATAAGAATGGAATATTCATGTAACTAATACATAAAATTTGGTACAACTCACATGTTTCTGCTGCAGGATTGTTGTAGATATTCCTCAGGCACATGATGCAACCAAAGGTATATAGCTTTTCCATTCTACTCTTTCAGCTGAAAACATTGTTCTTGATTATTATGAGGAAAACATAGAGATTCAAGATAATTTAAAAATCTCTATCTAAATTTCATCTAATTCACAATTTGGGTCAAATCTAAAACAACTTTTGATTCTAAACTATATCTAACTTTTCATAATTCAGGAAGGGAGTTAGTTTCTAACATGGGACCACGGCCTACTACAGGAATTCACAGGTATATTTTGGTTCTCTTTAAGCAGGAAGGAGCAGTGGAAGGAGGGAGTCAACTGTCAGATGCCCGTGCCAACTTCAGTACTCGCCAATTTGTTGCTCAAAATGGGCTGCGACTTCCCGTTGCTGCATTGTATTTCAATTCAGAGGGAACCGGCAATGAAGAAACGCTAGCTGATGGATCATAGCTTACAGTGCAATATTTAATCCTCAATAATTGGTAGATTTTGTGATAAATTCTTATTCACTTAAAAAAGGATATGTACAGAATAGGTTGGTAGGGTTATGAAGAAGGATGTTTGTTGTTTCAGAACTTATTTTGTTCTGTATTTAATTTTCATATTCATTTTGTCTGAATTTAATTAAAGTCAGAATCATGAGATAGTGAAATTAGGAAGAGCACATTCAAAAAGATTGGATGTGTGTTGGATAGTGTTTCTACATAGGGCAAACCATGACCACTGAGTTGAATTGAAATTAAACTTGATGAGACCACAACTTTTGGGCCTTAATTACCTAATATAGATTATTGATTTGTTTTAAATCATAGTAAAATAATTTTATATTAAGAACTTGAATTTGGTTAAATTCATTGACGAAATATTTTTAAAAAAGTAATATTTAATGAATTTAAATTTTAAATTTTAATATTTATAATTTTTTATTCTTAGATTGCAACTTGGTTTGTAAAATATATATATATATATATATATCACACTACATCTTTTTAATTTGTTGTAATAAAATTCAGTTGTTCTTGAAAAATTAGCCAGCAAATTTGACCATCAAGACTCAAAAATTTAAGATTTTTCAGTAACTTAGAAGAATAAAGCAAGAATTTGAAACTTCCCCAATTTAGCCATTAGGCACCAAGGATTTTTTGGCCTTTCCAAAATCTGCGGAGTTTCTCTGACCTTTTCCAACCTTTCCTCTCAAGTAATTTACTTTAAATACGATTTAAGACAAGCCAGACAAAATAAGGCAATTGCGTGAAGCCCACGAGGGCCAATCAAAAGTGGGCCCAAAAATTCCTGAGCTGACGTCTTCTCCAATCTTAGGGCCATTGAGTCAGACGCAGATCTCAACTTGTTCTTCTTCCTCTGGCGCCGCTAGGTTTTACCGAAAACGAAAAAAGAATGAAGTTTGGGCATTAAAAACACATCCGAATTTTTTATTGTTAATCAGAACAGAATCATCCATGAGAAAATGCTTTCAAGAACTTCGTCTTCTGCTTCTTCTTCTATTATTCACCGCCTTCATACGCTAGCTTCTTCAAAGCTCCCTCTTTTGCCTTCTCTTTCTACATCGCCATGTCCAGGTTCTTCTCTTTACCCTTTCTTTTTTTTTTTTTGGTTTTTTGTTAAAAATTTTTTTTTTTGGCTTGGGTTATTGTTTCCTGGGTCTGGGTTTTTTGGGGGATTAGCTTCTCTCTGAGCTTTGGTTTAAGGGTTTTAAAGTTTTTCTTTTTTTTGTTTTAGAAAAGGTGATTTTTTTTTTTATCTAAGAACTAAGAAGGTTTATTCTGGTGTTCTTTGGGTGTAGCAAAATGTAATGATTTCCTTAATTTAATGATAGCACAATTAATTATTACATTAGAGGTTTGAACCTTTTAGAAAAATATGTTTCCAACAACTTGGGAGGTATGAAAGTAGATTTCTTGCTGTCATATTGTGTGAAATTGACAAATGGATTTTGTATACTTACCTTTCTTTGTAAGAAATTTAGAATAGCTTCTAAGCTTTATAGAATTAATATGGTTAATGATGAGAGAACTGTTGGGATGCAGACTTTTGACATTTGTTAGGAAAGCTGCGCAATCTGCTATTTCAAACCAGAGAAGGAGTTATTCAGAATTTAGGAAGTATGGAACAGTTGTTAGTATTGGGTTGCGTTTGCCACAATGTAGAGTTTACTCCAATTATAGGTATAACATTGGAGGAAAGCCTCCCTTCTTACTGCAGAATACCAAGGAAGGGTTGTGTCGAGGTTATTTTGCCAGGAACCATTCCTTCCTTTCTGCAAGTGGTGCAGTAACTCATCATGCCCAAGTTGCTTGGAAAAGGCTTACCCACAAATGTTCTGCCACTGGTCGTACTTTACCCCAAATAAGCAGGATTGCTCAAGCAGTCAGCTTAGCTTTGTCCCGCTCACACTTGATAGTTCCTGGTATTTTTGGCTTGATATGTGGACAAGTGGCATTGGCACAGAGGACTTTAGTACAGACAGATTACTACCCATCACAGAATTCTTTGTCTATGCGTGCACAAGATGGGCATGCTTTTGTTTCCTCTTTACTATTATCGGTAGTAGAAGGTGTTATACTGCTGGTGAGGGCTCTGTATCTTGCAGTTTTATTCTCTCCTAGCATAATAATGGCACCATTTGCCGACTCTTGTGGTCCCCAATTCAGGAAAATGTGGCTTGAGGTTGTGCATCGCACACTTGAAAAGGCAGGTCCAGCATTCATAAAGTGGGGTCAATGGGCAGCAACACGACCAGATCTCTTCCCTAGAGATTTATGCACCAAGCTTTCAGAGCTTCACAGCAAAGCTCCTGAACATAGCTTTGCCTACACAAAGAAAACTATTGAAAGAGCATTTGGCCGCAAGCTTTCTGAAATTTTTGAGCGTTTTGAAGAGGAACCTGTGGCATCTGGAAGTATAGCTCAGGTGCACCGGGCTACTTTGAGATTCCGCTATCCTGGTCAACAGGTCAAGCCTATGGTAGTTGCTGTAAAGGTTAGACA
Source organism: Durio zibethinus (assembly GCF_002303985.1). The sequence continues at coordinate 10,356,622 of NW_019167982.1, forward strand.
TCCTGGTGTTGGTGAATCAATTAGGAGAGATTTTATGATTATCAACACAGTGGCAAAGTTATCAAAGTTCATTCCAACACTGAACTGGTTGAGATTGGACGAGAGCGTCCAGCAGTTTGCTGTTTTTATGATGTCTCAAGTTGATCTTGCAAGGGAAGCTGCCCATTTGAACCGTTTTATATACAATTTCCGAAGATGGAAGGATGTTTCTTTTCCTAAGCCTGTGTATCCACTTGTGCATCCTGCTGTTTTAGTGGAAACTTATGAGCAAGGGGAAAGTGTCGCACATTATGTTGATGGACTTAAAGGACATGACCGGATTAAGATTGCACTTGCTCATATTGGAACTCATGCACTTTTAAAGATGCTTTTGGTAACTACTTTTAATTTGTTTGCATACGCTTCTGGTAACATTCATATGTGATATGTACTTGATGATGTTTGATCCCTTTTTCCCATCATCTTGACTGTTTTAGAAATAAAGTATAACGATTATGGTTTCCAAGAGATTATAATTTTCTTCTTTCAGGTGGACAACTTTATTCATGCTGACATGCATCCTGGAAATATCCTTGTTCGGGTGTCTCAAAGCAAGGCTTCTCGAAAACGGCTATTTAAATCAAAGCCTCATGTCATCTTCCTTGATGTAGGCATGACTGCTGAACTTTCTAAGGGTGACCGTGTAAATTTATTGGAATTTTTTAAGGCTGTTGCCCGTAGAGATGGCCGCACTGCTGCAGAGTGCACACTCAGACTATCGCAGCGACAAAACTGCCCGAACCCTAAGGCTTTTATTGAGGTGATGTATATAGATGTAACCCAAACTGTTCTCAAACCCAAAGGCTTTTAGGGCAGTGAGGAGTTAAGGAAAATGCTTTTGTTGTTATGTTCTTTTCCTTATTTTCCCATTTAGTCTACCCAAATGCTTTCGATTGTCATCCCTTGTTCTATTGGTTTTTCATTTCAGATGAATGCATTAATGGTGTGTCATCTCTATTCCAAGTCAGAATATCTTTATTCTACCCCTCTGAACCGTTCCATTTTCATACAAGTTATTTAATTCTATATCTTCTTTGTGTTCTTATTCTTAGTTTTCTAATACCATGTTTCACCAGGAAGTAGAAGAAGCATTCACTTTTTGGGGTACTCCAGAGGGTGATCTAGTCCATCCGGGTGAATGCATGCAACAACTGCTTGAGAAAGTAAGGCGTCATAAAGTCAATATTGATGGAAATGTATGCACTGTGATGGTCACAACTTTGGTTCTTGAGGTAACTTCTGTCTTCATTTTATGTGCATCCAAACTTTCACCTTGAAACCTTGACCAAGCATTTGAGACGTCTACTCCATGCCCCCCTATTTTTGCTCTTATTTACCTGCTAGGAAAGAATTTCTTGTCTTTATGTTTGCTCATGTTTATGTATTGTGCTTTATGTTTTTATCTGAAGGAAACAAAATAAATAGCTGTCATCATAGTTGTTGAGTAAATCTGCCAGACTAGTTGAGTCTGGAAGTTAAGAAAGGGGACGTATTCCCATCTCAGGATTGTTTCATAATAGTCCTAGGCGTGACTTGCTGAAATGTCTTTACAATATGAAAATAAAATAATCATTATTGCCATTTCAGATAAATTGAATTATTTCATCATCACATTTTGGTTCTTGTTTAAAATGTAGGGTTGGCAAAAGAAACTTGATCCAGGATATAATGTAATGCAAACGCTACAGACATTGCTACTCAAAGCTGACTGGGCAAAATCGCTTTCCTACACTATTGATGGGCTGATGGCTCCATAAAACATTATCCGAAGTATGGTTAGCTGAATGCATTCTCTCAATGGATCATTTGTTTCTGTTTCTAGAAAACAATTTTGATAGAGCTGAGACCCTAGAATATACCGGTCCTGAAAAGCATCATAAGTAGTATTTATCTTTTCAATGAAATTTTGAGCTAATGTGAAATTTAATCCTTCTGTAATTATTTGTTAGTTTGTTACTTTCCGCTATTCATTGCTGTTATATCTTTAGCCCCCAAAACTCACAGAGGGGCAACACAGAAATAAAGTGTCAAACTTTTTTTTTTTTCCTTTAAATTGTTATGGAGGGACAAACAATTCATGTACCAACACGTAGTGGTCGATTGGTTTTGTTGTGTACTTTATGTTTTCGAAACTTTTGTTTTGTTTTATTTTTAATTTATTGAATTTGAAAACACGTTGAGATAGTTTTTGTTTTCGAAATGTAAAAAACAAAAACATGTAAGGGAAAGTGATTAAAACTCTAAGATTCCATTTGTTATTAATAATATATTTATATTAATATATTATTATTTATAATATATTATTTATATTATTAATATAATGTTTATACCACAAAAATATTATTTTATTAATATAATAAATTAGCGTCATTAAAAGAGTTTAATTGTAATTTTGTGAACAGTATCCATGTAATGACAGTTTTAAATTGTTTTCAAAAAATTTAAAATATCATTTTTATGTTTTCAACAATTTTTAAAATTTTTCAAAATTTTATTTTCAATTTTCAAAAAAAAAAAAAAAAAAAATTTACTGAACATGTTTTTGTTTTTAATTTAAAAAATAAAAAAGACTAAACGAAAACACAAAACAGAAAACAAAAACGATACTAAACGACCCTTAATTAATGAAATGGTGCTTGAATTGTGCAAGGATAGTAGCCATCAACAAATAGCAATTTCTAGTTCTCTTCTATTGATTATTGCTGAAAAATTACTCCTTATTTCTGTTCTTTGCCAGGAACAAAATTAAACATAATCATGGAGCAAATTTACTCGGGCCACAGCCGAAAACCTCTTGTTTTCTGTCAATGCATAAAACTCTGACTTGATGCCTTAAACTAAATTTCAGAAATGGAAGGAGAGGAATCATTGAATAAAAAAATATTCCATCCATTACAGGAACAACTCAGTTGAAAACTAAAACAATTTCCACATTGCCTTTCTTTTGAACAAATGGTTGCTCAACAAAAGGAGCATCAGATTGACAAAGATCGGTGATTGCTTTATTAGAGAAATTAGCTCTGGTTGTATTGAACAAAAAGGTAAAATACTATGAATGATTTTCCATCTGACTTCGGTTGTAATAAGTAGATGGTTGATCAATATTACACATTTACAAAGTCAGTTGCAGTAAAGTGGCCTAGTTCCACATGATTTGACTTCCATATCCAATGGGGGGAGAGAATGGACAATTGCATCAAAATTTCCGCATGCAGTGAGCAATGCTTTAAAAAAGGAAAAACCATAGAGCACAGCAATAGCCAGAAACTGAGAATCCCTCAGATCACATGACATTTTTCTCCAATTCTCAACTACTCACTGAGCTCAGCACTGGACCTAAACTCAAGAATGAGGCATTATGTTATTAGCTGTAATTTTAGTGGAGTTTGATGAAATATCATGCTAACAGCAAGATAAAGACTTAATATTACCACAAAAGTAACTTACTCTGCACATGTAAGCTCACGAATTTCTCTTATTGCTGCTCTAATCCTATACAGGGCCATCTTCTCAACCTTGATTTTGGAGCAAAAGCACAACATATTCACATTACTACAGAAAATGAAAACTGTTAACTAGAGTTACATTTTAAAAAAGTTTACCTCAAACTTCTTTGCTTTTGCTTTGTGATCTTCTGGAAGCAGACGAAGTTCATCTATCAACTGGATACACTTGGTCACATTTTCCGGTGAAACAAAATCCAAAACCACATTAACGCAGGACTGTAGGTTGTCAGGGGAAAAAAAATCTTCGTAGCCATATAAATTGGTAAAATTTCTTGGCAAAGAAATAACTTGTAATTCATAAAATTGAAATAAATGAAGACACATATGGAGCAAATATAAAATTATTGATAATTTACACATAAAATCATTCATAACAGTAAATTTCATAATAATTATTCAAGACCAAAGACATCAGTAGTATACGTTACCTTAACATTCCTAATCTGGTATGGACAGCCAGCTGGAATTATAACAGCTTCTCCAACATGTTGCTCAAAAGTCCAGGGTTCAATTTCTAGTAGCAATATGAAGTGGAAAGAAATTTCAGTAAGTTTATCCTCAAATATAATGAGATAAACAAAACTTAGTAAACTCACCATACTCCTCCTTCAGCCTTCTCTTGTGACTTGTGTCAAGAAAGAAATTCTGATCAAGGATTGGATGAACCACCTGCAGGAGGGTAAAAAATCAGAATTATGTCCATTCTGCTAGCACATTGTCAACTCTCGGAACTGGTCTTACATGCTTTCGAAAGCCACACGTGTGACCAAACTCATTTGAATGCTTTCTAAGGTACTCCATAAGCTTTGGAACATCCTGCCTTCGGAAGACATCCCATTCTGCACCGCATGACTTGGCCAAGTCAGTTCTTTCCCCAAACACTTCCTGCTTTTCTAATGCTTCTGTGTTGTGAATGGTATGGCATGGAAGTAGTGCAGGTTCAGAATTTGAATTACAATCAGAATCAGAATCAGAGTCAGAGCTATCTTCCTTATCATGGTAAACATCTCTATCTTTGAAACCTAAATCATGTGCATCATGCACAGCAGAAGGTAATCGGGAAACTTTGGGTACTCCGTCATAAGCATGCATTTCTTTACCAATCATTTCATTCATTCCTACTTCTTCCATATTTTTGCCATGTGGTGGAGATTTTTCCTTGACTTTATAAGCCATCTTTTGATCAAGAGTAGTATTAGCAAGCTCCTTTTGGTCTTGAGATTTTTTCTTTTTCATTAACTTTCTTATTTTATTAAGCTGCTTCATGGACACAGAAGCATCTGTAGCATGTGCCAAAACATTAACCTGGGATAGAAAGAGGGAAAAGGAAAGACAATAAATGAACAAGATTACTTACATATCAATGGAGTTTTCAGCAAGTATGATAAATGTATGTATTAAAGGGGTTTTCACAAGAATAGATATAGATTTAAGGTTGTGCTTTACTGGAAGGTTCATATTTCACTTTGAACAACTTCAAATCATATCCCCAATAGTTGATGCTCAGTGAACTCCATGATAACATTTCAAATAATTTCTTGCTGAGCTCACCTTACAACATTATCCTTCTAAGGGATGATAAGATTTGTCAGAATATACATACATTTTGTAAAGGTAGAAAGTTATATGGACAAGGATACACAGATGATCAATTAGACACACGATGCCTTGGTCAAATCATATTTTGAAAATTGTAAAAGAAGTGCATAGCATGAAATATGTGTAAGAGATTATGATGCATGTCAATATGCAAGATTAAGCATGACTCAAATTTATTTTCCACTATGAAATGTGCACTTGGCTGAGTTGTTAGTTTTATCAGAATGTTCACAACATACAGTAAACTGTTCACTAGCAAATATCATTGTGCAAGAGTAATTAACATTTGAGTCTAGATAACTTGAATAAAACGTGCATCATCCCAAGTTTTAAGAGATAGGATAAATTGACCAAGATACAAGCAACGGGCAGAAATAGACATACCACATCACATAAACTATAACATAATTTTGTCACCGAATTGGCCTGCACAAGTTCCTCCCCACTGCAATATGATATAGAGACACATGGGCCTAGGTCAGGCTTTATGATTTCTTGTGGCAACCTTGCAGCAATGTTCAAAAGACCACTTCCAGGATCCATGTATTCTGGAAGTGGTAAAGCTTGAATGATTTCGGTATAATGATCTGGGAATTGTTCTTGAAATATATGAGAAGAAAGCCAGCCCTTCAGTTTCAGCTTCTCATCACACATACTAGATTGTGCCAGCCCCATCAATGACCCCAAAAATAACTGCTTAATACCAATTTCAACCTACCACAATAAAAGGTAAAATTGTTTATAGCCTTCACCTCACTTAAGATCCTAGAAGGAAGTGAAACAAAATGCAAAGGGCTTAAATACCAATTCTCATGAAAATTTAAAAGAAAAAAAAACGTGAGCATGAACATGGAGGTTAAATGCACTTTCATGAATGGCCTATATTTGGATTGTGGATGTGTGTATGTGTGATAGAGAGACAGAGAGAGAGATGGAGTAATGAACAAAAGACGACCAATTTTATCTTCCTGTAAATCCAAAAAAATTAATAATTTGATGTGGCATGTAATGTAATTTAAAAAGCTAACCTCAAACCAGTCCAAGCAACCTGTAGTTTTACTTAGTTCCTCATTCTCAGCTTTGGCAACACTATTCTTAAGATACAAGCAAAACAAGAATACCGGATCCCAACTCAAAGCTGAAGTATCGTGAAGAACATTTCGAACTATTACAGGATGGCCTTTACCCCAATGCTTCTGGAAGTGCTCCAGGTTATCACCATGATTGTTCATGATAGTTGGGTAAAACAGAAAGTTATCATTTGAATTCTCTCTCCTAGCAGCCTCTTGCAACTGCTTCACACCATTAGCTTCATAATCTGTCCCAGGACATAGTGAGCAGAATGAAAAAGTATCAAAGGCTTCCGGCAATTCATAGCTGCCGACTATTTCTTCAGCACTTATTTCCAGCTCCTTGAACCATCTTAGTGGCAAAATACATCTCAGATCAAGAAAGCCATCACCACAACCACCAAACTTTCTGGGTGGGCATGATATAGGAACAATGCCATCAGGAGCTTTCAGACTATGCAATGATGCAGAAGAATCAAAATGTCTACTGTCATATTTTTGCTTAGAGATTCTTACAGATTTCTTATCTGAAAGGCGAATGCCAGGAAAACTACTTTTCCTTCTATTTGGGCATTTGCAGTTAAGTTTTTTGATACTTCCAACTAAACTCCCTTGAAAGATATCCCGACAACAACTTAAGCAGAGGTTATATGAACACTTTGGGCAGCTTCTATGGAAATCCAGTATGAAATTCTTGCAGTTACTGCTGCTCCAGAAGTAATATCATCACCAAAGAGCAACAAAAAATAAATTACATATATTTTATTGAATATATTTTAAGCAGCAAAGAGCATACCAACAATATTCCTTATTGCCACGAAATTCAGTTGGTTGGACCTGAATATCACAGAGTTTTTGGCCTATGACACACAAGATCACATCACAACCTCTTCCATTGATTAAATATAATTGTTTTGATAAAAAATTGATGAAAAGTAATTGTAATTACCTTTTACTTTTGCCTCTACTTCAATCTCATCACCCTGGTCTTGGTTTATTTGTTTCAAAACAGGAAGAAGCATGCAGATCAAATAATGAAAATGTAACACCTTGTCCACTTTGTTTTTGTCCCTTAGAAACTCCTGAGACATGTTTTTTTGCATTAGGCAAAACATCAAATCTTAGCATGGAAATATGCAAGCAGCAAGTCAAATTGAAGTGTTTCAGATGTAATCAGACCTTACATTCAGTGTCTCTATGTTGACTCACTGAGCAGGCCTTGCAGCCACAAGTTCCACGACATACTGGACAAGTTATCTTAACTTCTTCTTGCTTAACAAAATACCTATATGCATTTTAACCTCATAAGAGTCAATCAACACCTATTTTATAACTCCAACCAAATGGCTCAAATCCAACATTGCAGATTGCATTCAAACCAAAGAGATGAGACATAGAATAAATACATTTTGAATGCATCATTTCAAGCCAGATTGGGAAAGTATTCTCCAAAACACTATTTCTGGAAGGTCCATACAAATAGTTGAGATACTAGGTGAATAATAACTTCCAGAGTGGCTGAAACAGGTATTTATACCTTAAATTTATTGCATTTTGATATACTATTCGTATCCATGTATTATACATTTGCTTTCTTCATTAATAACCAAACATATAACTACTTTACAATCACAATGCAAACAAAACCAAAAACAGAAAAGATAACTCACTGTTCTTTTATGCAATCCAAGCAAAAGAACTGCTGTCTACAACTGGAACACTTGATCAAACTACGAACACCGCTTTTTCTACACCAGTGGCACCTTATACTTCTCCCTCTCCTCAAATTCACCACATTCTTCTTATAAGGCTCAACCTTAGTTAAGGGAAAAAAAAACCATTACTCGGAAAACAGAACAAAAAAACCAAAACTAAAACCAAAACCAAAACAAAATAATACCTGCAATGTACCAACAGGTAATGGTTCAATGTTCTTAGACCGAAACCGCCTTCTGGTAATTGCAACAGTATCAGTTTCAGTTTCTCCTACTTTAACATTAAAACAAGAACCTGAAACAGAACCTGAACCCGAACCAGAACCGGAACATGAACCAGCATTATCAAAATGTGGACTTGAAGAAGAAATAGCCATTAACCCATTAGGCAATTCTCTCATTAAATCACCTTTTTCTTCTTCTTCATCAAAATCACTACAATCACTTTCTTTCCTTTTCTTCTTCTGAATTTCTCTTTTCAAAACCATTCTTATGAGCTCCAATGGCAAATCTCCTCTCTTCAGTTTCATCTTCCGAACAGCTTCGTCTAAAGCCTCAGATTCCCTTCCGATCACCCTCTTTCGCTTCATTGGCCCGGCTAATTTCAGCAACTTTGCCCTAATTTCGAGCTTGTTCTTCTCGAAACCTTTCTTTTTTCCCTTTTTCCTTTGCATTTTGAGGGATTCTGGTACTTTCTGTTTCTTTTGTCGGTGACGGCCTTGGATATGGTGAATCTCACACAGCTTTTTGCCTTCCATTACTCGTCGCTTACACCGCCATTGCCTCCCGTCGGTTCGTTTGCAACGGAGATGGTCTGGCAGAGCACCTTCTTCCTCCATTCTGATTTCCCAGGAAAATTTTTTCTTTTCCCGGAAAATTAATGGGATTCTTGAGAAAACAAGGAAGAGGGTTTGGGTTTAGAGGGGAAAGAGGAGAAAGGGGTTTTTTTAGGAAGGGTAAAAAGAGTTGAGAGTAGGGTTTATTGGAGTAGTAGAGTGAGAGAGTGAAGGGAAAGTGGCAGATATCGTAATTTTGAGGAAAGATAAGAGTCCAGTTGTTTTGAAAACTTTCCAAATGGTGCATAGAGAGGAAGTTTTGATCGGGAGTTTGACAAGCAGACAATTAGGGAGTCTCTTCGGGTTTTTTTTTTTTTTTTTTTTTGAAAATGCATTTTTTGAGTGTTGACAAATAAGCGTTAATAGATGTATTTATGACAGATTCTTTTTCAGAAACGCCTCTTTAGCTTTTTGTTGGGATTTTTTTCTTTAATTTTTTTTGGGGGGGGGTTGTTTAAAGAACATTGCTCTGGCTGCTGGGCTGAAAATCATATCAGCAGTAGTGCAAATGTTAATGAAATTTGAGTATGCACCAGCTAATCAGATGATAGTTTGATTGTCTAACTTGAATGGCAATTGCCAATTGCAGTAAGAAGTTGAGTTGTATTTGCATTTTAATCAGTTCTTTTTTTTTAGCAGAAGATATTGGTCATGGTTTTTTAACATATGATGCAGAAGAAATGTCTGATATGAATCATTTCAGGTTTGTTTGAGAAATTCTGGTGCAGATTTTCCGTTGTGGTGTTTTACATGGAAAATTTTTTGGTTCTTACCTGATAGTTTATGATATGGTTCAAAGTAAAGCATTACAATCAGGAAATAATTCTGGTAGTGATCATACCAGGATAGTGGCACTCTAAGATTATCAGATTAGATACTATTTTTTGGCAGCATATTCTAACTTGTGTTTTCTTTGATAACCACTATCATATCAGCTGTCATTACAAGTAAAACTGACAGTTTATTTAATGCACAGATTTATTACAACAATGAAATAAGAGCAATGGTTCTACAGCAATCACAAAAGGAAAAAAAGGAAAAACATAAGCTGTTAAGTTGCAAGTCCCGGTAAACAAAATGGTTACTATGGCTTTGTTCAAATAGTGGTCAATTATCCGATCAAAGAAGTTCCTCTGTTGATTCAATTTATACCACCAATCTTTCTCTGGGCATGAAGCAGAAACCACCCATCCATTTACAAAATCTAATCTAATTTCTAGCATTATTATTCCAATCCTATACACTTGCTACTATAGTAACAATTTCATGGTTTTGATTATGATTTACAGCAATTTGCATAGTTATTGCACTACTTTATGCAAAAATTTTGGAACTCTGAAACTTATCCGTTTCTCGAGATACTGAATAGACCAAAGAGAAAAGACTTTGTATAACTCGAGGGCCCATTTATCTCTGGTTCCAATGTTGCATGCTGCTTTGCTTTTAACATGAATCATCGGTATTGGCGTAATCATCATCAGACTAGTTGTTGTGCAGTTGGCATTTGTTTTGATCTGGAACAGCAAGAAGATAGCAGGATTTGTTAACCTGGAAATTGTGGTTTTCTGGTCTCTGGAGTCCTACAAAAACAAATGGTGCCACTGTTGTTTGGAGATATGGCGTTACCACTTACCACAGATTGCCTGATTTGATTAGTCAAATGTGATGAATTATCATTGGTATTTCAATTAAGCTATTGAAATTCTACAATACATCATTTGAATAAACTTTGATCGTTCGGATCCCAATCTCCTGAGAAGGGAAAACTAACATGGAAGAACTAATTGATTTTTCAATTTTTCATCGAGAACTGAAGAATTGCTGCTGAGGTTATAATTTCCAAAATATTGGAGAAAAAGGCTGAAAAGGGTAACAAACAACGAAGAGAGATAAAACCATAAAATTTATATTCTCTCGAGACTTGATGGCCTTTGTTCAAGAAAGAGCAAAAAAACATGATTGAATGTAGCGCTGGCGAATTCCTCCCAGAAATTGAAAGAATTCATCAACGCTGCACTCAATGACGTTTCTTCCATCTGGGAATCCCCAAACCTTTGCTTCAGCTGCAATCCAAGAATCGCGGACTATCCATCCAATATCTATGTAATGCAGAACAGGCTCCTATACGAGTTGCAGTACATGTAACTTTGAATTTGATTTGTACTTCCATATCACTTTGCCAAACTGGACAACAGCATCTCCCTTCAACATGTTAGCAAAATATTTATTCCCTTTCTTTTTTCTGGGGGTTTGAATGAGCTTGCCTTTGTTTGAGAGACTTTCAGGCTGTACTGATTTCCTGTACTGGAATCTTCAATCTTGTACTACATTTAACCCCCCAACATCCAACTACCGACTTCACGGTCTGGTTTACCATGATGTTCTTTTTATAGTTTACTAGTAAACTAATCCCGTTTCGCTTGGAATTCGTTGAGGTCAATAATTTTTTACAGCGTATTATAAGGATAGAATTAAATATATTTAAATGTATTATATTTGTATTTATATATGAAATAAAAAATTATAATTTAGTGAGAAATTAAAAGTTAATATTATAATTTTGTTTTTTGTACCAAATAAAACAAAGGGATGAAACAAATATATATACAAAAACAGACTCTCTCAAACAAAATTCAACTAAAAAAGCATGTCTTATTTTCTCATATCTAAAAACTTATTAAATCTAAAAAAATAGACAGCTATTATATGTAAAAAACTTATACAGTAATAAACTTTTTAAAAATCTAACTTATAAAACAACTCATATTATCACACATCAAAACCCACTAAATCCAAAAAAATAGTAATTATCATGTGTAAAAAGCTTATCCATAATCCCTAACATCTCAAAACCCACTAAATCACTTTAAAAAAAAAAAAAATCTGTCTTTAAGCCGAGACTCTTTTTATAGATAGTAGTATAAATAAAAGATTTATCTGAAGTTCAGGCTCTCAGTAGGGACCACTTGATTGGTCGGTCAAATGGTAGAACTATGATAATTTTCTGTTGTTAGCATACTTCCATTGACCAGCTTTTTACCTCTTTTAATAAAAGGGCATTTCAATCTTCCATAAAGGAGGGAAGCCTATAGTTTTTATAACTAATGTGTTACTTTGATGTTTAACACCTGCTTTTAATTTTGCAGGATTAATGCAAAAAGTGCAAGGTTCCTTGATTGGATATATAGTAAAGTTACATGTGGAAAAGGAGATGAATATGCCTAGTTTAAGAATATCAGTGAAGAAGAAGAAAAATAGTCTAGGAGATGAATAACAAAAATAATTACATTTACTATATATATATAACTAAAATCTGCTTATCTTCTGCGAGGAATGATCTTATCCTCTGCATCTTCATGCACAACATGTAGAACTTCATTTGGAGGAATGTGCCACCAATTTTGTGGTTTCTCCAGCTGATGTCCTATTTTAGGCAATTTTATCAGCAGCTCTATTGCCTTCCCTATGGATATGAGTCACAATACAATTGTTCAGCTCCGGAAATCAAGTTTATGTGACTAACATGTCTTTGTAATTCGGCACATTTAACCTGCCTCCTCTTGATAATGATATCGACCAATGTCTTGGCATCACCTTCAAGCCATGCATCAGTCGAACCATTTTCCAAAACCAACTCAAGGCCTCTTCGCAGTACGGCTAGTTCTGCAATAGTTCTAGTTGTTCTTCCTATAGATTCAGCATAACCAAGTAGGAATTCAGCCTTGTGGTTCCTGAATACCCCTCCAATACTAGCTTGTCCTCTAGCTTTGCAAGATCCATCAAAATTTCATTTGGTCCAGCCAATTTAACGTTTTGCCCATGCCACTGGAATAGGTTCTTTGTGATAAGCAACAATCGGACTGGGTTTTGTATCAGTCTTTGGCATCTAAAAATATTGATGGACTACCGGTTGAAGTTTATGAATAATCAAAATTGAAAGGAATGGTTTTTCAGATTGGAAAACCAAGAATGATGCTTTTCCTCTCTCTTGGTATGTAAAACAAAATGGAAAATCAATATTAACAAAGAGAAAAGAGGAAGAATGTACAAAGATTAATGACTTCAAAAAATTCAGTGTTACGTTAAAAACGAAAGCAGAACAATGTAACAAAAAAACCTAGGAAGATGAAAGTTGATGAGAAACAAGTGCGGGTCTATACCATGATTTTACAAGCAAAAAATAGAAGACATCTTCAGAGAACTAATAAGAAAGATGAAGAAAAACCAGAGGTGTTAGGCTCATAGATGTTTAATTCCTTCCTTTTGATATCGGATTGTAAAGTTGAAGTGGAGATAAAGCAAAGAACATTCAGAAATTTAGAGCTAGAAGGCAACATTTTGATATTCATATGATTAAAATGGCCAGAGAGATTTCTTCAAGAACTCTCAAGCATCTTCTGTTAATTGGATTCTTAAGAAAAGCCTCTGTGCATGATTGGAAACTTGCATGAGAAGAAAGATTCATGGAAATGCCGGATATGATGGCTACCATCAAACTATAACTGTAAAAATTAACTGCGTCTATCCAAAGAAAAACTGAATTATAACTAATTTTGTATATCTTTAACCTATACTTTAGGGGCACATTCCAATTGAATTGAGGTTGCAGTACAAAGGATGGTGTGGAAAGGGCTTTACTTAATTTAGTTGACTTGGATTGTAATGCATTTATAATTTGCCACTTATGATCTAATTTTATTCCATAGAGAATTGCAGGTGCAGCCACGTCTAAGTCCTCATATTCTCTCCTAGGATCCTGATGGTTAAAAGAACGTAGAGAAAAAAAATCGACAAAATTTTTGTTTGATTATATCATGAGTTGCGTGGATCGGTGGATCTTCCCACTGTCTATGCTACAACTTCTGGAACTCTTTAAAACTTATTCATTTGCAACATTAGAGTTTGAACCATTCAGTCAACGACTAGACCTAACTGCAAATTACTAGTCGTCTCAATTAGGTTTAAGCATAAGAAAGCTTGAGTTTCTTGGTCACTTCAGTTATGATAGAAAAAGGGTATGGAAATTGGAAAATGGATAGATGCGTAGTAGGAAACACTAAAATGATGATTTATAAAGACTGGCTTGAACAGTTCTGCAGTTAGGAAAGACTGGCAAACTAAAATTCTATCCTTTATCAAGCTTGAACACTTCTGCAGTTAGGAAAGAACAACTTTTTTCATTGGATAACAAGATAGACTTGGATCTTTAGAAGGCATTCTTTTTACCAATGAGCCACAACCAGTCCAAAGCAACACCTGAAAATATGCCAGCTAGTAAACATAGTACTAGTAAATTACCTAAGGCATTTTGCTCAGGTCCCTGCCAAAAGAAAAAGGATAAATTTTCATCAGAAATTAATGAGAATACTAAGATTTGTATCAGATTTCAACCATGTAAAAGAAAAAAAAAAAAAAGATTTACTGCAAAGACTATGCTAAGACTAACCTTGTAACCTTTAGGGGCTGCTGTCATGACACAGACCGTGAGGTGACCATTTGTTAATCCCAGGAAGGATACAAGCAGTATCATCCATCCCTGATCACCATACTTGGCAGTGAAGTAGAAAGCAGGGATCAGTAAGAAACGAGAAAGTATTGCAATCATAAGGCCCTTCCTGGATTCTATCTTAAGGAATTTCACTAGAGGAAGATATCTTGATATCAGATCCCACACATTGTAAGCTGCTATCAGCACAAGAGGATACCTAAAAGTTCCAATCATAAGAGGAATTTATCTTCAGTTTAGAAAGCAATTACCCAGGAAGACAATTACTAAGGAAGTTTTTCCTTGACAGTCAAATGCCTTTAAGGGCTTACAACTATTCAATTACTTGGATAAATACTCCAAGTAGATAAAATTGTGCACATATCTATATGTAATGCTAGTGCCATAAAAACTTTCAAACAGATGGGAATCATGCAGTAAAGACCAAGTTCAATGGGCCGTTGAAACATTTTTCCAAATAGCAATTGTTATGGATATAGAAAGTAAAAATTAATGGTGGCAAAACCAGTCTGATCCTGAGCAGACAAATCTTCAAATACCATAAAAAGTATACAATTTGTACTTATTCTAGTCAAGAAATGAATAATTACCATGTACCCAACTTGTGTTCACCAGTGTTTTCATATAAGAACCCAGGGAAAATTGACAATGTTAAGACGTATATCAGAAAAAGGTCAAGCCCGTAATCTATATTCTGAAGGAATAACTGTTTGTTGCTCAATCTCTCATTCTGTTTAGCATTGTCTTCAAGCTGTCGAAATGCCAAAAACTATTAGTTTATGAAATGTCAAAAAAGTTTCACAAATATGACACTAGCAGAAGGTTGCAGTACTCCTTGGTCTTCTTTTGTTCGGATTCCAGCTGCTGCAAGATCAGCTTTAACAGTTTTTGATCCTTCTGAGGCTGCCTTTGAGCGGAAGTACTTCACTATTGGCAATTTAGGGAAGAAAAATGCATACAGCAGGACGCAAAGAAACTCAAAGAATGTAGAAATAGCAAGAAACAACACTGCCAAAAAGAAAAGAAGAGTCAATAAAAGAAAATTGTTTTCAATAAAAACTGAAAAGCATTCACTTTGTTTACAGTTTTGCATCCGAAGACAGCAAATCTAGGGATGTCTTTGTAAAAAAAATGCATAAATTTAGAAGTTCACTCGCAATAGGTAGTTTGTCTAATAGTAAATAACAGTCACATACTTGCTCCTTTACGAAGACCATTATCAGACTTTTCAAATGCTGCTTTTGTGATTAGCCTCAAAGCAGAGGTTAAGGCCCCAGATGCAGCCAGACCAGCAAAGAAGGACTGGATCATAAAACCAACTAGTACTAAGGATTAAGTCAAGTGCTGAAAACCTTGGGATAAAAATGAGAAGTTGCAATAAAGTATTAAAGAAGTCAAAGAAAACAGACCTGGATGAAATCAGGGAGCATGAAAGATAAATCTCCAACCATTCCACCTTGAACATGGGCATCTGCAACTCCAAAACAGCCTACAATTGCACATATACCTATAAAAGGTCCAATTCCTCCTCTCCCTGATGTGGCTAAATCCAACTGTCATAAAAGTTATGGCAAAATAGAGGTTATTTTGAATCAGTGGTGGGAGATTCAAGTGGATTGAGCACATGGAAAATCAAGAACTGGATATAAAATATTGGAGCACTTACCACTATGAGCATGAAAGTACTTGCAAAGAAAAGCAAGTATCCAATAATGTTCCTCCGTCTAGTATCAATCCTTGATTCGTTGTATGCCAGTATCGCCATTGTTCCAAGTGCAAATGGTTGATAAACAAGGGTAAGCACCCTTGAAGGATGGTAATTCTTCAAGTGTAAAAGCAAATCACTAACTGATCTTATAAACCCATTTTTAATGAGATTCTGATAAAATATATTTATACAACAGTGACATTCAATTCTTAGGAGTGGTGACACAAGATAAATGGTGGAGCAAAGAAATTGTTTGTCCTCAAAGTCAAGTAATTAATAGAGTACTCTGTCTCTACTTTTTATTTGCTGTGGCATCAAAAAAACTAATTTGGCTGCACTCAAACTTTCAAGAGAAGAACTTGCACATATAAAGTAGAGAATTTTATTTAAATTGAGCAACAGTGATTTCCATCTTCAACATGAAAAAGAAAGTAAGAGTAGGTTACAAACCGGGAACAAATTGTAAAAATAATCTCCAATTGTCAGCATGCTATTCCAAGAGATAAGAGATCCAAATCCAAGAATCCAACAAACTACCATGGCACAAAATTTCCCCTGATTAATTTGCACAGAAAACTGAGTGAATATTACATTTATTTAAATTAAAGAGGAATCCTAAGCTCCGATACTGCCAATGAAAAAGAAAAAACAACAAAACAGAAAGCATAAACCTCAAGCCTTGCAGGCAACTCTCCTCCATCCGCAATAGTCATGCCTGTTTCCTCTAAAACGGATATCAAAGTTCAGGAAATGAAAACGGTTTCTTATAACAAATACAGAGAAAGAAACAAAAACTGAAAAGTGAATAAATATTGCAATTTGCAGAAAGTTTCTGTCAAAAAAGAAAAAAGTATATAGTTTTAATTTTCTCAATGAACTGACTACTCATCCAATGAATGCAATCTGAAAATGCGAGCACGTAAGAAGTCAAGGTGATAAGAATTACTCTGCCGTGATAATGAAAACTGGGTATTCTTCAAGTAGAAAAATATATCAAATGAAAAGGATATACATATTGCAATAAATGAATGGTCAATGCAATATAAAACTACCTAAAAGGAAAACGAAGTGCTATAATACCTAGAAATAATAATTAAATATGAAATATATAAAGTAATAACAGCAAGGCCACATGCAAGAATGGAAATATATATAATATATTGACATAAAAAAATACAAAAAACAAAAAAAGAAAAAAGAGCTGATGGGTGTGAAGTGTGAACACTGAAGAGTGGAATACAAGGCAGAGTAGAATACAAGGTGTGAAGAGAAGATGCGACTGAGATATGGAATTTAGAAAGGGGAAAGCAGAAAGGAAAAAGATGTAGAGATTCTTTGGGCTTTTAAGAAATGAAAATTCATTGCAATTTATGATGGATGGAAGACTAAGGCTGAAAAAGAAAGAGCTACGAGTAAGTGAATGGAGAAGAAAAAGGTGCAGTGTATGGAAAGAATCTTTTGTTCAAAAAAGGTTGTCCCGGTGAATATGTGGCTGCGTGGCAAGATAGAGAATTGCTGTTACCAGGGTATATTTTTCTGGATCCAGAATCATGAACACAATAAAAATGGAGAATGCAATCAACACAAGATTAGGAATAATTTAAGAAGGATTCTATTTACAACGGATTCTTCCCATACAAATCAAATGCAAATGCTACTTTCTTACCAAAGAATTCTTTTGGATGAAATTAATGCGTATTGTAAGTAACTTCAATAACTCAATTTTAATTAAAAAAATTTATTTACTATCATTAAAGTTCAGTTTAGGAATAGGTTTTATACGCATGAATAATAACGACGAATTTATTAAAAAGCAATGAATAAAAATAATGGACATAAATGTACCCAAAAAATGGTTTGCAAATTGAAATTTCATTTTATTATGAATGAAGAGAATAAGGTTAAGATCATGAAAATTTTAAGATTTTCATCTCTTGATTATACTTATAATTAAGTTATAAAATATTCAAATTGTGCAACTCAATTATAATGTCACAAAAACTTTTTATTATAATATTTGGTTAAACTGATACTTGAATACGCATATGATGTGATACATGTGATACATGTACGATAGAGATATATACGATATAGGTATATTATATGATAATATATTTATATATCAATAAATTTATATATAACATAATTTTTTAAAATTATAAAATAAAATTTTATATTTATGAATAATTTAAAATTTATATATTTAAAGTTATTTAATATAAAAAATAACAAAATATAATATATAAAATTTGCTTTAAAATAACATTAATCTTAGGTATTTTAACATGAAAAATTATTAAATACACTAACAATGAAATTTTTTAATTTCACAAGTAGGATTTCTTTATATATTTAAAAAAATTAATTTAAAAAAAGAAATAATACATATGTTATCATTTGAATTCTGTTTATGAAGTAAAAAATTAAACTGCCAGTATATCAAATAATTTCTGTTTTAGTACATATATAATAAAATTAAAATTAAAATATCAAAATAGACATTTAATACCTTATACTTAAGTTACACATATGGTATAAATAGCATGAATAGTTCTTTTAAAGCGTGATTAAGTATTATTGTTTCTTTTACTTAAACCCCTATTAGATAATATTTAACAGCCAATAAAAAATTCCAAATAAAATTAAGTAAGAAAGATTTAAGCTATTAAAAATAAATTTGATTAATTTAAGCAAAATTAAATTAAATTAAAAATTAAAATTAATTGAAAAAGACATAATCTATTAAAAGTAAATATAATTAATTTGATTATAATCAAATTAATTAATAGAGAAATTTAAGCTATTAAATATAAATTTATATAATTTTGTCACAATGAAATCAAATTAACTCAAATTAATGACATTAAATAATGGATACATAATAATTATTCAAGGTTATGCACATATTAAAAAATTATTATACTCTAGGTAATTATTTTTGTCGAAGACTTTAGCTTTTGCCTTTTGTATATTTACATATAGGATTAAAAGTAAATATAATTTATTTAATCAAAATCAAATTAAATTAATAATTAAAATTAATTGAGAGAGATTTAATGTATTAAAGTAATGTAATTAATTTGATTAAAATAAATCATTTAAGAATTAAAATTAATTGATAGAGAAATTTAAAATATTAAATATAAATACAATTAATTTGGTGAAAATCAAATCAAATTAAATCAAATTTAAAATATTAAGTAATGGATACATTGTAATTATTTAATATTATACACGTCAAAAACTTAGGCTATCCAAACACGTATCAAATTAAATTAAGAATTAAAATTAATTGAGAGAGATTTAATGTATTAAAGTAAATGTAATTAATTTGATTAAAATTAAATCAATTAATTGATAGAAAATTTTAAGTTATTAAATATAAATATAATTAATTTGATCAAAATCAAAACGAATTAAATCAATTTTAAAATATTAAATAATAAATACATTATAATTATTTAATATTATCCTCATGTCATTCACAATTATTTTTTTCTTTCCAAAAATTTTACTAGCTTTCATATAAGATAATTATTATTTAATTACTATTATAGTATAATATAATATAATAAAAGGGTCAATTAATGATGATTGGCTTATACTTCGGCAAGACAATAGACAGACAGAAAAGATTTATTAAGAGTCTAATTTGGTTTGAATTAATGATGATTGACTTATAGTTCGGCAAGACAATGAACAGACAGAAAAGATTTATTAAGAGTCTAATTTGGCGATCCAAAGGATGAGGAAGTCAAAAAGATTGGCCATATTTTTTAGTGCCCAACCAATGTGAACAACAGTCGTTGTAGATATAAAATAAAGATGCAAAGACCCGATATAAAGGATACATATTAGCTGTCAACATTATGGCTTTTGTATTTTCAACTGAAAATGAGAAAGGTTCCAACATCAACCATTTTTTCTTTTATCAGGAAACTTAGGGTCAGGGATGATCGGCTTCAAGTGTACCTCGGGATATGCATTGAGGGATAAAGGAGTGGAAATTTATTAATGTGAAAAGCAAACCATAAGCCATATGATGACCTTTGAATTGTGATAAGAACTGGACCAAACGTAGGCGATTAGATGCAATAGTTGAGTTGGCTGCACTGATTCTCAAGCATTCATTCAGGAATCTGACTCTTTGTTTCCTCGAGAACTAGCCCATGGTGACATGGGGAAGTTTCACAACTAAGAATTACTAGCTACAACGTACAGACAACCCGAGAAAATTCATCAGGATACGTCCATAATATGATCCATCTTTTTGAATTGCATGGTTTTCTGTCTTCTTTTGGTGACTTTTGAATATCCAAGAGGATTCAACAACCACAAGTTTTCTTCTTTTGGTGACTTTTGAATATTCCAGAGGATTCAACAACCACAAGTTTTCTCTAACAAAACAAAATGGTTAAACTTTTTGTTCATCCTCCTATGGTTAAAATTTTAGCAATCATAATCTCAAATATTTAAAAAATCATTCAATCTTTCATATTGACGAACCAAGTGATACGTAAATTTTGGTTTTTTGCTAATTTTTTCATACGAATAATGATTGATGCAATTTAATTGTATCTGGTAATTTTTTTTGTACGATAAGTTGAAAGAATACATGGAAAAAATTAATGTCTTCTAACCATTGTCCAAATTAGCAGTGAAAGCCCAAAGCGAGTGGTCGAACTTGGAAGGACCAGCTCTCAGTTTCCTGGGCCAGACCAAAACAATTGGGTTTGGATTAATTCATAGCTATCCTTTTCGTCTGAGTATCAAATAGAAAACACATGACGTTGATGATTTTGAAATTTGAATTATTGTAATACTCATCATTTCAACAAGAAAAGAAAGACAAAAACATATCATGGAGTTTAGAATTTAATTCAATTACTTCATGAGAGTAACGAGTTTTCTTCAAAAACCAAACGCCTTTCCATTATAGTTGTCTTAATAACAAGTGGCTTATTATTAATGTATTGCTTAATACAGGTTCACCTTTTTCTTCAACCTTTAGAGGCCAATATGCGTAGAAGTCCTTGTCTCCAAGTGAATTTTAGTCACCGACCAAACTAGATATAAAGATAGACGTCCTATCAATGGTCCCCAACTTGCCAATAACAAAATACTAATATTTTGATTTAACTTATAACTTGTTGAAACAGGTGGGGGAAAACCATTCGAAATTTTTTTTTTTAATTTTAAAAAGTGATATGTATTAATATATTGAATGATATCATAACCGCTCAAAATAATTTAATAGAATGAAGTCGATTTCAATCAATTTATTCGATCATACTCAACTAGTGCTCATCCTTTGCTGGTATTAATAGCAAGAATTTCATCAACTTGCTAAAGAAAAAGTGTTTATTTAATGCATTGACGGCAGTCAACAACTTTAATTTTTTAATTAATTAGTATTATTTTTTGAATTAATCTACAAGTATATACTTTGTTTTATAGCACTATCTAAAAAGAATTATGTATGAACATTATAATAATTCGCTTTTGACAGTTTATTTTCACCAATGAATAAATGTGTAGAAGAATAAGAAGTCTTGCATATATATACATATATAAAATTATAAACGATAACCATCAATGATAGACTATGGTAATAATTAAATTTCAAATACCTTTTCTCGTTAAAATCAGCACATATTATCTAACGGTAGCAGTATCAAGTCTAAACTGACCTTGGGCAACTTTTAAGTAAGGTGATATGATTGGGCAGTGGAGAAATTTACAAGAAAGTCAGTGAGCGTAGCATTAGCTGAGGGACAAAAAGGGCTGACTGGTGGCCACGTTGATGCTTACACTCAGACAGTGACATCCGGGCCCCATGCATGGACCCACATCAGATGTAGCTGCCCCTACATGATTCAACTCCCATACCTAACATCTAGCTTTCCAGGCTCCAACTCCATTCTCTGGGTGAGAGGAGACTGAGAATCAAGACTTGCTGCTGCTGCTGGGCTATTTTCTTCCTCAATTTAATTCAAAGCAGAAATCATCAGAAATTTATTTATAACTGGTAAGTTTGATCTTTATATTCAATTTCATTTGGTGTTTGAAACGATTTCTTCTTTTTTTAATCTTTGATGGGTAGTGGGTATTTAATATTTCTGTCATGTACTCATCTGCTTGCTTATAGAAATTCAAGTTTGATCATTGACGATGAGATGAGAATACTTTTGTTGCCATATGGTCAGATTGGTAGTGGCATTTGGGCTGGAAAAAGATGAGAGCATCGAGAGCCTCTTAGTTTAATAAATCTTTGTTGCTGTTGTTTTCCTTATTGTTGTCTTGCCTAGATATAAGAGTCACGAATATCTTGCTATTTGCCTGAAAAAAAGTGAAGATTTTGGTTATTATTATTCGTCTCTGTTTTAGATTTTGATTTTACGGCTCTCAAGATGAGT
This sequence comes from Durio zibethinus, assembly GCF_002303985.1. The sequence goes on from NW_019167982.1 coordinate 10,379,017, forward strand.
CCCCGTTGCTAACCGGGGCCAGCCAGAGCCAGGTCTATTGGGTTTCATCTTCCATGTCTGAGTGTCCAGAATCTTTGTGTCATCATCGTTGGTGACATAATTGGGCAGGTGAAAGGTGGGTCCATAAAATTACTTACAGAAAAGTCGAAGTTAGACTTGTTTTTTTTATTTGGCACCAACAAATTGCAATCAAGATGAGAAAATTCGCTGGTTTGAGTATTCCGATGATCCTAATATTTCATTAGTTCAAAACTTTAAGACTTAGAAGAGACGAGACCATACTACTTCTAGTTTTGTTAATTTAATACTTATATAGATTATATTTGTACTTAAAAAAACTACAACAATTTTAATAAAACCGAGTCTATTACAAAATTTTACTGATTTTTGTTGCTTTTTGGCTTTTTCCCTCCAAAAATCCAATAATTGAGGTTTCTAATCAACATCTCAATATTTTTTTTTTTTCATATTTAAGATTATAAGAATTGAATTTTAATCATTAAAATTAAAATTCAGTATTTTACTAATTACACAACCGTTGGTCAAAGCATTGCTATTAAATGATTTTTTAATCAAAATTAACAGTTGGTAGTAACTAACTCATAAATCATTATTAAAGGATCAGTGGCTTAGCAGTAGAGTCATTCTACAATTTTTATATTTCAACTTTGCCATTTTATGTACCAGATTATACAAAGGAAGCCCACCACAAACAATTTTTTCTTTAATATCCCACTCTAATCCCGCGGCCCACCACCGCCGGCTTCAAAACTGAAAACGATTGGTATTCGCTGTGCCCTGTTCAGCAAGGCAATCACGCAACAATCACCTCCTTTTATCCACATCATGTGGGCCAATTCTTGTAGGACCATAGAAAAGACAAAAAAAAATCAACGGTCCACATTCGTCTGTCTTATCTGATTTGTCACAGCCGCTTCCCCTAATTCACCCAGAGTTCAGACGCAGACATTCTTTGGACAGAAAGCAACAATCTTCAACGGAGAATCCAACATAATAAAAAACCTTTCTTTTTTTCCTGTCTTACTTTTTTAGCCTTTCTCTAACAGCAACAGGTAGCTATCACCCCCCAACAAACATGTCATCGCACCACCTCTCCGAGCTAGACTCCACCACCGATTCCGTCGCGTCCTCTCCACGCTCCGAACACCATGCTCCCCACGATGCCCATACACGCGTACGGTTCATGTGCAGTTTCGGTGGGAAGATCCTCCCTCGTCCGCATGATAATCAGCTCCGTTACGTTAGCGGTGATACACGCATCGTTGCCGTCCATCGCTCCACCTCTTTCTCAGCTTTCCTCACCAAGCTCTCCAAACTCTCAGGCAATCCAAAAAATTACAAAAAAAAAAAAATCTTTTTTCAATATTTTATGAACACGTTTATTCTGATCTTGTTTTCTTTTCTGATTAGGAATTGGCAACGTGAGTGTTAAGTATCAGCTTCCAAATGAGGATCTTGACGCGTTGATTTCAGTGACTACCGATGAAGATCTTGAAAACATGATGGAAGAATACGATCGGTTAGCACAGAATCATAACCCTCGGCTAGCTCGGCTGCGACTTTTTCTGTTCTCCAAAGGGGATGACTCACGAGCCAGTAGCATCAGCTCACTTTTGGACGGTTCGGTTAATCGTGAACACTGGTTCTTAGACGCGCTTAATAGTGGGGCCAACGTTTCTGGGCTCGAACGTGGCCGTTCCGAGGCTTCCTCGATTGTGTCGGAAGTACCTGATTATCTGTTTGGGCTGGATAACTCCGATGAGGCCCAACCACGTGACCCCAAATTAAGAACCCGACAGCTTTTGCATGAAAATGTCTCGGTTTCGGACCCGGGTTCTCCTGCCATGGTTGTTTCTTCTTCTCCCTTTTGTTCCACCTCATCAGCAGCTCCTATTGTACCTTCAATGCCTGATCTCCCACCTGTTAAGACTAAACCGGATAACCCCGAACCGGTTTTGGAGTCAAAATTGAATCAAACGGAGACTTTTGTGGAGCAACCTGTTTCGCAGCCAACGGCATATTCGGGTACTCCTATGTGGCATTATGTTCAAGAGTCTCATTATTCTACTCCAGCCGTACAGCAAATACCCGTTTATTATGTTCCTGGTCCTGTTCAACCCGGAAACCCTCAGGTTCAACCCGTTCAAATCCGGGCACAATATGTCCAGCACCAGCAGTATCCAATTTCAACTGGTCAAGTACCCGTTGGGTATCATCAGCCTGTTCCTGGTGTTGGTCAAGTATATAGGCCAGTTGCGCCCGTGGATCCTTATGACCCGGCATTAAGAGTGGGTCCTGATGGTGTGAAGCAACCAGTGTATTATGGAGTTAGAAATACGGGTCCGGTGCCAGTTTACCCAGGAATGGTGGTGCCGGGTGGGGAGGAATTGGGTAGAAGTGGGTCGGATATGACACCGGGTCGGATCTCTCAATCAGGCCAGTAAGTGTTGGTTTATATATGGAAATAATGGCATGGTAATTTTGTTATGGTTGATTTGATGAATATCGTGAATTGGATGTTAAAAGAGTGATAAGTGGATTTGTCATCCGTTGCTTTTGGCTGTTGGAAGGTCTTTTGGTGTGATTAAAACTGTGAATGGGGGTTTGTTTTTTGAAACAAAAGTGTATACAAATCACAAGGCTTGCTCTAAATATACTTATAGTAGTGTTTGGTTTGCAAGTATAATGATGTTTTAGTTTTTATGTCTTGTTGGTTGTTTTATTAAATTTCAGTAGGATTATATATCAACTAACGTTATATGTAAAAATTCTACTTAAATCTAAAAATTTCTTAATTTACAAAAAAAAAAAAAGTATATTATCTCATTATTTTAAAAAATTATTCATAAATTTTATAACCAAATAAACTCCTAATTCGGGAAAATTAGCACTGGGCGTTTTGAATCTTATATCTTTTCATATCCATGGTTTGCAGTGGGAAATGGTGCATAATATAACCATCACAAATATTCAAATCCTTAGCAAAAGTTGATTGGTAGCTGTTGGTAGTGACGCCAAAATTTCGATCTTGTATGTAGATGTAGCCTGTAGGAAACAAAAACAAGCTTCATAGGTCGTTAAGCAGTGAACTTGGGTCGATCGGTCTTCCAAGTTCAGGCCATGGGCTCTTTATTTCGGATTTAGATTGGATAGTCACATGAATGAATTGAGCACCATCAGTGTACGCAATTAAAGCCCAATGGCTTAACTCAATTTGTTGGGGGCGGGGGCCTGGGTAGGCAACTCGCTCCTGCTTTCATATCTGAACCATTTTTACTTCATATAACGTAACATATGCTACAGCTACTTTTTGTTGACCACGTTCTTATTGTAAATTTGTAATGGGACTTGATTTATTTGTCTGCCAAAAATAGAAAGGGGCATTCCCTATGTAAATCCAGTCTCCCCAAGGAGTGAGGACCAGGCTTACTGGCTTAGGGTGGTCCAAATTGCTGATTTCCCCTTGGTCCAAAGTAACATATATAGTTAACATATTTAGTGTGTCTGGTCGATTGGTTGGGCGAGAAAGATTAGCAGGCTCAACAAGATTGGAACAGAATTTTATTAGCGGTTGGTCCATTTCCATAAGTTTCATGCAGAAGGTGTCCGACTATTGCATTAATGCTTCTGTCTATATTGTTTTTGGGTTGCAATAAATTTGGTCGGAGAGGTACTAATAGTTTTAGCTCCAAGGGACTTAAGTACGCTGATTTTTCTTTTACTAGAAATGGTCCATACAGTTTTCACTTTTCACCTGTTGCTGAATTGAGCATCTGGTTAGAATACTATGTATCATACCCTACATATTGTGGAAATTAAGTTCCAGAAAAGAAACGAAAAAACCTGAAGTGTTCAGTTTTTTTTTTTTTTTAATTTAATAAATTTATTTTATAAAATGGAGATATTTTCCGTTCGGATAAATCAGTTATATATCTTTTTAAAATAAAATCATTTATATATTTTGGAGATATGTAAAACTTATTGAATTCCATTGATCCAAATAAAAAATGTGAACCTCATAAGTTCTAAGCAAACAAGAGTGCTCCTTAAAAATGAAATCTTATTATAACCTAAAAGAATTTTAATGTAGTATCCATCTATCAGTTACTCATGTACGATTAATAGTAGTTCATTCTTAAAATGCTACATGTCACTTTCTCTCTTCCATCTTTTTTTTTCCCCTCTTATTTTGTTTTATTTTATTTTTCTAATTTTTAAAAAATATTTAATTAATAATTTTTAAAGATTTTTTTAAGGTAGAATCCACTTTATACCATTTTTTTTCATTTTTTTCTTTTTCAAAAAAACTTTATTTTATTGTATAGGACCCTTCTGATGTTGATGGTATGTGTGAGTTCACTTCTTTTTTTTTTTTTTTTTCTATATTTAATGAATACTTTAAATATTTTAAAATTTTTTTCTTATCCATTTGATACAAAAAGTATGTAACGTATTAAGTTATTTGTTTTCTTTTTTTTAAAAAATTTTTTAAATAATTATTTTATTTTATTTTATATTTATGTATTATATTAATTATTTATTATTTAATATCTTAATTTAATAAAAATACTATATTTATAAATAATTAAGATGTAATCCATCCATTCATTATATAAATTCTACTCATTTTACATTTTGTTTGACTCTCATTCAAGGTATTAACATGGCATTTTATATTTCTTTCCTTTCTTCTTTTCCTTTTTTTCTTTCATTTTTTTAATTATATAAGCTTTGCAACAAAAGAAGCCGATAAATAGAGATGTCAAAATAATTTATATTCGATAGATTTAAATAGATCAGATGCAATTTTTTGGTTTTTTTAAAATAAATTTCTTTCTACTTTTTTTCATTTATTATTTTTATTAGATAAATTTTGTAAGAACATAATATTAATAGAAATGTCCATGTATCCCTATGTGTATTTTCTTTCATTTTTTTGTGTTTTTTAATTAGCTCAAATTTACAACAAAAGAGCCGTTTGATAAGGATAACAAAACAATTAGTATTCGATATGTTTCGATTTATTTTGATTCGATATGAATGTTTTTGTTAAAATCGATATCAAATCAAATCGGATCGATTTTTTTTATAAAAAGCAAAAATGAGTCAAAAATAGATTTAGGGTTCTTGGCCCTAAGTCATTTCGTGAATATATAAAAGCATATATTTTATATTATATTTAATTTTATATTTATATATGTATTATATTAATAAAGTCATTATTTTATACCTTAACTAGATTGTGATTTGTGTGATATACGGAATATTTTTACTTATTTCATGTGTATATACATATAAATTAGTATTCTTTTTAAAATTATATTCAAAATTTTAAAATTTATAATATATAAAAAATTTTCTATCTCACTAAGTTTTCATAAAAAATAAATTTTTTTAAAAAAGCAAGAAGAAAATAACGCATCATCTTTATTTGCAATAATATTTATACTCTTAAAATTTATATCAAATAAATATAAATTACATGTCTTTCTTAAAATAACAAAAACATATATATATTTTTGAATGATGAATTAAATAATAAAAATATATAGACATACTTTCACTTTTTTAATCTTATTCAAATTATTGTACAAAATATGAAAAGTGTTAGGTGATGCATGAAAAAAAGAAAAATAAATTAAAAAAATATTAATTTTCATAAGAACAAACTTGCAACAGTAACATAATATATCTTGAAAAAAGCCAAAAAAGTAAATTGTAATAGCAACTTAATTCCACAAAGTTGCAAATCAAAAAAAAAAAAAAGAAAGTGATATAACACATTATATTTATAATCTTGGATGATATTTAAAATTGAATAGATAATTTTCAACTTGATATTTTAAAAAACTAAAAGGATATAATAAGTAATAAAAATTAAATCAAATTTCTTATTTTTTTTTAAATATAAAATTGATAGTTAGAGTTGAGATGGATATAAATCCTATTATTTAGAGATTTAACATAAAAATACTATTTGAATTTTCAATATTTTATGTAATTTTTAAAAATAATTTTTATTGGATACAAATTAAGATAAAAGAATATAATGAGTTTTTTAATAAACTTAATCGTTATAGTCTTTAATCATGTTGAAAGATTTTCATAATTAAATAATTTATAAAATAAGGTTACTTGGTAAAAATTAAAATTAATCGGATAAAATCTATATTTCAAAATTTTAATTAAAAAAAATCTCTAAATTAATTTGATTTGTAATTATAATTTGAATAATTTTAATATTTGAATAAATTCAAGTTTATCCAATCTGTAACTAAAAGAAGATATACTCTTTAGAAACAACGGATTGCTGCTCAACGAAAGAAAAAGCTCTTGGTGAATCCCGACAAATGCTATCGAATCAGCGGCTTGAGAATACCCTCCTAATGGTTCAGTCAGTTAAGAAGAAAAGAATCGGTTGCTAGAGGAAGACAAAAGCAAGCGAAGGAGAAACTATTCTTGCTTGAGTGGAATCAGTTTTATGAATTTCATTTCCGCTGACAACCGAATTAGGGTTTTAATTAGGGATAGTAATCAAGATAATGATAGTAATCAGGATAATTATTTTTCATATTTTAATAGTAAAAATCAAAAAATTGAGATTGACAATGACGATCCTCATTATGATTTTAACTTGTATGATACTAACTATAGTTAGAATAATCACATTAAGAGTTGTATGATTTAAGATATTAACACTTTTTATACTCAATTTTGAATCCATAAGATGCCGCAATGATCTCTTTAAAAATTTTTTTTATATCTTAATTTAAAAATATTTTAAACTCAATTAGAATATTCACATAATACTCTAATGAGCTCTATTTTTATTTTCTTTTCCTTTTTATGCCTTTTTACTAAATTAATATTGTAAGAAAACATAGCCAATTGAGATGCTTATACCCTTATTAGGTTTTGGTTTTGGTTTACTTTCATTTGTTTTTGGTTTTTTTTAATTGCATAATTTTTGGAACAAAAGGAATTGATGGATGGATAAACAATTTGTACCTAATGACTCAATTCGATGGTGAATTTTTGTTATTTTTTTAAAAAATGATTTTTTGCTTTTGTTTGTTTATTTATTTTTTAATTAAATAAATTTTGTAAGAAAATAATATTAATGGAGTTGTCAATGTAATACCTCCATTTATTTATTTCCTTTCGCTTTTTTTTTTAAAATATTTTTTATTTTTTTAATTAAATCAATTTTATAACAAAATAAATCGATTGATAAGGATTATAAAATAATTAGTATCGGATAGAATATTATCCCTTTCGATTTGATATGGGCGATTTTACAAAAAATCAATATTAAATCAATTAGAGTCAATTTTTTTATAAAATGTAGAGAGGATTAAAAGTAGATTTATAATATTCTGTTCCTTGTCACCCTATGATATATATATATATATATATATATATATATGTATTCATTAGTTTTTTTGAAGGCTTAGTATTAGTGGGTTTCAGACACAAAAAAATAAAATAAAAAATTTATTTTTATAAAATATATTTTGTGAGAATATGAAACCAATTTTATGTCCACGTGTCATTCCCATTTACGTTCTTTGTATTTTTTATTTTTTCCCTTTTTAAATTAGGTAAAATTTTCAAGAAAAAATTGGTGAATAAAGATTGCAAAAAAAAAAAAACCCACAATAACACACGGGCATAAGTGGCAAAACGACCTTAAATGGGAGGGTATCCATGGACACCCCAAAGTTGAAAAATAACAAAATTTAAAGAAAGACACCCCAAAGATGGGAAAAAAATTTTAAATTTTTTTTCTGAGCACCATAAAATTAATAAATTTATCATATATAATAAATGGACACCTTAAAAAAAAAAAGTCTTGGATCCACTAGGGGCAAGCATCCATCTGATAATATATAAATTTGGAAGGCGATCCAGACATCCTCTCTCATCTTCAATGTGCCATGAGTGAATATGATTGATCATGTGTACATGACAGCACAAGAATCATAAATAAATAGATGTAAATATATACTTATAATGATTTTGTCTTTACATTCGGAAAGAGCCCCACCTGATTTACTGCCTTAGGCTTGGACGATATGATGCTGCTATCTGCATGGGTGTGAAAGGCGTGCATGCATGAACTCACCCTCACATGAATCCCTCTCCTGTATTCAAAGCCCCTGCAACAATATATATATATATATGTGTGTGTGTGTATGCATACACATTTTCTTTTTGCTGATAATTTGTTAATAATTATATCCCCATATAAATCAGTCAAGCTTATTTTATATTCAAACATATTTGATGTAGTAGTTTACGCATACTCTGATCTCGTCGACAAGAAAAAGAAAAGGAAAAAGCAAAAGTTTATTGGTCTCCCAATGAGTGGAAATGAATTTGTACAAACTTTTTTTTTTAGGCTTTCTCTTGAATCAATGACAATCAGAGAATCGATGGGGTTACTAAGAAGAAGACACTCGCTAGGAAAGTAAAGAAAGAACAAAATATAAGGAGAGAGAGATAGAGCAAACAATTAAAAGGTACATTATCCAGGTGGGAACAGATTGAAGCTCTTTGGCTTCATATTCCCACAAGCATTAATTTCTATAAGCCTGTAAATATGGCCTCTCCCTTCCCTAATTAACCCTGTAAATTATAAATATAGTGCAAATGGATTATGTAAATAATTTGTCTGCCAATGTGAATTGAAAGTACCAAAAAGTTATGATTTCATTCTAGTTATTCTGTTTTGGCAATAGAGAAACGACTAATGATTGTTTGCCTAATTGCTCTATTGTGAAATCCTGGTGTAATGCTGACGACGCTCATATGTCTTCATCTTATTATGAGAAAGTTGGTTCAAATGACTGGAAAAAGTAAAGAAGGCTGAAAGGTTGTGCCTCGATAAATGGCAATGCCCTGAAAGGGCACTCAGGATTGGTTGAACTTGAATGTGAAAGATCCTACTTCATCACTATACTATAAGCAGCGAGCTGAATATAAAATTTTGCAATGGTTTGTCTTTCAGATAATTAATTTACAGGTACATCCTGTAAATGTGTCAATTACTTTTCCTTTCATTTTCAAAAGAAAAATTATTATAATTATAATCAATAATTTGCTGTTTTACATATGTATGTAGAGTTATAGTTATCTTGCACCCACTGACAAGGCCCCAACGTAGGGTGATAGTAAAATTGCCTTTTAACGAACCACGCGATCATTTCCTTTTTTTTTTTGCTTTTGGCTAACTGGAATTATTCTGTATTAATAAGCATTCATCATATTCCAAATATCAGCGATATGTTTTTTCTCTACACAATTAAGAAAAATTCATATAGTTTGGCTTGAGGTTGTTATTCATATATCATTTGATTCACACTAGCAAGTCTGAAGAGATTGTTTCACAATAAAGATAAATGTTTAAGAGAAAAACCAAATTCATTTATTTATTTATGTTAGATATATGATTGAGATTTTGGATTTTATGACCTTTCACTTGTCAAATTTAAATTTATACACGCGCAAAGATATTTTTGTTTCACATATTTAGTAATTTATTTTCAATTTCTTTATGTAAATGTATTAATATTCATATTTACATGTAATTCTCAATAAAAGGGAATGGGATATTTGGATATTATTACTAAGGGACAAAGTGAAAGATTAAACATGATTTGGTGCTGGCCTTTTCTTCCTCATTTGAATCACATTGCAAGGATATATATATATATATATATATTCAACGTGGGTCTCTAGCCATTCCATGTATATCAAAATCTCAACCACATATAGTTTTATGGATTGTTGTAATTAATTATATATGCATTTTAACGTTGAAGCAAGTGAGGATAATGACTGACATGCACACCTGACAATGTCTTAATCATGCTTGTTCATATATGAAGCACATATGTCTTTATTCTATGACAATATTTTCAACATCTTAATTTGTAAAGAGCACTAAGATTCAAACTGATAATGAAGGGACTTCGGATCGATCATTAGAAAGGATAATAGCTGTGGAACGAGATGCATAAAGGCGATATAGTGGATAAGGATATGTAGAAGAGAAGTGAAAATTGAGAAAGGGAAGAAAGGAGATGGATGGACAAAGCAGAGGATGAAACGGTAATATATGAACAACTTACTTTAATGGGTCATGAAAACCTAAAACTTTCCTTTCCTTTCCGTTCACTTTGAATTACCAAATTTCATCAAATACTCCCTTTTTTAATGGCATAAGGCACAAGGATTATTAATTGCAATCATGTCAGAGATTGTATATTCTCATTTTGTCAATTTTATTGGTTTTGTTTTTAGGTTGCCAAGTTTTGGTTCTCCAAATCTCTCGTGCTCATAATAATTAATCAATGATAGCTATAGCTAGACCATGAAACAGTAATTTGTTCATGCTAAGACAATAAAAAGTGAGCGAAAAATACAAGCTATATTGTTTGTAAAAGAATGAATATACTCTCGTATGTCTAACATAAGGACATGGAACTCAAAGCTGTCACCCCTGCCATGAAAACGAAAGATTATTATAATACTATTTGTATGTTATGAAAAATTCAAGAATGTTACTCCAATATTTCAGTACTCTCTTCAGGGAACCAATGTGGTTTCTGTGAATACAGTTGCAGCTAGCTAGCTAGCTAGCTATATCTTCTTTGTTTCTATCTTGAAAGGAATTGGCCATTGACATCTATCAATTTAATACCAAGGGACCGGAAGCCCACTTTAATTGTCCATATTTCGGTGCGTTTTCGAAATGTGATTAGGCTGATATATTTTATAACTGCATCTTTTCATGTTTTGTTTATTCCATCAATATTTTGGTCTTGAATTGATGATATAAATCACATAAATGTAAAACTTCATTTTGGAATGGGAAATTTCCAAGAATCTAGACTGGTTGCAGTGGTGGGGTTCTATTACTTTTGTTTCACAGGATTCTCAACATTATGCTGAATTCCTGATAAGGCGATCGATTTGAACATCGTTTCCTGTCAAACTTTATTCTTAGCAAAGAATAGTAGAAGTGGCATCAATCAGACAGGGGGGCAGTGTACCAACATTGACATTTATCACAAACACGTGAGCTACATGTACGGGGAAAATTCTTGCTTGCCCTGCCCTGCTGGTTTATTTCTTTTTCCAATGGAAATGGAATGCATCAGGTAACCATCTTTGTTCTCCTGTACAATGGGGGTGTCATACGTATTGAATTTCTTTTTTTGTTTTTAACAAAAGAAGGTGGTAAACTTGTTTAGTATGGAATCCAAGGTTTAGTTCAATTATTTTATGAAGTTATACTTAAGATGTGATATTTAATAAATTTTATTAAGGTTTAAATCTCAATATTTGTAACATCTTCTTTATCTTCATGTTGTAGTCTTCTTTGTACAAAAAAAAAAAAAAACTTAATACCTACTAGGCTTAGACCTTGCCACTTATACTATATATATATATATATATATATATATAATCTTGTATAAATCTAATTAAGCCACGTTAGGGATGATGAAATGTTGAAACCTCAAAATTCTCGTAAAGAACTCAATTTAACAAAAGAAGCTAGTAAAATTGTTTAGTATCGAATCAAAGGTTTAGTTCAATATTTTATGAAATTACACTTAAGATATAATGTCTAATAAATTTAAAATTTAAATTTTAATATTTGTAATTTTTTTTATTTTTCTACTGCAGTTTCTTTGAAAAAAAAAATACTTAATACCTACAAGGCTTAGGCCTTGCCACTAGTGCTATATGTATATTATATCTTGTATAAATCTAATTAAGCCATGTGATTGATGATGACATGTTGCAACCTCAAAATCCTCAATTTACCAAAAAATCAACTTTCCTATACATATGAATTACTGAACATTGCAGATGTCTACTCCATAATTGTTGGTAACGAAAAATCATCAGGTGCAATGTCTTCCCTTGGTTTGCTTTGCTATTACTCATGTGAAGAAACGTCCCTACCCTTATTGTGTGATAAAGAAAGGCTCAAAAACGAGTAGTAAAATTTACTATGGAAAGACAATCTATCTTTATCTTAATCTTAAAGAATATAAAAGCATGTTTAATATGAAACTAATAATAAAACATATTTAGCAAAAAAAATAAATAAAAAACTTCATACTTGAGATAATCTAAATATGAGCTTGAAATCCATAACGACTGAATCCAGGATATATGTATGCCTTGAATTTCAAATTGTTGTTAGGTTAATTAATTTAACCCTAATTCCTAATCCACCTATTTAAATATGTACCATCGCACAGGCTCAAGTGGTAGGGGGAGGGGGAATATTGGGGTTGTAAAAGAAAATGGAAGGCCTTTTAAAAAAAAAAAAAAGTACCCAAGTCAATCCACATAAATAATGACTTGGAGAATGGAATATTTTTGTCAATTTTATTTTTATAATACAGTCAATAATTTTCTTTAGACAATATTAAAGATCAATTGTTTTACATCCATACGATGTATTTAAAATTTTATTTTTAAAATATACTCTCCATAAAAATTAATCCAAATTAAAAACAAAGTTTTTCTCTACTGAATGGACTAAACTTTTTAAGCTTTCAAAGTTGTCAATTGCCAGCTATTTTATTACTATTTTTCATCTGATCAGATTTCAATTTAGATAGATAAAAATTATTTTCTTTGCTCGATAACCTCACCTATCAATCAAAAGGGACAGAGAGACACAGAGACAGAGAGAGAAAAAAAAAAAAAAGACAAGGTGAAATTCTTGAAGCAGAGAGGAATGGAAAAGTTGATTATTAGTAAAAAAAAAAAAAGCAATAATAAAAGGCTGGTTTGCCAGCTATACATCTACTGATATTAGCCTGTAGGGCAATAGCAGAAGTGTATTTAGCGGTGGATTATGCGCCACTTCTTTAAAATGGACCGGCGCTTATCGCGGAAAGAAGAGAGGATATAGACCGCAACTGTCTTTACCTTCTCGCTGGTGTGCTCTGCTCGGGACCATTTTTCTCCTTTTGCTTTGCTTTGCTCCTTCACCCCTTCATTTTATTTCATTCAACTCAATTGAGATTTAATTTTATTTATAATTTGTTCAAAGAAATTTTTAGATATCTTTGACCGAATTATTAAAAAAAACTGGTAAATATATATGTTTAAAGAAGAAGGGCATTTTTATTCATTTTTATTAGCTTTTGAAAAGTACAGCTCTTTACATTTAATATCTAGTACTACTAATTTCATATTAGTTTGGATTAAATTATGCAACAATGTGTTAAGTTAGTCCCTGTTAAAACAACAAAATGTAACTATGACTTTGCTGTTTTTACTTTTCCAAGGGAGAGAGAGAAAGGGCAAGGGCTGGGACCAACACACACACATAAATAGGGCAGCTGCTGAGAGTGAGGAGTCTCAGAAGTGAAGTCGAAGACTCTATAGCTTCTTTTTCCGCACAGAAAGCGAAGCTTCTCTTTTCCATCATTATTACTCACTCTTTTGCAAGCTTAGTCCCAACACTTAATTTCTTTCTCATTCTTCTCTCAAATTACATTCAATACCAACATATAGCAAATAAAAAAGGTGAAATTTTCAAGGAAGAAGAAAAAAAACAGAAAACCCAAACGAAGAGAGTTGTTATGGATTACTTTGATCTTGAGGTCCCATTCACAAGCTTGGAAGAACACCATTCTGATAAGATTTCAGCTCTCTTCTCTTCAGAATCTGATCATATGCCTTCTCAGAACTATTTTCAAAGTTTAAAGACCAGTGATTTCTACGTTTCTTTCCGACAGGAAGCCATTTCTCTCATTTTGCAGGTATCCTATATTTATATTAACATAGTAACTGTTCTTTCTTTCTTTCAATTTGTATATTGTTTACTATTCTTGCCTTCTGTTTTCTCGTATCGTGTTGTAAATTTGTTTTAGTTGGTCAGGCACAGTATTCTTGTAACCTTGATCCCTACACGCCATACCTGGCTATTAACTACATGGACCGGTTCATCTCCGGGCAACAAATGCCGGTATGTAGTCAAGCTAAATGCTCTCTTTATCTTTGTAGTTAAAGAATTTTACCGTATATAAAAAACTTGAAATAAGATGCGGAGTGTTCATTTGTTTGTCTTTCTTTTCTTGGTAATCAAACAGAGGATTGGTTGATGCATTAGCTAACAATCCAATTCATCTTGAATTTTGCAGCAAGGTAGCCCATGGGTTCTGAGGCTTCTTGTGATAGCTTGCATTTCTTTGGCTGCAAAGATGAAGGAAATACATTTCTCTTCCTCCAATTTCCAGGTAAAACATCTCCTTTGGGTTGATAATGTTTACCGTTAATTTGTTTACCCTCATCCAAGGCTAATACAAATGAAACAGAGAGAAGGAGGATTCATCTTTGACGCTCCAGTTATCCAACGAATGGAGCTTCTGATTCTTGATTCCCTGAATTGGCGAATGAGATCAATAACACCCTTCTCGTTTATCTATTTCTTCATATCTTTGTTCGAACTAAAAGATCCACCTTTGACTCAAGCTTTAAAAGATAGAGCAACAGACATAATCTTCCAAGCTCGTAATGGTAATTAAACAGAACATAAATCATTTCACTTATGTCTTTATCAGAAAACAGCTTAAACCCTTATGGGAAGAACTCTGTTTTTGTTACAGAAATCAATCTATTAGAGTTCAAACCATCAATAATTGCAGCATCAGCTCTTCTTTTGGCATCTCATGAGCTATTCCCATTGCAGTTTCCATCTTTCGAAACCTCAATTTTGTCTTATGAATATGTGAATAAAGTAAGCAACCAGTACCATAATGTTTAGTTAATTTTTTTTATTACTTTACGTTAATGAATGAATCTAATAATTTTGACAGGAGAACCTGTTGAAATGCTTTAATGCAATGCAAGAGATGGTGATTAACGAAATGAGCGAGTCAATTGTAGATACGGTGTCAAGCTCAAGTATAAGAACCCCAATAAATGTTTTGGACTGCCACTGCAACAAATCAGAAAGTGAGAGTTCCACTAGCAACATGGCTGCCACAGCAATGCCTGGAAAGAGAGAAATCAAGCGTCGCAAATTGAACGGTTTTTGCAGTGAAAGTAATAGGGTGAAGATTTCCCAGATTCAACCATGTGGATAAGATTTTCAGCCCGACTTTCATTACCTAATGTGCTAAAGGATAAAAAAAAAAGGGTCATGAATGGTTTTGATTAGAACCTCAAGAGAGATGGCACAATATCACTAAGCCCCTCTTTTTTCTTGCCATTTTCTTTGACTAATATTTGAAAAAGAAAAAAAATAATAAAAATTTTGGTGATGAGAGTTAGACAATCCATTTTGTTTCATGGGGTTTTTTTTTTTTTTCTTTTTTTATTTATCTAATTATTAAATGTAACCGGGGGCCAGCTGTTGGAAACGGGACAAGGACAAAACATGGCTTCAAATGTCAAAATAGTATTACTTGTTGGTGTTAAAGTTGTGTTGTTTTATTTATTTATTTTTTAAATATGTTGTGTTGTTTTATAGCAGATAGGGAATAGAGCAATGCTTCATTGAATAAGATATTATAATGTAAACTGCAAAGTAAGAAAATAGTTTCCTAGAAAAGGCAAAGATGGAGGTTTCATTTCTCATGTCAAAGTATAGAATATGACTATAAATTAGTGAAAAAGACCGAGGAAAATGAGATTGGCGGGAAAGAACACACTCCAATTCCTCCAATCAGTACTTGAGAAATTACAAAAGAATTTGTGGGGACAAGAGAGAAGGCAACGTCCAAGGCACGTTGCTGTCTTAAATGATTTTGGTATCTTTGTCGAGAAACTACACAATTTATGTGTTTGAAAGCAACCAGGGTGAGAAATAACGATGTCTTATCTTTGTGGGTTGTTCTGGAATTGAGAAGCATAACAATTTATTGCTTTCTTGAATTTTTATTTTGTTCAAGCTCAAGATTAATCAGTCAGCTTAATTATAATGTTTGTTTTCTTGTTTGTCAATTGGGGAAGATGTTTGTGTAGAATTCAATTGTCTGCAAATTGCAAAATTTACTATTAATTGATAGATTGGGCAATGTTTGATGGTCCTGAATGAAGCTCTTGGCCCACTTTTGAAGGTAAAAAATGTCAGAAAATTGAATTCTGTAGACTGGAAAACATCATCTTAATTCAGGGACCACTGGGCTTAGATGGTCCAAGGATTCAAGCCCAAATTGTATGTCCAACTTCTAAATCAGTGTATAAAGTTGTTTCTGCCATTGCTGTACTTCAGTTTTCTTTCACAAAAATTGTGAAGTTGTTTTTTTCCATGGCAATGACAAATTTCACCCAAAATAAAAAATAAAAAAGAAAGTGAAGGGTAAAAGCTCCTTTTGCCTTCCCTTTGCCTCTCAATTAAGTTGCATAAAAGTATTCACTCTTTCTTGATTTTAATTAAGGTAACTGCAAATTTATTGACCATAATCCACTGTCCTAGATTACAAGTTCAACTGATTTATACTACAATATTATTTGCATATTTTATTTTTGTTTTGCCTGCATTTCTTTTTTTTAATACAGGAGAGAAGTTAAAAGCCACAATCAAGATTTCCTACCAAATTCCGGATCAGTCCACCAGAACCAAGATTTGCCCGCATTCAAAAAGGAAGCTGAAAACTTTGTTGCTATAAGATATGCACATGCATGGACATTAAGAGCTGGCATCCATCCAAATCCAATGCCAATAGCCCAATACCACTAGTCTAGCTACAACCTGCACAATACTATTTATGAACACTTAAATGCGCTAGAAATTTAAGATGGACAAAGAGAATGCTCAAAAAAAAAAAAAAAGATTGGAAAAGAGATTATTAGCCCCCGTGGATGTTTTCTTTCATCAAAAAGTTGAACCAAACATCATCACAGGAATTACCCCGATACTGGAACCACTCCAGGTGAGAGCTGGATGAAGAAACTTCAGGTTCTGCATAAATGGCCCCAGAATTCTCCGCTCTGTATGATCCTTCTGCAGTGAATGGCTGCTCCAATATGCTTTGAAGTTCTCCAAATGTTTCGGATGAACCAATAGTTTGCTTTTCATCAATTTTGGCTGCAGGGTTGGAGCTTGATGACGGAAAACTGTCAGTAGAAAATTGTGGGAACAGCTGGATTGCACCACAGCTTTCTGAATTTGGTGCTTTTGGAGCCTTGGCTGGTGGAAGATCAATTTCGGATGAGCTCTTCTGTTCGGTTTCAACATTGGATATTTGGAAAGGTTCACTTTTTGGCATTGAGTTGTGCTTCAAACGTTTGCTCAAGTGAGTATGCCAATAATTTTTAATCTCATTGTCAGTTCTTCCAGGCAACCTTGACGCAATCACTGACCATCTGCAAACTTCAACTAATTTCTTAGTTCAGAAAATCCAACAAAATTTATCTTTCATTACAGGAAACTGCTCAAATTCTTTTATAATCATGCAATTCAGGTCTCAATATGCCAGATTTCATCAAATAAACAGAAAATACTAATTAGAAATAATTACTATTTACACACATGAATTGGGCTCAATGGTAGCTGAGTGAATCCGATTCTCCAAAATTCCTAAAATCCTCACACAGACCAAACATGTTATGGTTTTTGTATAGTATAACAGTAAAGTTAATTCATTTTTAAAATTTCAAGGGACTTAATAGGAAATTCTGCTGGAAAATCAGCATCAGTTGCAGTAACCACGACAAATCGTAACCTGCATAGTCATCAACACTCACAGGGATAGTTCTATGTACAACCTTCAGCACTTACCGATTTCCAAGCCTTTCATGCAAATCAATTATGGTTTCCTCTTCTTCCCTAGTGAAATTTCCACGCTTAATTCCAGGTCTTAGATAATTCAACCAACGAAGTCTGCAACTCTTCCCGGACCTTTGCAATCCTACAAGTAAAAAACTACATAAAAGACTGGATAAAAGTGTAAATTAGTAGCCAAAAACTTTAGTATTTCTCTATGATATTGCTTATTCCGGAGCACGTTTTACGGTTTTTTTGCTTAATTACCTGCTGGTTTGGCCATCTCTGTCCAATTCCAGATACCATATCTATTAATATAAGCTATCAATTTGTGGTCTTCTTCGGTACTCCATGGACCTTTTCTCAGAGCTATTTTTTCGACCGACTTTGCCATATCTGCAAGATGTAAATGAATCAGATTTCAAGCTAATGCAAAAGCAAAACGTTTTATAGAAAGATTTGTTGCAGTTTATCTTATGATTCTGTGGAAAAACGCGTTTCAATGTCCCCAATTTTCCAATGATTTGACGATTACAAGGCAAAGCATTTATTCCAAAGAGGATTCCTCGTGGAACATCTCTTATTGGTATTATTCCAAATGCTTATATATAGAGGTCGACGCATATTTGTTAATTTTGTTCTTTGTCAAGAAAAGGGTTAAAAAAAGACAGAATATCCTGAATTATTTATCTATATATATATATATATATATATATATATAGGAGGACTAGGTATGATAATTAACTACAAATGCAACTACTCTGATATAAGGCTGCTGATATCTTGTGACTTAGGTCATCGCTTATGCAAAATTAAATAAGAATGAAAAAAACAAGTCAAGTAGATAAGTGCAAAATTAACCAACAGTCACAAACTTACATTAATCAGTGTATAAAAGAATCAAGACATGACAAACAGTACACCAAGTTTGAACTTCATTTGCCTTCAAATTTTCAAAATGACTAGGAAATGCTGGTGGTGTCATGGTGTGTTTTCGTTGAAGAAAATTGCCTTGTAAATATTAACATTCAGGCAAAAAACAATACTTTCACGAGGGCAATGAGAAAAGACAGCCTTATATAACAAATTTTATATAGGAAACGGCTACCAAGAAGGGTAATTGAGGTTGATGGCTTTATCAGATTATAATTAAAGTAATTAAATTAATAAAACTATGGCACTGTAGTGACATTTTATGACCGTTTGGTACTAAATTTATAGAATTATTGACTAGCAGGTTTCTGTGAATTAGAAACTGATATTTTAAAGAAAGTACATCGTGAGGACAAAAAGTGGTGTGAAACACATTGATTTGAACATAATAATAGTATATAGATTAATCTAGGTCTTATGAAATAAGTTTTGAATATTTGGAGTTTGCAATCAACACAGGAATCAAAGTCAATTAGGTGTGTTTTGGTTACACGTTTCTCGAGTAGTTAAGTCCTAGATTAAGGATTATACTAATAACGTTTATGATGGGAACTGGTTTTGATAATGTAATTACCATTTACTTTCTCTGGCAAAGAAAAATGAAATCCAAGACAGTTGAAGTTTAAGAGAGTAGCTAATTAAATCAGAACTACCATGAGCCCAGATTAAAATCCAACCCTAACCAATCACGGTCAATTCATTTAGAAGCCCCTTTAATTAGGCCTTCAAGAAATTTACAACGAAGCCTCATTAGTTTTTTTCTTTTTTTTCTAACTATTTTTTTTTTCACATACGAATTTCTCTGGTATGGAATATATTATGATTAGGCTTTATTACGTTCTTTAAAGTAACTTCGTAATTTGAGAAATTCCGGTATTCAATAGGAATGCATAAGATATACTATTACCGAAAGATGTTTTGCATTTGAGAAAACCGGAAGACAGGTAACAAATTACCCATGCATCGGTTACTCGCGTGTAACTCAGATAATCTGAGCCATTAGCTCCAGCGGTAGCAATTCTAAAACTTCGATGGAAACAAGGTTCCGTGCGAAAGAAACCTGAATATAGACACAAAAATCACCGTTGCTCTCTCCATCAGGCTAATTTGCATACACAGGGACAAGGGAACCTGAAGCCTGCAAAGGAGCACCTATCAATATGCCAAATTCAATCATGAATGCTAGTACAGTCAGCACTCGGCACAAGCTATGTTTATTCACAAAAAGAAGAAAAAAAAGACATGGAATAAAATGACAAATCTATTTTCAAGCTAATTTTAATATATATATATATATATATATATATAAAAACTATTTTGGAGAAGCATCTACTGCAGTCATGGTGAATAGGGTGTTCCCTAATCAATCAAGGTCTACCTGGAGGGCATATACTCAAAGTCTACCTGGGGAAAGTAACAATGTAACGTCAAGTTCGATTGGATGTCCTAAAAACTTCCCCCAAATTGTTACAAATAGTTTCCTTTTATGCACATGGAAGCAACGTTGTCTTTCACCATTCCCGCAGGATTCCATGGTTCAAGCTGCACGCATTGCTCTTCCACCTGCTTGTATAACATCCCTCCAACAAATAGCAAATTTTGTGGGATGTTTGTAATTCGCCGTTGTATCCAATATTCATTGTACAACTTCTCACATTCAAGCCTAATCATCACCATTCAAACTATTTTGCGTGCTGCAGGGCTCAGAAGTCTTAATTGATATAGGAAGAGGAGGATGTAGCTCAAAGAATGCTCTGCTCCCTTCACCATGGCTTCCTATGCATATATCACCACGACCGTGCCATGTACCATTTTGGACATTGTTCATCTCCAATGTTCTAGACTCCTGCTCCAAGTCAAAAAAAAAAAAAAAAAGAAGGCACCATTATTCAGTTAAAATGAAAGATTTGAAGAACGCTCAATATTTAGTAAAAATAAGAGATTTGAAGAACTTAAATTTGAGCCACATTTGACTTTGATTCTTTCATAGTATTGCTAATTGAAAGAGTCTCATTGCATTTTTGGATTGTAGAATCAGTAAATAAAATACTCAAAGTTCCAAAACAGTTTGGCAAGGACAAGAACCTGGGATAATGTACAGCAAGGGCAAATAAGATGGTAGATGCAATCATCCAAAAAGCTATCATTACCCTGCAAACAAACATAATCCCCAACAATAGTATGATTTCAGCAAAAATTGTAACAGGAGTGCAAGATTATAAGAAAAGAAAAGTAAGAAATGTAAATAACTATCAGAAATCTATAAAAAATACAAACATAAACCAAAGATCAGGAAAGCATGATCATTGATCATGTAGTTGAAATTCAAGGTAGCTAGTCTTATCCAGAAAATAGATCAATCAAACACCATCTTTTACAATTAATTGTATGAGCTGACAATGAACAGGGTCATATGTATTTATCAAGCTTTACTATTCTTATAAGCAAAAGACCAGAAGTTCAATGCATTGACAATGCCATAATCAAGACGAATCAAGAGAAATTATTATAACTGCCCATAAGACTTTTGTCCAATTGTAAAAAGGCAGGCTTTGGCCCAAGGAGATCCAAGATTTAAATTCCCCACCTCAGTGTGTATGACAGTGTGAGTGCATTGTTAAGTAACAATTATAAATTTGGGCTCTTGTAAAAGAATGGAAAGCACCATGCATTTATTCCAAATGTTGTGCAAAACAGGATTTCCTCAATCTATTTGGTCCTTTTGACACCTCTATGAAACTTAGAAGTCAGTCCACAAGAACTATAACATCCTCATTCAGTATAAAGAGGTCAACAAAGTTGATTATAAATACAAAAACTACTAAGCAGAAGGAAATATCATAGGATCACTTATCATTAGACCCTACAATCAGAAAAGAATCAAGCATTATAATGAATAAAAGTTCTCACCCTAATATTGAATTTTCTCTTAATCTGTGTACGGAAAAAACCCAAGTATGCTCCAACAGATATGATGAAAGCAACAGCTAAATACAGAAAGCAATTCCACTTGATGACAATAAAGGCAAGGAAGTTGAGAAATGCACTCACAACAAGAATGAAATAAACAGTTCCCTGCAAAAGCACATTAAGAATTCAGGACATATTGAAATATAACATCACTGGAACTCTAAAGTGCAGGAACTAGAATGCATATAAAAGTTACAAAATCCCCAAACTTGCCTATCATGAGGTGACTATGAAAACACATATTTGGGAAATATCCATTTCGAGGTATGGTATTTTGAGTTGTAAGAAAGTAGAAACATGACAATTTTTACCTGAAGAAAACAATAACCGAAACCAGCCCTCCCCATGTTCTTCCCAAATCTGTAGCAGGGGCAACTACAACATAAGAAAAAAAAAACACCATTACACAAACATTAAAAGAAAAAAAAAAAAAACTATCAGCTAAACCTCATGACAAGTAACTCAAAACAAAAAAAAAAGGGGGTGGGTGGCAGGGTGGTTAGAAACTCGACTAAACAGCTAGAACCAGTTAATCAACCAATTAAACAACTTTAAGAGATTAAACTAAATAATTTTTGAACTAACGATAAAATTCTTTCCTTTTGGGGCTAAAACTATTTTACAGGAAAAAAAAAAAAAACCGAAGCCGCGAAAAATATATATTTTTTAAAAATAAAAGATTTAGGGTCAGCAAAAAAGAACAGGTTTTTCTTTTAAATCAGTTTCGTAAAAGTAAAGGTTATTTCTATGTGAAACTTTGTTAGGTGGCCTCCATAATTTTCGGATTTAGACACACAAATGAAAAAAATAGAGAAATGGAAACCTTTTTTAGTACTACTATTTTTTTTTTTCAGAAGTTTCTTTCTCAGAAAAATTATTAATTTTCCATGGAAACAAACAACCTCTTCTCACAATAAAGAGAGAGAACTGACCAGGCAGATTGCAGAGCGAGACGGCGGTCATCGAAGAAATCAAGAACAACTTCACCTTCCCACATCCTCAAAACGCCACCAAAGTCGGCGTTTCCTTGTTCTAAACTATCCTCAACGGTTTCAAGTTTCCTCCATTTACCTTGGGTTTGCAAAGCCACCGTCGAACATAACATGTCGAAATCCAACACCGCCATTCCCTCTAACAACCTCTCTTCTTCTTCTCCTTCCTCCTTGTTCCCATTTACAACAACTTTCTCTTGCTTCCCTAATTCCGCCATTAAAACCAAACAACGGAAATTTCACAGCTTTATTTTCTTCTTTCTCTTTACAAGGAGGACAATAAATAGCAGCCCTTTGGGTTGGCGGGGGGAATTAATGGGGATGTGGGACCCCAAGGGAGGCGGATAAATGACCGACCAGCTGTTGCCCCGTAGGATTCACATTATAGGAGTTTAAGATTGTAATATTGTAATAATTGCTATATTAACGTTCTAATCTACCTTCACTAGTTTCCCACCAGAAAGAAAATCTTTAATTATGCTAACATTATTCTCTTTCCTATTCCTTTTTTGGGTAATTATTGGATAATTAATGGTAGTAATTGTTTCAACTTTTCATGCTTTAAATTTGGACAGAGAAAGCAACCAGCTCTTTTTTGGGCTGTTACAATAATGTTGACCAAAAGAGTTTGAATTGGATAACATAATCCAAACCCAAAGACATCTTATTCGATTTTAGAATGTAATGGATTGAATTTAAATTAATATAATATTAAATTTAAGTTTAATTTAAAAATTAAAAATTTAATTTAAATTTAATTTTTTAAATTTAAATTTAATTTGATATAAAAATTAAATCACTTAAATTCATTCTATTAAATTTTATTAACATATAAAAATAAATTTAATTTTTATATTAAATAAAAATTTAATTATTTAAGTTTGAATTCGAATTAAAATTTAAAATATTTTATTAATTAAAATAATAAAAATATATTTTAATATAAAATTTTGATTAAACTCTTAAATTATTCTTATCAAATATAAAAATATTTAAATTTAATTTGATCGATAAATTAAATTATTTAAATTTAAATTTAATTAAATAATAATTAATTTAAATTTAAATTTTATTTAATTTAAATTTAAATAATTTATGAATATTAATATATTATTTATATTTTTAATTTTAACACGATATGTTAGCACGATATGTTAGGTTTTTTTTTTTTTTTTGGTGTCTTAATACACGCAATAGTATTAATAATGTTGGTGAAATTAAATAGTTTAAAGTTACTTTTATAAATTGAAACATGGATGGATAGGCAAGCAACAGCGTGGCGTCGGGAGCCACTAGCCAGGGAGATACTGAGCTGTACCACAACCTAATTAATCCTAAAAAATGTACCCAAAAGCCAAAGCTATTTTATTATAAATTATGTGTGGTGGAGAAGTGAAAGTGAAGCAGCAAGCGACAAGGGGCAGAGGCAGACCGAAGCAAGGGGGCAGTGGTTGTGGTGGTGGTGGTGGTGGTGGTGGTAGTGGTGGGGTCTCTATCGTAATACTTGATAGGCTTTGATGATCAGATCAGATAAGCTTCTTATGATTCCCAATAAAGGTCGTTTGAGAGTTATCGCAAATTATCAACCACCCCACGTGCAAAAAGCGTTTTGTGCTGACTAATGAAAAAGATTTGTGTAATCTTCCCGTAGTCCATATAAACTATCTTACTCACTTATCACTACGCGCAATTGTATACAGGCAGCGGATGCAGTGCTTTTGGTTGCATTACTGAACATTTTATAAAAGGGCCACTATCAAATCTGGCCGTTGTTTTGTTGATGTTGAGAGGACCAGTCAGCCTAATGAGATTTGACTCCCGCGTCGGCGTCATGCATTACCCTTGTTTTGCTTATCTTCCCATCTCTACTTAGCTTGCATTCTTTGTCTAAAAAAAAAAAAAAAAAAAAACTATTGAGTTTCACATGATTTAACGACGCGGAAGAACCTATATTCTATTGATAGAATATGAGTTGTGACCAAAAACATGATTTAAACAACTCCGTTATTGTCAGTTCATCTGATGCAATACCATATCCATATCCTACCCTTTAAAAGAACGGCTAAGACAGTCTTAAGCACAGGACAAAAACTAACAGGCAGCGAGAGTTCTACATATGAACCTGCAGTTTGGCTCACTGGGAACCTTTTCATGAACCTTTCCTAGTGATAATAGTAATGAATAAAGATTGGAGTTCTATTTCTATATGCGTTTTCCCTCGATTAGAAAACAATGGGAAGAAGTTCAACATTTCAACGCCTATATTTACCATTTTAGTTTCAAAGGCAAAAGGCTGAGCCTTAACATGTTTAAACATGAAAAAAGAAACGATACCACCATTGCTCTGTTACAATAAAATTAAACACATTCATACCAGAAGTGAAGATTCGAATGATGTGTAAAGATAACAAATCTGAAAAGCATAAAGAAAATGAAACTTGTTGACCTACCAAAGGGTAAAAAAGAAAGTTTATGTCTTAGATGCAGGTCTAACAAGCCCCAAGCCACTACCACTTCCCAAATGCTTAAAATCAGTGGCTTGAAGTTGATCCCCATGGCCAGCAAAGCCTGTCCCTCCTTTTTCCAAGGTCACCAAAGTCCTCTCTCTGCATGCCTTATCACAAACCAAACATACTTTATCGACAGCCATAAACCTGTCAGCACATTTCTTGCAAAAGACATGCCCACAGGAGCTAAGGGCTACCAATGATAATGTATTGGTCAGTGTGACCTTGCAGCTTGGACAAATATAAGTCTTATCAAGAGAAGATTTCTTCTGTTCACTGTCATCTTCAGTGAAATAGATAGGAAAAAGGCTCTTCAGCTTGAGTTTTTCCTTGCCTTCTGGACAGATTGTAATAGTGGAAGGTGCCTCAACTTTAACAGATGCTTCTGGAGTTGCCGAGGGAAGCCAAAAAGCTTTCATCGTCCGGAGTGCTTCCTCTTCATAAGAAGTGACCTTCACACTATTTGCCCCATGGAACCCATTCTTGTCTCTGCTGTGGTTTCTGTCATTATATTGTGGTACAGCACCATGATTTTGCTGATCAAATGCATCAAGCTCCCTTGCTTTCTGCAACATCAACCTCTCCTCCTCCTCTTCCTTCTCTTGTTTCTGCTGAGTAGCGTGGGCAGCAAGCTTCCTGCCAGATAAGGAAAAACATTCTTTTGACCATTGACCCCATAAAGAGCAATTTTTAGCTAACTATGAACAGAAGAGTTTTTTTTTTTTAACAAATGCAGTAAAAAGCAACCAAAGGACCTTACTTAAAAGCTTTTTCTGCATGACGCGAAAGGTAGTTTTTCGCATTGGAGACTTCCAATTTATAGTGCTAAATTAACAAATAAATGTGTTACAGAACATTAAAAGCACAAAGTAAGACATTTGAATCCTACTTTGCTTCAATAAAAAGGATGGGGGGGTGTAGTGAAGATGCTCTCCTTGGCCCTCACAAGCTTTCAAATCAGTCTCCTAACCTCCTATCTTTGGGCAATTACTAACAGAAGCTCTGGAAAAATAGCTTATAGCCAATCAACAAGAGAATGTACTGACGTGATCTAATTGTAAAATAGGTTACATGAATAAATTGTCTAGCTTATCATGAAATGCAACAAACTCGGGGATGATCTAAAACCTCGAAAAAGAAGTTAATAAGAACAGCGTTCTTCTTCATGTGAAACTCATGATTGTTGTCATGCTAAAACACATCGCTAATGTTTAGGGGAAACGGCCAGTGTAACTTAGAGAAGACAAATACGAGCACATACTAACCGAAAGCATCCTTACATTTGCAAATACAAAAGTTTGTTAGAACTTAGATCTCTATAATAACTAGCTTCTCTACTCCCATTCAGTTCTGTTTCTTCCACTTTCAATTCTATCACAAAGACAAAGCAACACAAAAAAATGGGGGCCATCAGAATAGTTTGTAGTGGCCAATTAAATTAAAGAGGAAGCTGAGTGAGGTGACACCTCAAAAATTTTTTGCCACCAATCATCAGCCAATGTTTTTACATGCACCTCCACCTACAGCCATTATGATCCACCGAATACCGAGAATATCACGTTCTGAAGATCTTATGCCTTAGCTGTTGAGAAACAACCCCTCAACCAAGAAAAAACACAAATTCCAAATTTTCCTCTTTTACTAATTGAATTACATCCTACTGATAGTTACAACTTGAATTAAAGTTAAAGGCACCACCCCAAGAAATGATAATACAAACAATTAACAAGTCCTTAACATGAACTCTAAAGAAAGAAATTGAGCAAAAATGCCAATCAATCACTCATCGAGTCAAACATCAAGGCACTGGGCTAAGGGGGTACCTTTGGATGTCCTTTTTCTGGGCTAAAAGGCATTCGAGAATGCATTCTTTGCAAAAGACATGACCTTTTTGGCAAGACATAGGATTGATGAAAGGCTTCAAGCAAAGGCAGCAAGCATCGAATGGCTTAATCGAGTCTTTTCCCAACCTCTCCTTTTGAGTCCCGTATCCTAGCTTCCTCTTCTCATCATACGTGAAGAAGGCTAAATCGTTGTTGTTCTTCGAGTGTCTTTGTGGCATCTTTGGTTATTTGACTGGGAAAGGGAAAACCCTAACCCTAATTAACTTCAATTGTTATTGGATTGGAAGATCAAGTAAGAGACAGAGAGGGAGAAGTGAAACCCTAGAAATTACCAGAGTTCGGATCTTCAGAAATTGGATCGACTTTTCTACTCTACTTTTTGAAGAGGAACCGAGAAGACGCTTTTTTCGGTCTGATAAGTTTATCCAAACGGTGCGCATACAGCCTTCTTTTTTCTTTCTTTTTTTTTTTTTTTTTTTAATTTCTAAAATACTTTATTGAAAACATGGAAGCTATGGTACATAGAAAATGCCATATTAATAATTATTTGATGAAAATAAAAGACAATTACAGAATAAAATGGTTGGCCAAAGTTATGTGCAGTAATTCATTATCCATGACAAAATAGGTTTTCTTTTATCGTGTGAATGAAGTTGATTGCTTAATTTAAGCGTTTTCACAAAAATTCAAATGAATAAAATAACACGTATCAAAAAGAAATCCAATGGACAAAAGTGAATAAATCATGGGTTTTTAAAATACAAAGACTCTAAATTTAACGATTTATTAATTTTTTAAAATAAAATTAAATAAATTTTATAATTTAAAATATAACTAAATAACAATATAAATATAATATAAAAATAAAATATAAAATAATATAATTAAAAATTTTAACAATAATTATAAAAAACTTTAATAAAAAACAATTCAACGGTTCCGTCTTTGTGAATCTCATGGTGAACTGAGGAAAAGGAATTTGGGCTTTTTTTTTTTTGTCAAACGATTAAACCAAACTCTATTGTTTGAGTGCAATTGGTATTCCCATTTGCACTAGAAAAGGGTCCCACTGGTTTCCTGGACTCTAAGCATCGTCAAGGGTGGGGTGGCACCAAATTTGCCACTTGTTCAATGTTCATTTTTGTTAAAAAAAAAAAAAAAACCCTTTGTGCTAACTTGAGTAAACTCTCAGGAGTTTGAAGTACTGTGGTCCAAATAATTTGGTAAATTCAAATGTTGGATACCAAATTAGGAAGGTGAGAAGTGTCGTCATTATAGGGAAATTGGCTTTCTCATAATTGGTAGCATTATCTTTGCATTGATTCCATCAAAGTGTATTGGAAATGGAAAAGGATAAAGAAAATGTTGTTGTTATGGAGATGTGGTGCTATCTTCTTTAAAAACTACATGCAACTTTGGCAAATCTGATCATTACAGTGCAATTCACCCCTTAAAAAATTGATAGCTGATTGTCTGAGTCCTACAAGGAACAAGTGATCCTAGGTTGAGGTTGGAAAACAATCTAAGTTTCTTTATAAAGAACAAAATTTATTAGCTGTTATTAGCCTCTTTAACAGTGGCAGCTATGCATTGGTACAGAATGTGCTTTCAGCTTCAATTTAAAACTAATTTCAACAAGAAAAGAAAGATTAAAACACATACATTTCTGCTTTAATTAAACACAAACCAATACAGATCCATCAAGACTGGCTGACTTCTAATTAGAGAAAGTTACCTCGTACTAAAAGAAAATTAATTACAGTAAAAATGCCATTAACATCTTGAAGCAGCTTTTGCCATTTGTAGATATCAAGCATTTTTGTGACTTCTTCATCCATCTCCAGCAACCATACACTTCTGTAATTCCTTGAGAGAGTCTCGCACTGGTATTTTCTGGTCTTTCAGTGACCAGAAGGCATCTAAAGAAGCTGATTCATTTGACAAATTCATGATGTTGTGGAGAATATGAGCAGTCTGGACGATCCTGCTTCAAAACAGAAATTGAGAAACGTCTAAAGATCAGGTTCTGGCTTAAATGAATGAAAGATTCCAGGACTAATCAGGATTATTAAAGTGAAATTAAGAGAGAAGGATTATCTTACTCGAGAAGCGGGCTCTGCAGTCTCACGCATGCGCTTAAATGAATGTACTGTTCTTGATTGAGAAGCAGTTTCTTGGGTGCTGCCAAACCTGGTGGAACATTCTTCACTTGTTGAAGAACTGGAAACTGGTGGCATAGATGACCATGGAACCACTTGATTTTCTTCATCACCACCACTGTCTCCATCATCATCTTCGCTACTGTCATCTTCCTCATCAAGATCACCATCTTCATCTTTTTCATCGCTTGTTTCTTCATTTCTTATCTCCTCTCTACAAGCATTTCTATTCACACAATTTTCGCAAACAGAAACAGTCGGGCCAAGCTTTGGTCCGGAGCCATTCCAGGGCGTAGGAGATTGACAGAGGTGGCAAAGAAGAGTTCTTAAATGCTTCGCAACCAGAAAATTGGCCCCATGTACACTGAAGTCACAATCCCAGCACAAGATGGCTTGATCTGATTCACAACATATCTTTGCCAGAGAGTTGCAGAGCTCACACTTTTTCATTTTTTTTTTCTTCTTGTTTTAAGAGAATTGCCTTCAAGCTTGAATTTTCATGTGCGTGACTGAGTTTTATGCCTAAATGTTTTGTTTTTATTTCTGTTTACCCCACCCTAGTGTTTTTAAATACATAACACATGCTCAAGGCAACTTGTCAAAATGTTTATTAAATGTATAAATGCCCTTTCTGCTTTCTTTTTCCTTTTCTTAAATTTATTAATTTTATATTTTGATAAATCTCACATCTTTTTCAGATTTGGGAAATCTTCCTTTGGAATTGAAAGTAACGCACCAATAACCTAGAAAGAACTATGGCTGTTTTTGTTTTGAAATTTCACATTGGCAGTAAAGAATATTAACAGTACCAAATTGATTGACTTTAAAAAATTTTGGTAAATGAGAAGCAATGAATTGTTTACCAGAAAAACAAAATGAATCAACAGAAAACAAAGGGGGGCAAATTTGCATTGAAATTTCTTAGGTGGGATTTTGGTCATCTATTGGACATTCAGTACCCACCCAGATCTTGCCACATCATGTTCTATTCAATATTCAATTCATAATACTAGTCCTAAGTTTTGGGGTCCAGGCGTCCAGCTCTGAACCTAAATATAATTCGTTTATTTTGTTGCTGCAAGCGTAATCTACTTCTTTGCCATTAAGTGAACTAATGTTGATCATGAATGATAAGCCATTACTCTTTGTGGACCTTTGTGTCAATTTCAATACTCCTCTGTCGGGCTCCGCTTGTTACAGTACTCGCATAAGACACCTGTCTGAATCCCAGTGAACTATCTATTTCTGTGGACATCATGGTAGTGTTTACTACATTTCCTTCTAAGGTGAGTAATTGGTTGCGCTGGTTTCAGACGGCGACGTTTCTAACGAGAATTTTTTAAAAAGAAACGTGTTTGACAATAATTAATATGAAATAAATTATATGTAAGATTTATAGTGATTCGATTTTAATTATTTATATTTATGAATAAAAAAATTATTATAAATATAGAAATTATAAAAAAATAAATATTAATTATGAGCCTAAAATAATATTAATTTCCACGTTTTCTACCATTTAACTTATAAAATTTCTTTTAGTGTTAAAATTATAAAATATCTTTTATCTCATATAATCCGATGCTTTTTTCAACTCTTTTTCATACCGTACAAATTTATTTTTCATGTAGAGTCACATAATAATTATAAATTTTTTATAATTATATTTACTTAAAATTTTTGTTTATTAAAAAAATTATCTATAAATAAACTTAATTATCAAATAATTATCTAATTCATTAAATTTCACTAAAATTCAAATTAATTTTTATTTTAAATTTAAATTAATATCTAATAAATCTCTAATTTAATACAAATTCTATCAAAATATTGGTTTTCAAGAAACCTACTGCACTTTTTCGAATCAATGTTAACTCCACCTGCAATTGACGCTTATTATAGCACATCTTTTCTTACATCTTTTTTATTTTACTAACACAATTTACAATAACAATTTCCTTCCACAACTGATATAGGATAATTTCAACAATCTTTCCCTTTACTTATTGGGCTGTGGGGAGAGTTTCTATATTTGAGCCTCGAAGGGATGTTGACAACTTGACTTTGATACAATATGTTGAAGTTTTTCAAGTAAATTTACAATAAGATAAATATAAAATAAATTAATCACATATACAAAAGGTAATAATTAATGTGCTTCAATCATAATTATTTATATTCATGGATGAAAAAAAAATAATTATAAACATAAATATTATAAAGAATATAAAATATAAAAAATACTAATAGCAAGTCTCTAAAATAATTTTAATTTTTACGTTCTCTCGTGTTTAATCAAGAAATATCTTTTATCCAATGTAATTTTGTGCTTTCTCTAACTTTTTTTTACATTCCTATTAATTTGTTTCTTAGATAAAGATTATTTAGCAATTATAACTTTTTTTCGTAATTTTAAAATTTAACATGCATTTTATATTTATAAAGTTCTATTTCATGATCATCAAATTTTTTATTTACTTAAAACTTTTATCCATTAAAAATATTTATATTTAAATAATTTAATTTAATCAATAAAATTTTACCGAAATCTAAATCGACTTTCATTAAAAATTTGAATCAATA
The DNA here is from genome assembly GCF_002303985.1 of Durio zibethinus. The sequence goes on from NW_019167982.1 coordinate 10,410,772, forward strand.
TCTAACCATTTCTTCCAATTACATCTGCCGAGCGACGAAGTTTATGTTACCGGAGTCAGGTTTGACATATTGTCTGGCTAATTAGTGTCCAGTCAAGAGAGTGGTGGTTGTCTAGTCCATTATTGGCGCAAATTAGGCCCTGATAAATATAAACCTTATCGGGAATCATCAATTATCTAGTAATTAAACCTTCTATCTCTTCTCTTACCAAACTTTCACACACCACTGTGTAAATTTTTTATCGATTTAAGCTTTTAGTTTGAGGTTTCAGGTGGCTAGTCATTTGACAGAGTCTGATCTAATGTTTTTAATGAGATTGAAAAATGTGTGTCTGATTTTATCTCATCACCTTTAAAATCTAAGCTTCCTATTTGGACCAGCCTGAATTGATTTTTACTAAATGTTTTGTCATTTAAAACAGTAACTGGGCGTGGACAATGTGGATTTTCACACCTAAGTTAAACTACATCTTCCATAGCTTATGTTTCCAATATTCTCGTGGTAGAAGAACACAACATGAATCCTCGTGCCTGATCGAAATGCAACATGATGAATATGATTGTGGCCTTGTTAGCAGTTACCACAAGATATAAATGAATAAATCTTTTTCACCCAAGGCCAAAATTGAACGAGGAAAAGAAATTTGTGGTTTAGATTGAGAGGAGAAAAATATTCATGTTGCCTTTGAGCCCGTGAGGATCAGCTTGTCATCTTTTTGATACTCGACATGGTGGTGGACCTGTTGTGGTGCTTCATATTCTGTAAGCTTGATGTTGTCGGTCGTGCAATGATGTAATACTGTATTGCATTGCTTTTTATAAATGTGGACAAGGTTAAACTTTCCTCATCCGGTGGCTGAGAAATTTGTTTTCTCTTCCTCTTGAGCCTGAAATTGAGACATGCAAAACTTAAAGCATCTCTTTATTAAAGATGTGAAATATGGAGGGGGGACATTTTACCACTCCGCCAATTAACTATCGAAAACAAAGAAAAAGGGTCCTGAAGGGCAACAGGGCAAGATTCTGAAGATAATCTACTGGACATGAGATTCATACCTGCAATTATGTCCAATTAAGATATTAAGAATCTAATGCATGGCCCATGTGGGCATCAGTTCAAGAATCTAGTCTTAAAGAGGAAAACTAAAAATTTTTAAGAAAAAAAACTGAAACCCATGTCTTTTTTCTTTCATTAATAGAAATGATTAGTTTTTAATTTAGATTTTATGGTTTTTTGGGCCATAGTATTGGCCTCTTCAATGGTATGAATCCTGATAGAGTTGATATTTTGAAGAGTCTAGCCAAGTAGCCTATATTGATAGTCTCAACACCTAGCCCATTGTGTTTTCAGATTGCACTCTTTAGCAGTTAGCTAGGCAAAGCCCAGAAAATCTGAACCTGGCCTTTCTATTTCTTTTTTTTTTTAATTAGCAGGTGTTTGAGAGCTCTGACTTCCGATCCTATGGTAAACAGGAATCTAGAGTCTGATTTTTGCCCAGAAGCGTATGGAAAAGATGTCTTGTCTGTTGTTTGTTTCTTCTTTTGTCCATTTATAGTTCCTCTTTCCTCTTTGTCTTTTTGCAAACCTTTGTTTTTTCCTCTGTCCTTTGCAGAACTTTTTTTTTCGGTAAAAACATAGAAGAAACTGAAATTCTAAAACAACTCAACCAATTTTAGTATTAATAAATAAGTAAAACCAATGGAAAGAATGCCATAGTCAACCAGTTCGCATCAATTTCTTCACTAATTTGTTGCCTTTACAAGAACACAATCTCTGATTTGGCAAGCCAAAGATTTTGAAGATTTATTTTCTCAAATTTAAATTCGTTTGCCCTTCTTTATTTGTTAGTGGGATATATAATCTCTTAATCGTATCAGGGAAAAGAAATTACTGAAATGGAAAAAAAATTGAGAGGGAAGCTAAATTTTTTCCCGATATTGATCACAGACTGCCCTAGAACAACAGCACCACCTACAATATATTTTTTTGGCTAAATGCAAACAAATTAAGGATTACATTTCGTTAACCAAAGCTTCTACCAACAATTTTCTTGAGCTTTTCATCAAAGCAGGACTCAACCTGAACATTAAAGTACAAAATTCCATCTCATCCAAAGCACCATCTCCATTCAAATCCCCTTCTCTCAACATGCAAACCACTTCTTCATCGCTCATATCTTGCAATCCAAGCAAAACCAAGTTCCTCTTCAAGCTCTCAAAAGTGATAATTCCTTTGTCTCCATCCATCAACAACCGAAACCCATTGCACAGCTCCTTCATGAACCCTTCAGCACCTAATTTCTCCATCATAGCAGGGAAAAAATCCTCGAACACAATCCCATTTTGTGCTGCCATTGTGAGGAATTTCAAATGGAATATTGTGGGAATTGAATAGAGAAAGGCTGACTAGATATGGGGTATTTATAATTATACATAGTGTGTAACATGGAATATAATCTTAGGAGGAAAGGAAACGGAAATGTTGGTGGAAAGGATTGTCGATGACAACGAATGTACAGGTAAGAGGAAGTTGTTTGGGAAGGTTGTTGCAGCCGACATTTTGCTGGGCTATAAATTTGAGGCGGACTTCTTTTTGTGAAAATGTTCTCCTTCCTCGAAGTTGCATGGGGAGGTACCAGTTGGTGACGCAGGTTTATTCAAAGTTATTTGAAAAAGTTCATGGGCAATTGCTGGAAAACCAGACAATGCTTAAAATTAGTTGCCTTGTCTAGTTTTGACCCACGGGCAATTGAGGACAAAATCGCACTTTGCACGTCAAGGTCGTCAGATTGTCTCACGTAATGCATAAATTTGAAGTGAAGTCGAAAGTGAGAGGGAAAACACGAATCCAATTTTATGCTTTTTTATAAAAGTTACTAGGTATATTTTTTATTTTTAAGATATCAACTTTGGGTTTTGAATATTTTGACGGGATAAATTGGATGAGCCCCTTTCCTCCAATTTGTTAAAATATGTACCATGGGAATAGAATAGTTGAAAATATCTTCTCAAATGTTCTCTCTCCATGTGATTAGTTAAACTTTGGAAGGGTTTTCTCTTTAAAAGCTTTAACAGATAATTACTTTTATGATTATGATAATGTTGAAATGAGAAATTGTTTATTCTAATTTCAGGTAATTTCCTTAAGTAGTTCACCTGTGCATTGACCATGATATTAATGGGGGTAAGAATGAGCCTTGACGCTTGTTAATCCGGTTAATAAAGGGAAACTTCTTATGAGAGTTCCATTTCCAATCATCAGCTGTCAGGCCACAGAGTGCTTATCTCATCGAACTTCTAAAGATGGTGGTAAGTTGGATTTTTTTCCTATTATGCAAACTGAATATTAATTTTATATAATTTTAATGTTTAAGATTTTAAAATAAAATGATTTTCATAATATTTTAATTAAAGGGAAATCACATTTTGATCCATAATTATTTTTTTATTTAGAAATTATGTTTTATAATTTTTTTCTTTTTTGAACATTTGATTTAACACACATTTTTTATGAAAAAAATGTATCAATTTATTGGTAGAGAGAGTGAAGTGATTTCTTTATTCATTAATACTATTCAATTCATGTCTTCCATTACTCTATAAATTTTAAACAAAAATTTTCTTTTGTTTTAACAACATTCATTAATTGTTTCATAAATAAAACAAAACTTTCATTCATTATAATTAAAACTCTTTGGTTTTAATTACATTTATTAAGCAAAAATTTTGTTTACATTTGTTAATTAAACAAAACCTTTGTTTTAATTGATCATATTTAATAACATCCAATAAACTTAACTTATTTACTTAAATAAACGTTTATTTACTTAAGTTAAATAATAACATGCAGACCATAATATCTGACATTCTCCTCCTTGGCCTATGTGATATTATTAAACTTTATGGTTTAATAATAAAATATAATGCACATAATATAAGTTAAGTCATTTTTTAAGTTGATCAAATCATAAATCATCATTAAGCAAAAACTAAAAAAGATCATAGCAGTTGTATGTCATTAACTCAACATAATTCATTCTATGTATCATATTATTAATTCTATACTCAACATGACCTTTAATGAGAGATGCCATAATGTTCAATAATATCTTCGTTAGAGACAAATCTTGTTCATATTCACATAATATAATCATGTATATACATTAACATAATGGAATATGATGCATTAATATGTTAGAAATAATACTTAAAAGAGTTCAAAGTGTCAAATTTATAAAGAACATAAAACCTTTACCATAATGTCAATAATGGTTTTCAATAATGCCTATTATTTGGACATGTTCATTAAATGTCTTTGGTGGTAAACCTTTTGTTAACAGATTTGTAATCATAAGATTGGTGCTAATGTGTTCAATTGACACTCTTTGTTTTGAACTTCTTCTTTAATGGTAAAGTATTTCTATTCAATGTGTTTAGCATCTTTTGAATACTTGTCATTTTTAGAAAAGAAAACTACTGCAACATTATCGCAATAAATTTTTAACGGTTTGGCAATACTGTTGACAGTTTCAACTCATGAAATAAAGTTTTGTAGTCATAAACCATGAATAATGGCCTTAAAGCATGCCGTAAACTTAGCTTTCATAATGGATGCAGCAATGACAGGTTGCTTCGCACTTTTCCATAAGATCATTTCATCAGTTAAAAGAAACAAATAGCTTAATGTGAATTTTCTAGTGTCCACATATCCAGTAAATTTTGAATCTAAACATCCTATCACCTAAAAATGATTGGGCCTTTTATAAGTAAGCATGTGAATTTTTGTTCCTTGTAAATATTTTAATATTTTTTTTTGTAGCCCTTCAATGATCTAACCTTGCATTATTTTGCTACTTGCTTAGCATTCTGACACTAAAACTAATGTCTAGTTTGGTGCAAATTTGGGCATATATCAAGCTTTCAACAATAGATGCATAAGAAATTTGTTCGATTTTGTTTATGTTTCAATTCATTCTTTAGGCATTGTATAATGCTCAATTTATCTCTTTTGTGAATTGAAACAACACTTGTAGAGCATTTTTTCATTTTAAATCTCTTTAAAATTTTATTAATATATATTTTTTGAGACAATCCTAATAATTCTTATAATCTGTAAGGAAATATTTCAATTCCAATTACATAAGATGCCTCACCTATATCTTTCATTTCAAAATTCTTATAGAGAAAATTCTTAGTCTTATGTAATAAGCTAAGATTATTAGTAGCAAGTAAAATATCATCAACATACAGAATTTGAAATATAAAAACTTACTCCCACTGATATTCATAAATAAACATCGATTAATAGTGTTTTTCTTAAATTCAAAGAAAGTAATAGTATCATTGAACTTAAGATACCATTGTCTGAAAGCTTGTTTAAGTCCATATATTGACTTCTTAAGTTTACACACCAAGTGTTTCTTTTTTTTAACTGAAAAACACTTAGGTTGGTCCATGTAAACTTCTTCCTTTAAATTTCAATCTAGAAAAGTTATTTTTACATCCATTTGATGTAGCTCTAAGTTATAATGAGCCACTATTAACATAATAATTCTAAATGAGTCCTTTTTTTTAAATAAGAGAAAAATACTCTTTATAGTTAATGTCATTTTTTTGAGTAAAACCTTTGGTAACGAGTCTAGCTTTGTATCGTTCGATATTGCCATTTGAGTCGCATTTGGTCTTGAAGAACCATTTGCACCCAACTTTTTTACAACCTTCAGGCAATTTAACAATATCTCTAACATCATTATGATCCATTGATTTCAACTTTTTTTTCATGGCATTTAACCATTAGCTAGAATTAATACTTTTCTATGGCTTGTGAAAATAAAACTAGATCTTCATAAATTTCTAAGTCAAATTTTAACTTTGGTAAAAAACCACATGTTCATAAAAAATAGTTGATCTCTTTTGCCTTTGAGACATTCTTAATGCTATTTCATATGATTTATCCACTACAAGTTTATTGAAAATGATTTCATTATGTGGTGTTTGATCATTTATTTATTATATTTGTAAATTGTTAAATGGTTCGACAATTGTAGGATTAACAATTTGAAAAAAAGTTATAGGTACAATGATATGCATCCTAACTTATTGAAATTCCACTTTGCGTGGTTTTACATTCCCACTCGTTTTATCATTTTCAATGAACCTAACATTTCGAGTTTCAACAGTTTTTGTACTATGACTAGAATAGCAAAATCTATACCTTTTAGATTTTTTTGGATAACCAATGAAAACTCACTGATTGTTCTTGAATGTAATTTTTTCTCATGTGGATTATATCAAGTAACCTTAAACATACAAGTGCCTTAAACTATGTTTCCTTCTCGTCCACAGTTTAAAATGAATATTTGGAATTGCCTTATTAGGAACCTCGTTTAACAAATACATGACAGTTTTCAAAGCATACATCCACAATGATAATGGTAAAGAAGACTAATTAACATACTCCTAGCCATGTTCATTAAAGTATGATTACGATTTTCTATAATACTATTTTGTTGTGGTGTAATTGGCATTGTGTATTGAGCACCTAAACCATGCTTTTCAAGAAATTTAACAAATGGACCAAGACATTGTCTATTTTCATCATATCTTTCATAATATTCATCACTTTTATCAAATCTGATAAATTTTACCTTACTGTCTATTTATCTTTCAATTTTATTTATAAATACTTCTAAGGCATTTATTGGATTTTTCATGCACTAAGTAAACATAACCATAACGTGAAAAATTACCAATAAAGGTGATAAAATATTTTTCTCCACCAAAAAATGAAACATCAAAATGTCCACAAATATCAATGTGTATAATTTCAAGGAGCTATATGCTTCTGGTAGGTGCTTTTTTAATTGTGTGTTTGGTGTATTTTCTTTTAATACAATCCACATAAATACGAAGATTAGTAAAATCTAAATTATGAAAGATTTCATTCTTTATCAATCTTTGTATTTTTTTTTCTTTAGATATATGATCAAAATGTTTATGCCACAAGTAAGCTAAATTTTCATTCATTAAACCACATTTACTACCAACATTATGATGCAAGGTTAATAAAGTTTCATCAAAATAGGTTATCAAGATTTAATTGCATAAACCATGACACAAAATATCAGAACCAATAAAATGATTATGTTTAGATAAACTAAAACATCCATTTTCAAACTTAGAAGAATATCAATATGTATCAAGTTTAGACAAAAAAATAGATTTCGAGAAATGGAAGAAACATGAAAAGTTTGAAAAAGATCTAAAAGGCGACTAGTGTTTAAAATTAAATAGTAGGATCCCATGGCTTCAACTAAAGCTTTGACTCAGTTTCTTGTAAAAACAAAATTTTCATTTAGATTTATGGTTTAGGTCATAAGGAATCTCTGTATCATATTTGAGACATGAGTGGTGTAACCAGAATTAATCTACAAAGTATTATAAGGAACTTCTATCAAATTTGATTCAAAAAAATACAAAAGCACTAGGCTTGTCTTTCCTGTCAAACCATATCATATGTTTTAGGCAATCTTTCTGATAATGTTTGGATTTTCTATTAAAATGACACTTATCTTTCTTTTGTTTTTTCTGATGGATTTAGGTAGATGACACATTAACCTTTAGTGGTCTTTTATAGCCCTTTCCATTTTTCTTTATTGGTTTTGTCATAACATATATATTCATAGACTTACCGTTAGACATAGATTTTAAGAGTCATTATCGATCTTTTGTTTATGTCGATTGGCTATCTACCTGAATTTGTCCCATTTAAAGAAAAATCTCAAGATTAACTTAGTTATATTTAAATAGTAGTTTCTAGTTCACGAAACTAGATTTTAGGTTTAGAAGTACAATTTTAGGTTTAGGAGTACAATTACGCATAAGGAATGTTATAGCACTCTCATAGTGCCCATTCAAAAGATGGTATCAGTTTGATATTAAATCATCCAAGCCATAAAATTTCTTTATAGTTTTACCAAATAATTTAATTATAGAAAATTGATCTTAAAATTACTCAAATAATTTGGTAGCAATTTAAGATAATTTTTTTACCTTATAAGTATTTATGAAGATTAGTGTTTCACTCTGAAAAAGCTCAGTCGTTAGATTCATTAACATATTTTATTTAGAAGAAAAAAATAATAACTAGTAAAATCCTCTAATAGTTAGGTAATATTTATTTTGATGTAGATTTTTCAATAATTTTATGAGATTTTATTGTAAAATTATATATGAAATTTATTTTTAAAAAAATTATTAAATCTTCCAATAGTTTGACAAGATTTAATTTAAGATTCAAATCCTCTAATAGTTTGGTAGGATTAAGACAAAATAATTTATTTTATTTTTCTATCAAAATTGAATTATAAAATTTTCTAATAGTTTGGTAGAATTCATAAAAAATTTAAGTCTATAAAAAACTTCCAATAGTTTAGTAAGATTCATGAATTTATTTTAAAAATATTTTTTTATGAATAACTAAATAAAATAAAATTCATAAAAGTATCTTGCACAAAAAAGTTAATTAATTAACAATTAAGAGTAATAGAAATAAATATAAGTAAAAAAATCTAAAATAAAATAAAAAATAAAATGAAAAAATAAAAGTAAATACTTGCGATTAGGTTGGGTCATAAAATGGATGAGACGCAAATCTCATGGGTCAAGCAAGTCAAGGCTTATCCCAAAATGGCGTCATTTCTAACTTGATATGAAAGCCAAATTTCTTTAGTTTTTCCTTCAGAAACACCTAAATTTCTCTCTCTTTAAAATGTTTTCTCTCTAATCTCTCTCTAAAAACATTAAGAAATTCAAGCTAAAATCCAAAAATCAATCTCTAGCCACTGGACACTTCAAGAAATCGCTGAAAAATTCAAAAGGTTTTCTAGAAAAACCTAGAAACCTAGAAAAAAATTACTTAGAAATCCAAAAAAACCATATTTTAAAAATTCAAGAACACTTAGAGATTTAACCTAGAAACTATGCCAAAATTCCATAATCAAAGCCAATGCCCTCCAAACAATAATCCCAGAATAATACCAAAAAAAAAAGAAGAAAGCTTTCCACACCAAAAAAAACACAAAATTTTTTGTGAAAAATTTCCTTTATCTCTGTGTGTTCTTGTATAAGTTTCAGCATGATTTATATATATATTTTCAAAAATTTTAGGGATTTCTCATGATTATTAGAGATTGAATTTGCCAAATTTGATTCAATTCGTGGCTTGATTCTTGATACTTTAATCCCTGCCTTAATCTTGTTTGATTGTGGTAAATGATATTTTAATTTTAGCTTCCAATTTTGATTAGCCTCGATTTCTGGATTGAATTCTCTAGAAAATTTTTTTATTTTATTTTCCTTTTTTTTCAATTCTTATTATTGTAACAAACTATTAACAAAACAAAAAAAAAAAATTTACTGGGCCAAAGCCCCCACCTAAATGGGAAATCAATTTCCAATAAAATGTTCACTTGGCTTAAATAGAGATAGACTATTTATTGTGCTTAAAGCCTAAACATTAATTGGATAAATATATTCAAAGCTAAAAAGATAAAATAAACATTTAAAAACCCTAATGCTTCTGACAAAAATTGAAATAGAGAATTCAAACATAAGTCCCAGATGAAATGGGGTGTCTACAGTTGTTTCTATTTGCATATTCTTATGAAATAGAAATGACCTAAAGACATAGATAGTCGTCGCATTCGGGTTCAAAAAATAAAATTACCTGTATCAAGTTGAAGTTCAAAGTTAAATGACTTGGACGAAGTTAAATTTGAATGTGAAAATGACCAGATTGAGCCAAAATAAAAAAGAAGATGGTCAAAACTAAGTAGTAAGTCAAAAAATTGAATGACTTGGATCAAACCAAGGTAAAAAATGAGTGACTGAGATTAAATCGTAGGTAAAAAAAGATAAATGGTTTGGACTGAGCCGGAATAAAAAAAAAAGTGATCGGGATTGAACTACAAGTTAGAAAAAAAAATGAATTGGATTGACCTATGGTCAAAAATGATTAACCAGGATTGAACCAAGTTAGAAAAATGAATGACCTAATCGAGCTAAGGCAAAAAATAAGTGATCAAAATTGAACTGTAAATAAAAAAAAAATAAATGATATGGATTTAGTTGAGATAAAAAATAAAAGATCTAGACCGAGATAAGGTAAAAAATGATTAGATTTAAGTCTAAATCGAAATATGAGATCAATCGAACTTAAAGATAACAACTACAAATCTGTAAAGATCATGCCCAGAGGTCTTATAGATCATCTTTGAATGTCTTTAAAAAAAGATCCTCTAAAATAAAGGCTTTCACAATATGAAAAATATTCTTCTTGACCAAGAAATCACAAATTCAAAATTTTTCATTAAAGTCAAAAATTTGTATGACAATGTGAATGATGCAGATGTAACTAATCCATATTCTCATTAATATAATGCAAACGAATGTCTTAAACAATAATTCAAATATTTGCTATGGGGTGCAATTACACACCCCCCAACCAAGATGCGAATGCCAGATTATGCCAATGCAATGCCATGAAATTTTAATTATGGTAATAAGTTTCTCAAGACTCTTTCTTTTGAATTTCAAACTCTTCAAATTTTCAGCAAGGGAAACAAAATCAATTATATTCTTCATTATTCAAAATGGGCACCATCTTATTCTTTAGAGGAAATTTCTTTCTTGTCTCTTAAGAACCAATGTCTTTACCAAGCTTTGAGGGTTTCATTTTTTGCCATTATCTCTTTCAACTTTCCCAAAGTAATATACAATTTCTTATGAAATTATCAATCATTATCCCAATTTCAAGATATATAAGATACAAATTATATATTTCTTCTATTCATTGTAAAGCATTTAAATAAAAAAGAAAAGGCAAAGGTTAAAAATGATATATATATATATATATAATAGAATGAAATAAATATCTTTTATTTGAAAAAAAAAACTAGATTACAAATGATGGCTATTTGGGATAAATTTTTGCAACTGGACAAGATAAAGGCATACAAAGATGGCTATTTGGGATAACAATGCCCTAAAATAAATAATTAGATAATCATAACAACATATCTCAGATTCTTTTCAAAAACTCAACCATACAATCCCTTTAGCACTTCAAAGCTTTTTAAAATACACCAATTTTCATGTTGGTGAACCTTTTAAATGATGTTGTATTCTCCTTATCCCAATCGCCTTTATAGGTTTTTAACTTAGATAAACCCCTTTTAGGTTCAAACCATATTTTAGGTTTTTGATTTAAACTTTTTTTTAAGCAAAGTACTTCTTCACAGCATCAAAATTTATGAGATTGGAAAAATCATCTAGGATCAATACTCCATCTAAAAAAGACTTTGTTACAACATAAAGCTTTTCCCAATCGGGGTCTATTTTTCTCTGTTATCATGCTGATTTGAGAGAATTTTTTTCAACACTAACTCTCTTTCTCGAAATTGATGAGGTTAGACTTTCTTGTTATGAGCTCTCATTATTCTTTTTTAATATAATTGACCATGACATAGTGTTGCTATCCTCTTTTCTTCAATGAAGTTTAGTTGCCTATAGTGCTCTTGAATCCATTCAACTTTCTCTAATTCCACTTCCCTTAAAACTCTTAAAGATATGATTTTTACTTCTATTGATAATACAACATCCATTTCATAAACCAAAGAAAATGGGGTTACCCCAATAGAGATGCATACTGATGTTCGATAGGCATATAAAGTAAAAAAAAATTTCTCATGCCAATCTCTATAGGTCTCAATCATTTTCTCCAGAATCCTTTTGATATTCTTATTCGTAGTCTCTATTGCCTCATTCATCTTTGGACGGTATGATGCTGAGTTATGATGCTTAATTTTGAACTAAGCACATATCTTTTTCATCATCTTGCTATTTAAGTTCTTGGCATTTTCCAAAATGATCTTCTCATGGAGCTCATATCTATAGATTATTTCTCTCTTTATAAACTTACAAACCATTGATCTCATCACATTTACATAAGAAGTTGTCTCAACCTATTTTTTGAAATAATTGTTCATCACGAAAATGAATCTATTCCCATTCGATGCCTTAGGAATAATATGACCAATAACATCTATGCCCTATATAGAAATTGGCCAAGATAGTCTCAAAATATACAAAGCAGTGGGTAGAGCATGGATCTTGTCAGGATAAATTTGATATTTGTAACACTTTCGAGAATAATCAATACATTCATTCTCTATTGTTAATCAATAATATCTAGCTCTTATAATCTATCTTGCCATCATGTGTCAATTGGCATATGCCCCACATACCCTGTCATGCATATTCTCTATAATATTTTTTACCTCAACTGTATTTACACATTGCAATAACACTTGATCGCTGCTTCTCTTATAGAGGATATCATCATCTAAGAAAAAACCCACAGTCAATCTCCTTAGGACTTTTTTATTATTCTCTATTACTTGATCTAGATATTGCTGATTCCTTAAGTATTGCAAGATGTTATAATATAAAGGTTTTCCATCTTTCTACATTGGCATAGTGTACTGGCACATCTTTGACATCTAACTTAATGAGCTAAATCTCAGAATTGTTATCAACTTGGATTATCATCGTTAAAGTAGCCAGGGCATATACAATATGATTTGTTTCACTAGGTAAATGTTCAAATTGGACTATTTCAAACTGTTTGCACAACTTTGAGATATACTTATGATATGGGATAAGCTTCAAATTTCTTGTTTCCTATTCTCTTTTTAATTAATAAATGACCAAATTCAAATCCCCAAACACCTTCAATTCTTTAATAATTCCTTAATTTTTCTATCCAAAGTAACTTGTAAATCCATGATACAAGCTTCATATTCTACTACATTATTGGTGTAATTAAAGTTTAACCTTACTGTAATAAGATAATAACGTCATTTAAGAGATATCAGAATTACTCCAATTCCATACCCTAAAGCATTAACTGCCTCATCGAAGTACATTTTTCAAGACTTTTCATTATCATCAATAAGACAATAACGTCATTTAAGAGATATCAGAATTACTCCAATTCCATACCCTAAAGCATTAACTGCCTTATTGAAGTACATTTTTCAAGACTTTTCATTATCATCTTCTTCCTTCGACTAAAAAATGATCATTAATTCTTCATCCAAAAAATCAAGTTTCATTAGCTCATAGTTTTCAGTAGTGAAATTTGTAAGAAATTTTGTTATGAAGCTTCTTTTAATTGTTTTTTGGCTTACGTATACAATATCATACTTTGAAAGCATTACTTACCATCTTACGATCTTTCAGACAATGATGATTTTTTAAAGATGTACTTGATTAGGTCTAGTTTGTCTATAAGCCAAGTGGTATGATAAAGCATACTCTATCTGAGTCTTTTAGCTATCCAAACTAAAACACAACATATTTTATCCAATGATAAATACTTAGACTCGTATTTTATGAACTTTTTACTCAAGCATTAGATAGCTTTTTCCTTTTTATCAAACTTATCTTATTGCCCCAACACATATCTCATTGACTTTTCATGTACAGTTAAATACAAATTTAATAGTTTCCCTAGAATATATAATATCAGTATTAAAAGATTTAACCGGTACTACTTAACTTTATCAAAAGCTTCTTGATATTTTTCATTCTATTTACTAGAATTGTTCTTTTTAAAGAGTTTAAAAACGGATCGCATTTAGAGGTAAGTTAAAAAATGAATTGAGAGATGTAATTCAATCTGCCCAAAAAACCTTAAACTTTCTTTGACGTGCTTAAAGGAGACAGGTTTTGGATGGCACATATCTTATCTAGATCTACTTCAATCCATTTTTCACTAACCGCGAAGCCTAGCAACTTCTCTGACTTAGCCCCGAAAGTGCATTTGGATTGATTTAGTTTGAGCTAAAACTTCTTTAACCTCTTAAATAAATTTATGAGGTTAGCTACACGTCTTTTCCTTCATGAGATTTTATGATCATATCATCCACATATACCTCAAATTCTTTATGCATCATGTCATAAAAGAGTGTTACCATAGGCCTTTGATAAGTTATCCTAACATTTTTTATTCCAAAGGGCATAACCTTGTAACAAAAAATACCTTACATAGTTACAAATGTGGTTTTTTCTATGTCATTTTGGGTCACTTTATCTATTTATAACTCAAGAATCGATCCATAAAAGAGGATATCGAATGTTGGGTTATGTTATCCGTCAATATATCAATATGAGACAGAAAAAAATTATCCTTTAGGATAGCTTTATTCAAATCTCGGTAATTCACGCACATTCATACCATCTCATTTTTTTTATAAACAGATACTTTATTAGCTACTCACTCGAGATTTTGACCACTTGTAGAAAGCCTGCATCAAACTCTTCTTTATCTTTTTTTTTTTAATCTTCAACAACATTTCAGGCTTCATTATTCTCAACTTTTATTGAACAAGCCTACATTTAGGCTTCAAAGGTAACCTATGCCCTACTATTTCAGTGCTAAGCTCAAGCATATCCTGATAGGATCAAGTAAACACATTCATAAACTTTTAAAGTAGATCCTTTAACCTTTGTCTATTAGCCAATGGAAATAATGTGCCAATCTTAACTTTTTTTTGTTCTCATCATCCCCTAAATTTATCATCTCAGTAACTTTTTGATGAGGCTCAATATATTTATTCTACTGTTCAATCAATCTCATTAGATCTGAAAGTAAAGTACATTTTTTAGAGTCCTCTTTAATGTCAAGTTCATCAATATTAATTAAGTTTTTAAAATTAAATCTCTAATTATTATCATGATTATCTTTGTATTCATTTGAGAACTTGAAATTAAATGAAATAGAAAGTATTGGCGAAATGCTTTGACTAGAAAAAAATGGAAATTGAATACAAAAAACGAATGAAAATGCATATTCTTATTTTTTTTATTAAGATAATAAATAATAAGAAAACCATACATAAAAGATCATCTCAATGCTTTTAGGCATAAACAATTAGGAGTTATAATTACATTGGAAAAGTGTCAAGGATAGCAGGCATCTCAATGACACTTCAATTTTTTAGTTCAAACCCTGGTGGATATGGACAAACTAATACCTCTTTTTCCTAGATTTTTTCACCTATCATCTTAATGGACAACTTGACGAAAGCTTTTTCCATACTCAGTTTTTTTTTTCGTATTTTTCTTTGACCCTAGATACATAAATCCTCTTAGCCTAAAGGTTTCATACAAATATGGTATGACCATCGACATATTCCTCACTGTCCTTCTTCCTCTTCTGTTGTTTGTATCCTCTTCATCTCGTATTTCTTAACTTCATACCCTAGTCTTAATATTTCACTATTGTCTATTATCATCGAAGGTTTCCTTATTCCTTACAGATTTTTATCCAGTTTAGCTTTAAGATACCAACCTTTATTGATAATCTGACTGAGCACGATCATAGTAAAACTTGCTAGTATAATTTAGACCTCTTGCCATAATATTGATGAAGGATTGATAAGAACACTCTAATAATTCTTCTACAGCTTTTACATAAAGAGCATTCATAAGCTAAGTCACTAACAAGTCTTCATTTTCAGCCACGATCATAAGTTGACCTCTATATCCTTTTGGTTAAAAAAAAAATAGTATCTACCATATGAATCCATGGCCTATCCAGTAAATAGTGATATGATAGGGAGATGTCCATAACCTAAAACTTTATATTGAAGGTGCAAGGCCCGATTTGTAAAGGCATCTCTATATCTCTTAATACTTTATGCCTATTCCCATCAAATGCTCAGATGATCATATGATTACTTTTTAAATAAGATATATCAATAGGTAGCCTTGCTAAAGTTGACACAAGTATAACATTAATAGCAGAGCCATTGTTAATAAGCACATTAGTTATAGTATAACTTGTATTTAAAGTGATATACAAAGCCTTTATGCTTTTTTTTTCTTTTAGATGGGATCCCATCATTACTAAAGGCTATATAATGTGGCACCAAATGGTTCACATAATCTACAAACATATTGTGTGCTATATAAGCCTAATTTAATTCCTTTAACAAGGCATTATAGTGTGGTTTCGAGTTCAATAACAGTAATAATAAAAAGATCCTAATTGACATCTTGTTTAACTACTCAATCATAAAATACTCATTGTGCTTTACTAGCTTCAAGAACTCGTAGGCTTTTTCTTTGGATACAGGCTTTGTACTATATTTTTTTTAGAGTTAGGTCTTGCTCAACTTACTTTTCCATCACTATTACTTTTTTTTTCTTACCTTTTTTAGCATATTCAGAATGTAGCACCTTTCACTTCTGGTTATGCCACTTACACCAGTTAAGTTAGTGGCATCTAGTTTGGGTGTGGTTTTTTTTCTACCCTTGAATTGTCACTTCGTAGCCATACCTTAATGGCATAACTTTATCATTTTTATAAGGGAACAAGCTTGAGACTATGAGAATTATTGGCTTTGGGATAAGCTTGATTATGATTGACTTTGGTTTTTCATCGTAATAAATGGTTACCGATTTTGACATCCATTTTGATGACTTATTAGTCATAGACACCTCAGCCTTTTTTGAAATTTCCCTTTCTTTACAGAACTCAATTTGATATGAGTCTATTAATTTTTTCACCTGTTTATGAAATTGTTTACAGGTTTTAATAAAATGGCCTGGAGCCCTATTATGGTATTTACATCTTTAATTCGGAATACATGTCTATGATAAATGCATGGGTCTACTGGTTTTACCAAACTAGCTTCATATAAAGTATCAAACAATTTATTGAATGAGGTTTTAATTTTTTATACTCTCTGTTTTCTATAATCCTTCTTATCTTCATTTAAAGCATTCACTACATGATTAGGCAATAAAATGTTACTAACATTAGGTGTTATCCTTCCACTAGTATCAAAATTAATTAATCCTTTTTTGATCAAATTTTATACCTTATGCTTCAAAATGATGTAATTTTTCATGAAACAACTAGCAATTTCGTAATGATAATCGCAATGAGCAATAAAATTATACCGCTTAGGATAAAGAAGTTTAAGTGATTTTACAGGGATAGGAGCAACCAAATGATTTTTGTGGAGTTTTTGGTATAATTTTGTATAGGTCATGGGAATGGAATCGAAGGTAGGCTTTTTTTGACTTTTTTATGGTTCTTGTGGACCACTTATTGAGTTGGCTAGACGCATAGAGGGTTTTACCATAGTTGAGCCATTAGAGTTGTATATGTTAGTAGGTGATTTGAATGCTGGTTGATAGATAGGTGGATAAGAAGGTTGTAAAGCTCATTGGTATGAAAAAGCTATAGCATTATTTATGGTGAGGTAGGATGTGGGGTAAATGGGTTATGGATAAAGAATGTAGTTTTTGAATTGTTGCCTTTTAAAACTTACAGCTTGAGCTTTACTTTTTTTTTTCTTAGGCATTTTCTTGGCAGTTGAGAGCTCTCATTTGCCATTATTAATGACATTTTCAATGATTTCATTTGAGATTATCATATCAAAATTTTTTTTTATCATATTTCTTATCATCTTCTCATAATAAGGCGATTTCATAGTACTTAGAAACAAAATCATTGTCTCTTTTTTGGTTAAGGGTGGCTAGACTTGAGTAGCTATGTCTTGTCATTTTTAGGCATATTCCTTAAATGATTTAGTTACTTTCTTTTCTATATTCAACATAAAAAGACAATCAAAAATCATATTTATAATATAACGGTATTGGTTGATGAAAGAGCGAGTCAACTCCTTCTATGATAAGGTATGGAATTTGTCCAACTGGACATACCACCTTGTAGTAGACCTAGTAAAACTATCTTAAAATACATGTATGAGCAATTTTTCATTACTAGCATAAATTACCATTTTATGACAGTACATAGTAATATACATAATGGGACATTTCGTACCATCATATTTTTTGAACTTTGATACCTTAAATTTTGATGGTATAACCATGTCTAGACCTAAACAAAGCCTAGCAGCATCCATGGAGCCATAAAAATTGATACCTTTCATAGCTCTTAACTTTTCTTCAAGCATGCTCATCTTTTGATCAGCTTTTAAGTTTTCCAAAGCTTTAACCATTTTTAATTTCTCTTTTAGGTTGTCTAAATTAAGAATTGGGACTGGTTAAACACCTTTTTAGCAGAGGTAAGGTTATTGTAACTTTGGATAGTCTCTTAACTAGGTGCAGGTGGCATTCCCAAATAAGTATAGCATGTTGAAAATGCTTATTGTTGTGATGAAAAGCTTAGAGCGGATTAGGCTTGATATAGGCCAAACCCGGAGGGTATAGAGGGTTAACAACATCATGTGAAATATCTTCTACCATTTTTCCCTTATTCATCTTGCCCAATACCTCAAGGATTTTGCTCAACTCTTATTTGACCTCCTTTTGGGCTTTTTTTAATTTCTCAACATAACTTGCATTATTTTGTTCCATTCTTCTAGCTTGAGTCTAGGAGTTATACTAATGTTGAGTTATCATTGAATCTTGTATACCACAATCTTAAATTAGTGATTTAGATATAAACTAACATGATTAAAAATTAATTATGAATGAATGAATGCATTGCATGAAATAGAAAGAAAAATATTTGCCCTTTTAAATATTTCAACAAAAGTGAAGTTATATTTATTCTGTAAAAGTTTGTTTTACATCAAGTCTATCATTCTCCACCTGTAAAAACATAAAAACATCTAATTTGCTTATATTGATCTTTGGCTTCTTCAATGAAGTTCAACAACTGCTACTTAAGCTCTCCTGCTGATATGACCAATGATCTTAATGCCTCAACCTCTTCCACCATTTTTCCTACCTTGATCACTACCTGGCTTATTTGGGTTGCAAGATGTTTTATGTATCTTTACCCTTCCAAGCTTTCTCTTTTGCTAAACCATATTAGGTACGATAACTCTTTATATTTTTTTATGAGTTTCATGATATGATCCCCTTGTTCATTCAATTTTTACTTTATTATCTAGATATACCCTCTAAATATTTCATTATTTTTTTGGGCTTCAACATAATCATCTTTCATCTAAGAATATTCTTTTTTTAACTTTTCATTCTAACAAGTCAAATCAGTGATATTTATCTCTTTGGCTTTCACTTGAAAATGTAGCCTGTTATGTTATTGATACAACTTCATCAATTCCTTAAGGGCATTGTCTTATTCCCTAACAACTTTTTGAGCTTTACTCTCAGCTTTCAACTTCCTATGTTACTAATGAAGTTTAACCAAATCATTAACTAATGTATCACATTCATTAAAAATCTTATGGATTCTAATCTCTAGCTTTTCTGCTTTGTCATTCCATTGCTCTCTCTCTTATTAAAGCTTTTGAATATTTTGTTTCATCTTATCTTTCTCAACTTCAAATTTTTTTCTTGTAAATTCCAATTCTAAGGGTATTTTATCCAACTCATAGTTCACTAGCTGGCAATAATCTTTAGGAGTAAACACAACCTCTTTGCCCCTCTTAGCTTTCCACACTAGATTCTTATGAATGATTTTATTAGTTAATGATCCAGGATTCTCTCTCTTGAGCTTTTTTTTAGGCTTTAATCATGTTATCAATCTTCGAAAATATTTTAAGCTCTCCATATAAATAATCAAATTGGTTAAGCCTGTATGTCATGGAAACAAACTGTTCAGCTTTATATTGCCTTATCACCATCAATGGTGCATAGATTGCTGACCCTTATAAGCCTAAAAGTGAAACTTCTGTTTCATTTTCATATTGATATAGCATGGGTTCTCGATTCATCCATGGAACTAACTATTTCACTTGACAAGTTGTGAGCTTTTGTAACAGATACTCCCATTCTTCCTTGGACTTTGCTTTTGGCCATTCACTTTCACAGAACTCCTTGATTGGATTTTGATTGTGAAGATAGAGTTTGGAGAAAACACTCTTTTGATATTCAAAATGGCTCTTTATCCACAGATACAATAATGGTGTGTAACTTAAAAAGTGTGCTTTATTATTCTGTCTACAATACTTCAATGACTGATAGTTTTTGCTAATATCGCTATTAAAGGATTACATCCTCTTTCAATCTGCTCTAACAAATTTACCACTTCTATCTCAATATGGCTTAAGACTTTGGAGAAGATCACCATCCCATATATTGTTAAAGCAAACACATTCATTTTTTAGTCATCATCAAGATGCTTGACAATGAAATCTCAAAAAAATTCTCATAAATTACCTTTTTGCCTTTATTTTTCTTGAACATGTCAATCTATGAGCTTTTTTTTTTATCCCCAAAATATGGGCCAACTTTTTGTGATATCTTAGCTTTTACTTCTTTACATAAACTCTATTTGGATACTAGAGATGCATACTTACCAGAATTGAATACTCCTCTATAGTTAGCATCAAATCAACTTCATTAAAGATGCAACAACAATAGGAATGGTCCTAAAACTATACCATTGCCTTAATAAGTGAATTTTCAACCTTTATTGACAAGAGATGTGTAATATGTCCAAATTTCTGATAAAAAGCTTGTTGCCTCGAAAGAACTGTGTTATTCCATATGTCTAACAAGTTTTCAAATCATGAACTTTTTTAGGCAAGGTAAAGACATAGCCATGTGATAAACAATCTTTTTTTTTTATTGCTTCTTTTTTAACTCTACCCTCACATCAATAGGTGACTTACACTTGAAGAACACAGATGAGGTGCAAATAGATGTTTTGTGAGGTTTATGAAAGCTTTTGTTAAATATATCTTTAGGGCAGAAACAATATGCAATCTATATGCATGTTTATGAATATGCAAAAAAAGAAAAACAAATAAAGAAATTGGTTAATTATCTTAATATAAAATAAAAAATAAACAAATAAAACAAATACAATAACAACATGACTCTAAATTTTGGATTAACTTTAAAGGTTAAAGAGAACATGACTCTACCTATAGGTTGAGCTTATAAAGTTAACTATATGTAGCATGGGTCACTTCTAAAAGGTTCCTAAATTATTTTCCTACATCATTATCCATAATAAACTAGTAAGGCACCCAATCTTCGCCCATTGTAGGCTACAAGAAAAAATGGTTCAATTTGAATAGGAATATTTTGCTAGCCCATGTGGAGACATAAAATCTCACGAAAGCATAGAAACTTTACTCTCTTATAAAAGACAGAACTTAGATGTAGAGCTTATGTTATGCATGCGCAAATGAATGACAGAGATACAAAATGAATAAATAAATAAATAAAATACAATAAAGGAAAAAAATTCTTAAATTTATTAGTTTACGATTGGATAATAAAAAATCATTTACTAGCCTAACTCTCTATATTTTTAGTAGAGTCATCAAATTATCATAACATATAGATCCATAGACCTGTCGCTAGACATAGATTTTATGAGTCACCACCAATATTTTTTGTTTAGGTGCAATTGGCCACATAACTAAATCTATCCCATTTAAAGATAAATTTCAAGATTAACTTAGGTATCTTTAAATTGAAAATTCTAGTCCATGAAACTAGATTTTAGGTTCGGGAGTACAATTACTCATGGGAAGGTTATAATACTCTCACAGCATCTATCTAAAAGATGGTACCAATTTGATTTTAAATTATCCAAGCCATAAAGTTTCTTTATAATTTTACTGAATAATTTAATTATTGAAAATTGATCTTAAAATTACTCCAATAGTTTGGTAGTAATTTAAAATAATTTCTCACCTCAAGAGTATTCATAGAGACCAATGTCATACTTTGAAGAGGCTCCATTGTCAAATTTATTAACATATTTTATTCAGAAGAAAAAAATAATAACTAGTAAAATCCTCTAATAGTTTGGTAAGATTTACTTTGACATAGATTTTCAAATAGTTTAGTGAGATTTTATTGTAAAATTATGTTTGAAATTTATTTTTAAAAATTCTTTGAACCTTCTAATAGTTTGGTAAGATTTAATTTAAGATTCAAATCCTCCAATAGTTTGATAAGATTAAGATAAAATAATTTATTTTATTTTTCTATAAAAATTGAATTATAAAATTCTCCAATAATTTGGTAGAATTCATAAAAACTTTAAAGCTATGAAAAATCTTCCAATAGTTTGGTAGTATTTATGAATATATTTTTAAAACTTTTTTTTATGTATAAGTAAATAACAGAAAATTCATAAAAGTGTCTTGCAAAAATAAGTTATTCAATTAACAATTAAGAATAATAAAAATAAATATAAGTAAAAAAAATCTAAAATAAAACAAAAAATCAAATGAAAAAGAAAAAGCAAATACCTATGATCGGGTTGGGTCACAAAATGGGAGAGATGTGGATCTAACGGGTCAAGTAGGTCAAGACTTATCCCAAAATGGCATCATTTCTGACCTAATATAAAAGCCAAATTCCTTCAATTTTTTCTTCAAAAACACCTAAACTCTCATTTTCTCTAAAATGATTTCTCTCCAACCTCTTTTTAGGAACATTGGGAAATTCAAGGTAAAATCCAAGAGTCAATCTTCGGCTATTAAAAACTTCAAGCAATCATTGAAAGATTTAATAGGTTTTCCAAAAAAACCCAAAAACCCAAAAAAAAAAAAAAAACCCAGAAATCCAAGAAAATCCTATTCTGGAAATTCAAGAACACTTAGAAATTTAACCCAAAACTATGCCAAAATTCCAGAATCAAAACCAATGCCCTCTAAAACAATAATCCCAAAATAATACCAAAAAAAAAAATAAAGCTTTCCACATAAAAAAGAATTAATTTTTTTTGTGAAAAATTTCCTTTCTCTTTGTGTGTTCTTGTATGGGTTTGAGCGTGATTTATATATATTTATAAAAAATTTTAAGGAATACTCATTAATTATTAGAGATCGAATTTGCCAGATTCGATTCAAATTGTGGCTTGATTCTTGGTGCATTAATCCTTGCCTTAATCTTATTTAATTATGGTCAATGATATTTTAATTTTAGTTTCCAATTTTGATCAGCCTTGATTCCTAGATCGAATTCTTTAGAAAATTTTTTTATTTTCTTTTTCCTTTTTTTAATTCTAATTACAGTAACAAATTATTAACAAAAAAATGTTACTGGGCCAAAACCCTCACCTAAAGAGGCAAACCATTTATTCGTATTACAGTCAAAACATTAATTGGATAAATACATTCAAGGCCTAAAAAGCCTAATAAACATTTCAAAAACCTAATGCTTTCAACAAAAGTTGAAACTGAGAACTCAAACGTATGCCCCAGAGGAAATGAGGTGTCTACAAGTTTCCTTTTAGCTCATGGCTGGCCTCTAAGATTAATTGAGTGAATTTCTTGCTTCTTAAGCCTTGCTTCCTCTTGAGTAAGCATATTTTGTAGTTCAGTCACATTCCATTTATCCTTTATAGTATTGTAATTTATTTAGAATGGATCTTACTCATGAGGCAAAAAATTTATAATAAATTGTACAAGAAAACTTTCACTCACTCCATTTTGATGGATCTTAATTTTGCTGTTATGTTTGACATTTCAGTGACATGCTTATGCATGGTATGAGAACCATCAAATTTTATGGTAGTTAATGTACCTACTAATTTCTTAGCAAGTGACTTATCAACAGAGTTAGATTGAAACATATCTTTTACAAACTTTAGAAATTCCTTAGCATTATCAATTTTAGGAATCATTGACTTAATGTTGTTTACTACTATGATTCGCATAAACATTAAACTTAGTCTATTTGATCTTTCCCAAGCATTATGAAAGGCTTTTGTTCAATGATGCTAGAATTAGAAATAACAGTAGGTCTATCAGTCAGGAGTGTCAAATTAAGATCCAGAATGCCTAAATGATACTATACTTGTTCACACCATTAAAAAAAATTAAGCCCATTAAGCTTTGTAATAGACAAAGCTTTCGAATGAAAAGAAACAAAAATAGCTGTTGCAAAATAGATAGAATGCTCATACATTAATGTTTTGAGTTGTAACTTAAATACATAATACAGATTCAAATAACATTCATGTAAACATTAAATGTACATTAAAGTTCTCTTTTGGGTGATCCAACAATGTACAACAATAAACATAATTGATGCTTAATTTTGATTTCACATAATTAGCAATTATATATACTCCAATTAGACATACTTGCTATATTTGGATATGTAAAAATATCTAATGAATTATATTAATCAACCACGATTATGTCATGATTATAAAATTAACCAATCTACCTTAGGTTGATTTTTAAATATTTTATAATCATTGAACTTCAATTTATTCAATATATATATTGTCATGTCACATTTATAGCATCATAATCATGAGTAATTGAATTTTGTTTAATTTGGCATCTATAAAACTTTTCAATTTGGTTACTTTGGTGACTAACAAGTTATACATACTATAATTATCAAAATAAATAATCATAACAATTATTTTAATAATAATCCAAAATATACATATGTGGAATATGTTATTGTTGTGAGTAAACAAAATACCTAGAAACTATTGTATATAAATTTTACATAATTATTGTATCCTACATACACAATGCAACATTTACATTATTCACAATTTAGTGACTATTAAGTTTCATTTATTTTATCTTATATTTATTATACCAAAGTTACTAACTTTTATTTACGTTATCTTCTTTAATCAATATATTATATACTATTTAATATATTTTCATTAATTTAATAAATATATATTCATTATATTATACGTTTCTTCATTAATAATATGGTTTATTACCATATTTAATTTATCCAAGGATATGAGTTACTATTTGCCTTTAGATACATTATAATTAAGTACTACAATACCATTATTAACTTGTACAAATATTGAAATTCTAAATTTTCAACAAAATATGGAGCAAAATTAACAACAAATGACAACATGAAAATTGATCATGAAATTAATAATAATAAATATAGAAAGTAATTTTTAAAGGAAAATCATAGGTTCTTAAATCAAAGACTTTGATACCATATGTTGGATTTTTCTTTATTATGCAAACTGAATCTTAATTTTATATAATCTTAATGTCTAAAATCTTAGAATAAGATAATTTTTACAATTTTCTTATTGAAGAGAAATCATACCTTGATCCATAATTATTTTTTATTTAGAAATGGTGTTTTATAATTTTTTTTGTTTTTCTCTCTCTCTTGACTCTTTAACTTAAAATACATTCTTGATAGATAAAATGTATCAATTTATTGGTAGAAAGAGTGAAGCGATTTATTTATTCATTAATGCCATTTAATTTATACGTTCCATCACCGTATAAATTTTAAAGAAAAATTTTCTTTTATTTTAATTACGTTCATCAATTGCTTCATAGAAAAAAAGAAAACTCTCATTCATTATAAGTAAAACCCTTTTGTTTTAATTACATTTATTAAGCAAAAGTTTTGTTTACATTTGTTAATTAAACAAAATTTTTGTTTTAATTGATCATCTTTAATAACATTTAATAAACTTATTACTTAAGTTTATTAAACCATAAACAAATATTTATTTACTTAAATAATAATGTGTAGGCCATAATACGTAAGAGGTAATTGACCAAAATTGGAAGAAAGTAATTATAAAGGAAAAAACAAAGGAAGATGTAAGCAATGAGCGGATCGTATGGCGCAGTTAGCCTCTTATCAAATCAGAAAAGGGTGTTTTTGTGTTCCCAATGTTAGGAAAAATAATGACAGTTTACTTCAATTAATTTATCAGCTTAAATTTTTAGTTAAGAAATTATTGGCTCATCATGATTTCAGAGCCTACTTGCCTTCATGTGCAAAGTTTAAATCCTAAATTCGACCCTAACACCCTTACTTCATCTTTTGGTTGCAATGAAATCTACCTCTCTGGTATTGTAATTGGGTGCCAAGAACTTCTGTTGTACAGATCAAAGAAAACAATGTTGGATTTGGCCAGAGACGGGGTGGTGGTTGGCAGAGTTTCTTTTAATGAAAGGCTTCTCGCTTGCGATGACTTCAATTTCCATCCAGAATCATGAAAAATACAGGCCATGCAACTGAGGGGGTTAAGGAAGATAATAATCAAATCAAAGCCCTCTCCATATGCTTTATTCAAAAGCAAACAAGATCTATTGTTGATAGCACTTTTGTTCAATGAGAATCAATATTGTGCTAGGTATTGGTGCGCGGTTTGAAAAGAAGGTTCATAGCTGGTGATCTTTCATTCTTTCATCTAAGCAGGGTTTCTACTAGTAGAGCCATACTAAGTACCAACAGCCAAGTTATCAACTTTGAAACCTCATATAAAAGTTTTCACTGTGATCAATTTACCTTTCTTATTCTTGTTTTCGTTTGTTTCTTTGTGGTACTTCATGCTTCCAACAAATTTCCCCATTTTCCTCCGTGTAATATATAACAGCTAACTAGTGATTCCATATTTTAGAAGATACACAACACAGGTCTCAGGAGGCATTAAGCCTAGCACTTTAAACATTAACTATTCAAATGTAATTTACTGAAAGAATGACTCTTCTTTCTGAGATGTCAGCTACAATGATGATCAAGTCATTCCTAAATGGTTAGTCATTCCTAATCTTTGTAATAGCAGTAAGCAATGAACAACTGAACGTTAATGAAGGTGGTTCGGAACTGCGAAGGTTAAGCAATTAGCTGATGTAATGACAACAATATAAAAACAAATTAATACATTATGAGCATCTCATCAACAATTTCAGAGATGTAGCGACAATTATTTTTGGAGCGGAATAACGCTTTTTTGGGCCGATCGAATAACACTTTCAATTTCAGTAAAAAGTTGCTTGAAAACAAATGGCTGCAATTGGGCCCATCTAGTTTGGTCCGGCTTGTTACTTGAAAAATGGTTCGGCAATATTGACCCAATTTTGTGAGCATGATGAAATAGACGGGGCCCTTAGTTTTGCATAGGAGAAACGAAATTGTAGTACTAGGACGCTTGCTCAATTGCAAAAAAGGATGCTCATAATTGGCAAATGATGGGGATAAAAATAATGAAAATGAAACCCAAATGAAGTACTTTTAATGGTTTGATTTTTTTTCCCATGGGGTACACAATCCTAATTAATGCTAGTTGGATAAAGGGTCTAGAAATTGACAATAGCTTCTACCAGTAATTTTGTTGAACTGTTCATCAACTCAGGACTCAACCTAAGCATGAGGGTACAAAACTCCATCTCATTCAAAGCACCATCCCCATCCAAATCACCTTCTCTCAACATGCAAATAGCCTCCTCATCACTCATGTCTTGCAAACCAAGCAATGCTGAGTTCCTCTTCAAGCTCTCAAAAGTAATCACACCTTTGTCTCCATCCACGAGCAACTGAAACCCATTGCACAGCTCCTTCATAAAACCTTCAGCACCCAATTTTTCAACCATGGCAGGGAAAAAATCTTCGAACACTACACCATTTTGGGACGCCATTTTTTTTTTTTTTTGTTTTTTGGTATTAAACGCAATAAGAAACCTATTGGTTTTTGTAAGGTTTTTGAAATGGAAATAAGTTTGGTACAAAAGAAAGTAGCTTGGGAGGTATTTATATGTGATGGAAAGAGAATAAAGCTAAGGGGGGAAAAGAGAAGAAATGTTCGAGGAAAGAGTGTTAATGGGAACAAATTAAAGGTGGAGATAAAAAAATGAAGCTGTTTGAGAAGGTTGTCTCTGCTGGCAGTTGCTGCCTTTGATTTGTGGCTTTTTGTGTCAGTGAAAATTGTCCTCCTTCCTCGAAGTTGCATGTGAGAAGGTTGCTGGTACCACTAGTTTGGTCATACCAAGTGGTATTTTCCGGATAGAGATTGTCTTGCTTTGGATGTCAATTTACTAAAATACCATCCGTCATTATTTATAAATATTGCAATAATCAGGATATGTTAAGAAATAATGAAAATCAAAGAGTGTGATCAACGTTTGTAATTTTGTCATTATTGATTATTAGACTTTCTTTTTAATATAATCCCTAATCGCTTTCGTCAAAATTAAAGTTTTTACCTGCAATTTATTGATTAGATTGCTATAATAATTAAAGAAATTGCCTATTTAATCTGCTATAACTGGATTGATTTGCTGGTCTTCACTTGTAATCAATTGCTAGAGTTAGATTTATAACATTCTTTTTTTATTGTCTTTTAAATTACGATTAAATCCGAATTGAATCCTTCAATTCTGAATTCAATTCCAGCAAATCAAATTATCAAATGACAACCTTGGATTGGACAAGTTTGGATCCAATATATAGTAGCGTCCTTATTTGCTCTAGCCCGTCTTTTTCCGTCCAGATGCCAAGGTGCACACAAGGAGATTAGTACCATTCACGGCGCCCCTTTTGTCACCTTCGTGGTTTGCCCCCCCACTCGAAGTTTCAAACCTATCCATAAGATTAAACTCCGTTCCTAGACCTATACTTATGCAGGGTTCCCCCTGGGATTGTCATATTTCACATGGTAATTTTTGGTATTGAGTTTTGACAGCGTTTGGATGGGTTGGGAAGTACAATCTGGCCCATTCTCTAACAGTCATAGCATGATGATTAGAAGTACTTAGGCATATGGGCTACCAAATTGGACTAAGTTTAAAACGTGGAGTTCTATCCTTGGTTTTATTGGGCTTCAAAATACAATTACAAGGAGCCGGATTGTTATTTTTGTTAGTTTTTTTTTTTTTTAATATATACATAGGCCAATCAAGTAAAACTTAACCTAATTATTATTATTATTTTTTTTAAAATGCAACGATTGGATCATGATGAATAGAAACTCTTTAAATATAGGTTGTTTTGTTATTTCAACATCTATTAACTTTTCCTTTATAAAATTTATCTAATAAATAAAATTTTGAAAATAAAAAATGATAAAAATAAGTCAAATAAGGTGGGGTATAAATTTATTAAATTAAAAAATTAAATAATATTTTTTAAACAAAATCATATGTAAATATAAAATTAAGTAAATAATAAACTATGTTTTTAATATACACTAAGATCGAGACATAACATCAAAAACTTTAGTCTGATCCGAGTTCGATTTAAAAAAAAAAAACTAAATTGATTAATCTGAATTAAAAGAAAATTCACCAATTGGATAAAGGCAGATCGAAATCTATTAGATACGAGTTATTTTGTTATTTTTATTTCAATTGACTTTTTATTACAAAATTTATCTAACAAAAAATTAAAAATAAAAAAAATTCCTAAAAAATCAAATGCTTTTAAAAAAATAAAGAGAATGAAAGAAAAAACAAAATAAGGGAAGTGCTACGTGGATACTTGAAATGAGTTAGAACATCTTAAATCTGTCTTTAACCCAATCCCATTAAAAAAATCTCAATCTGATTGTAATTTTTTTTTTAAAAGGCACCTATGTTGAACCGATATGAATTAAAATCAATTAGACACAAATTGTTTTATTATCCTTATCTTAATTGATCTTCTTTACAAAATTTATTTAACAAAAAATAAAATTAAAAAAACCAAAAAAAAAGTAAAAAAAAATAATAATAGATTTAATAAAAATAAAATAATTAAAAAACAACAAAAATAATAAAAAACAAAAAATTAGAAAAAAAGTAAAATTTTGAAGGGAGGAAAAGGTGCCAGTGGATATATATTTTTTTTTTTTTCATCCAATCTCTACAAATTTAATATATTAGACTAGCAATATGCCCACGTTTTGTTGTAGGTCCAAAATATTTTTATTTATATTTAATAAATTAGTGAGTATGATTTTGTTTATAATTTTTGAATAAAAACAATTATTAGTGAAAATATCAATTAAGTTGTGGATAATACATGTATTTCATTCTCTTAACTTGTATAACAAATTTAAATACAAATCAATTTTTTTAATTTTATTTTTTTAAACATAATTAAAAATCTTAAATTAATAATTAAAAAAGAGCTACAACTAAAAAAAAGAAAGGCCAAGCAAGATAAAAACATAAAATAAAGAGTCAAATAGGGATACCATGTGGACACCTTTCACTCAGGGATGATAATGGGTTAGGTAAGGGCGGGTTTATGTTCATCTTGACTTTAACGCGGTATTAGATTATTATTTTTATATCTGATCCCAACTTGACATATATATATGTATAATTCACATCTGACTTGACCAAAAATCAATTCAATAGTTTCATGAAATATAATTTTTAATCAAATTTACATCTTAATTATATATAAATATATTATTTTATTAAATAAAATATCTTAAATAATAATTTTATTAATATAATATATAAAAATTAAATTAAGTAAATAAAATATATATTCTTATACATATCCTAAAATGGGACAGAACAAAATAACATAAACCTGCCTTTGATCTGACCTCGATTTTTAAAAAGAAAAATCATTCCATTTTAACCTGACTTTGATTTAAAAAACTGTCTTTATTAGGTCAACGAACTGAAACTAATATGATATATATTGTTTTGACATCTCAACCTCTAGTGACTTTATTTTTTACAAAAATTATGTTATTTATAAAAAAAAATGGCCTAAAAAAAGAAAAAGGTTAAATAGGGTGCCACATAGACACTTCTATTGCTATTTTTTTTCAAACATAAATAAAATAAATAATTAAAAAAAAAGCCAAAACTAAAATAAAGCCCATGCAAAAAAGGAAAGGAGCCAAATTAATGGGGTGCCTAATGGATATATCCATTTAATGATGGCAACTTGTTAGGATGGATTTATGTTCACTACGATTTTAGCCCATCTTTTTAATAATTTAACTCGACTTTAATTACGACCCAACATTAAGTTATTATTTATTAATACTCTATCTCGACCTATCATATATGTATAATCTACATTTGACCCAAATTGATAAATAATTAATTTGATAATTTTAGTTTAATGTTTATAAAAATATTAATTTTAATATAAATTATATCTTAATTACACCTGAATATAATTTTTTTATTGAAATAAAGTATTAAATAATAAATTTATTAATATAATACATATATAAATATAAAATTTAATAAATAATCAAATATATTTTTTAATATACATGGGACATGACGGAACAACCTAAACTTGCTTTCGTTTCAAATTTGACTTTTAAAAAAATTTCAACCCTATCTTGGATATAAAAAACCATATCTATTGAATCGAGGCAAATCGAAATCCATCAGATATGAGTTGTTTTATCATTCCTATCTCCATTGATTTTTCTTACAAAATTTATCTAATTAAAAAAGTTAAAAATTAAAAAAGAAATAAAAAAGAAATAAAAAAAATGAGAAGCCAAATGGGATATTATGTAGATTTATTAAATTAAAGTATTGAGTAATAATTTTATTAATATGATAAATATATTTAAACATAAAATTAAATAAATAATAAAAAAGATATTTTTATATATACTTGAGACAAGGTGAAACACATTAAACTTATCTCTAACATGATCTCAATTTTCAAAAAGAAAAAATCTTGACTTGATCTTGATTTAAAAAAGCACAAATTGGATTGTGATGAATTAAGACACGTCAAATATGGATTATTTTATCAACTTACCTCTATTAATTTTTTTATAATATTTATCTAAGAAAAAAAATCAAAAATAAAAAATTTAAGTTTTGGAAGAAAGATGCATGATCACATGAACACCTTCATCTTTTTTCAAAATATACAAAATTAATATTATGGATGTAGTATATTATGTAACAAAAGAATTTTGTATTTGTTTTGGGATTGAACACCATGATCCCCGGTTAGTGTTATTCAAATATAAGTATTAGTAAAACAAGTGAGGAAACTGCACATTTATCCCCTACTCTAAGGGTTGGAGCAAACTATTTGCTTTTTGATTTTCTCCCAAAAAATAAATTGGTAATTGTTTCTTACAGTGTTCTCAGCTTGTTCATATTATTAAGTTAATTTGAGGTTATCCACCATCAAGTTAACCATAGGTTCTAAAATTCAATTGGTCTTTATGGGTATCCTAAAATTGTCAAGTTTTCTCTTAGTATCTGTTAGGATCATGACAGCTTTGATATTAGTTGCTAGGAATCTTATCCACAAGTTTTGCACATGCCTTTGATACTAATTTTTAGAATAGCCGAGCTGGCCTACATCTACAGATAAGAAAAAGAGATCCACTAGTTGTAAATAATTATAAACATACAATCTCAATCAATCACTCAATAATCAATACCCATGAACCTTTTCATATTTCTTTAATTCTACAAAATATTTTCAATTCAAATAAAAGCATATCTATGTGCATCTATGCACCATATCTATGTAGACTCTCTCATTTTTTTCTAATTCACTCAAACACACACCCACACCCTTCATAAAGCTCTTTCAATAATTTTTAGTTCTATGGGATCTTTACCTAATAAATCCATATAACTTTCTAACATCTTTTTTTCATTTCTAACTTTATAGAGACTCCACCTATTTACAAACATACAAGCTTACCTATCACTACTAAAAAAATGGCCTTTATCAACATAATTTTTCATCGATAAAAGTCATTTTTTTGTTGATAATAGCATTATCACTGGATTTACAAAAGGAAAAATTTCGTTAGTGTTAGCCAAGTCAATAATGCTATTCTATCGGTAATAAACAAAATACATTGGTAATTACCGATAAAATTTATTAATGAAAATTTTATCAGTAATTAATGATGGTAAAATTCATTAGTAATCCATCGGTATTTGATTGATATTATGTTAGTAATTGATTGAAAATCGATCATTAAAGGGTTTTTTCGTTAGTATTCCATCATTAATTTGTCAGTAATCGTCAACAATCCATCGGTAATGAACAAAATTTCATTGGTAATATTAAAATTTTGTTAGTAAAATCCATTGGTAAAATTATAGTTTCATCAATAATTTCATTAATTATATCTATAATTATTTAAGAAACCTTTAATTATTTAATAAACCTATAAATTACAATTAAAACATGTATAATTATTTAAAAATTCTATTATTATTAATTAAAATATCAAATCTAGATAACATCTATCAAACATCCATCAAATACATCATAAAATATCCATCCATCCATAAAAGCATCAATAACATCCATAAAAACATCTATAAAATCCTTTAAATAGATCATAGAATTCTAAAAAGAATGTCACTATGTTGTTGCTACATCGCCTAATTTAGAATCTTCGTTGCCATCATTAGGTTTAGAAAATTATGTTGATGGAGTTTG
Source organism: Durio zibethinus (assembly GCF_002303985.1). The sequence goes on from NW_019167982.1 coordinate 10,443,945, forward strand.
TCTAAACTCCATCATTTGCATTATCTGATCCATGAAAGTTCTAAACTCATACCTTAATTCATCAATTTATTCTTGTATCTGGGGCTGATGAGGCATAGATGACATACCACAAATAGAATGAGACGTTCTTACTGCACCAGTGGATTGAGTTAAGTGAAAGAGGTCGCTAAATCTATTTGTAGATCCAAAGCATATACATAAGTACATGTAACTTCAACCCTTCCAATAGCTTTGATCTATGCCTATGGATCGAAATCTAGATGATTGAAAAAGTCTTCATTGTATTTCTGAGATAATATAGCAATAAAGTTTTCTTACAAAAAGTTTAAAACAATTATCATTATATTTTACTTGTATAGTTCATTAAAATAAGATAACTTCAAATAATTCATAATGTCAATATTTAATTATTACATATGCAATAGTTTTCACATGTCATAAAGTCATTGTGTTACAATTTACAAGCTGATCTAGGCCTAGGGGTTCTTTCTAAGTCGAATAGCAATTCTAGTTCTAGTGGGACAAAGTCTGACAGTTAGAGAGACCAAGCCTTAAGGCGCACTAAAGGTTCAAGTCATGGGAAACTAGCTTAGAATAGTGGTGTGAGCAATGATCAAGACTCTAAAGGCTCAGGCAAGCTGTTTAGGTTCCACAAAATTGAGCCAAGCTTAAGTGCGGATGCTTATGAGCAATGTGTGGGCACACAGTCAAACCCAGGTGAAAGCATTAATGATCGAAATAGAGGCACATGGTCAGACCCAGGTATAGGCATGCCTGAACATAGTACTAGGAGGATTAGATTTAGAGGCTTCTAGAAGGTTTAGTGCATAACATAATTTCAGTAAGTCAAAGATTATGCTATAGTCCCAAATCCCCTAGAATCAAGGATTACAACTTATCTACTTGAATCAAGGGATTTAAATCAGTGTAATCTTTAAAGTTTAAGAATCTACCTCAAGCACAAGTGTATAGGGGACTTAACTATAAATAGAGAGTCCTCCATCCTTATTGTAACATTAGAACCATTAAGTAAAATCCTTACTTTTGTCTTAACTTTTTATTGTAATTTTATTAGCCTTTCTTTAAGCACTTCCTATATTTTTCATTTTGTAGCATTTTAGGTTGTCAAGTCCTATAGTTTTAAGTGTCCGTGCAGTGTTTCTTATGTTAGGCCAATTTGAAAATGGAATGAGTCCATTTTTATGTCCTAGAGTCGTGTAAACCTAGAGTTTGAGTTTTAACCCATGATAAGTGGTATCAAGCCTTATTTGGAGTAGGCCATAAAGTCTGATACCAAGTGGTATTAGAGTTGGTTTAAGAGAGTTTTTAAAGTAAATGGCAGAACCTAATACTATGGGGTATCAGAGCCTGATTCAATCCAGAAGTGGTGATCAGAGCCTTGGCTCAGAGTGTGCAATAAATTTTAACTAGTGACAAGAGGAGCCAGAGTTATCGTGAGAGCTAGAATTGATGTGGAAAGCCAAAGTTGGCATTAATGCAAGTTGAGAATCATGCGTGTGGGCATCTTGGTATAGTGTATGGGCATTGTGGTAAGTTATATAGGTATCTTATTATGTATGAGGGCATTCGATTGTGTGATACAAGCGGTTTATTACATGGTATAAGCATTTTAGAAGGGTTACTGTGCTGATGTGCTGGTGAAACGCTTTTGGAATGCTAGGTGCAAGCATGTTAGAGTACAGATCAAGTGTTCGATAGATTATTGCTATGTGTTATGGGTGTCCTGGGTATGCTGTGTAAATGTGTAGATTGGTGCTTGATCGAGAGGTTGGTATGCTGAGCTGGTGTGCAGACTAATGCCTTACAGTGTTTATGTGCTGTGTTGTGTCGACAGAATGATGTACTAGTTTATGAGAACCAGAATCAGATTAGTTGAGTGCCTACTAGAGTATAGGTAATCCTTTGGTTTATGCATTCATTGTTTAATAGTTTGTGTTTTGAGAAATACCGTGGTTAGGGAAAATTAAGTAGAGGGCCTAAGTTAAGTGTGCTTGGAGCTTTCACATACAGACAAGTGGAAGAATACATTAACAAGATATGTGCTGATAGACACTCGATTGGTGAAGTGTGAAGATGCCATTATTTAGATAATGGATTGGTTTAGAGATGTTAAGGGACTTCAAATAAGGCAATGGAGAAGTTTATACAATGTAATAAGGCACTGAAATCTATGGTGACAATTTTGCAATAGGAGCTAGCTAGGCTCAAGGTTAACCTTGCTATATTATGAGCTGTCATGATTGTTAGTGCAGGCTTGGGAGCTAAGGTAGAGGTGCATAAGCATTTTATGGATAGTCTGAAATCATGGGTAAAGGCTGAGCTGCAACATAAAGACATGCAAAAGTTAAGTCAGACCAGAGGTGCTATGGAATCAATGATTCAAATTGAGTGCACCAAGTCTTCAAGGCATAAGAGAAATGGTCAAAGTGAAAGAGACACCGATGTTTATTCCTGAGTAGAGGAAAGGCTATAGAAAAGCTTAAATTTCATAAGACCGATAGAGTTGCCAGTAGGTGAGAGGAAAAAAAGTCCTTGAGTTGTTATTTTTATGTCGGTTTACATCAAGTCAGGGATTGCCTGAAGTTTCAACCATTAAATGGGTAGAAAGGCTATTAGAAGGTAAAAGTAACAGTGGTGAATAGTAATAAAAAGAGCTTAGAGAGAAGTGGCTAGGTGCTATTCGAGACTATCGAAGGGTTAGGATCTCTCGAGAAACTGATAAGAAAAAACCAAGGGCAACCGAATGCCATAGTATGAGTCCCAAGGTGTAACCAAATTCCTTACAAAAGAGTGTGATGTAGGCAACTTGGAAAAAATGCAAAAAGTATCAACGACATGGGTGAAAAAGACCATTACAATAGAGTGCTAATAAACTTAGGATTAAAAACAGTGGAAGCCAGTAGAGTGCATGTGTGGGTATGGTCTGAAATGTTAAAAAATTGATTCATGAGGCAGGAGTCAGAACCTGCATGCAAGGTAGGTGCATCATTCCTTTATCAACGAGGGCATTGCTAAAATAAACGAAGGAGAATGTTATGGTCCATAAGTAGGTCCAAGCCCAAGGGTTCTATTTAAGTTAAGTAGTAGTTTTAGTTATAGCGAGATAAAGTCTGACAGCCAGGGAGACTGGGGCCTAAGGCATACTTGAGGTTTAGATTACGAGGAATTAGCCTAGAATAATGGTGTGGGTAGTGATCAAGACTCTAGAGGCTCAGGCAAGGTGTTTAGATTTTGTAAAATTGAGCTAAGCTTAAATGTGGGTGCTGGTGAGCAATATGTAAGCACATAGTCAAACCCAGATAAGAGTACTGATGATCAAAGTATAGGCATATAGTCAGACCTAGGTTTGAGCACACCTAAACACAGTCCTAAGAGGATCGAATTTAAAGGCTTCTAGAAGGCCTGGTGTTCAGCATAATTTCAGTAAGTCAAAAATTATGTTATAGCACCAAATCCCCTAAAATCAATGATTGTAACTTATCTCTTAAAATCAAGGGATTTAAATCAGTGTAATCTTTAGAGTTTAGGAATGTATCGTAGGCACTGATTGTAAGAGGGACTTAATTATAAATAAAAAGTCCTCCACCCTTATTGTAACACTAGAACCATTGAGTAAAATCTATACTTTTACCTTAACTTTGTGTTGTTCTTTTTGCCTTTCTTTAAACATTTCCTATGCCTTTTGTTTTGTAGCATTTTAGGTAACCAAGCCTTGTAATCCTGAGTGTCCATGCACTATTTCTTGTGTTAGGCTGATCTAAGACACGAAATAGTTCATTCTTATGTCTTGGAATTATGTAAGCTTGAAGCTTGAGTCTCAACCTATGATAATTGCATTTCAATATACATAAAACACTATCTAATTCAATACTGAATTTCCTGTAATTTTTAGGCTTTTAATTACTTCACTATATACTTCATCAACAATCATAATGAACAAACAAAATCATAAGTGAAAATATGCAATAGTTTTAACCTTTCACAAATGTGATCTTATCTAAATATGTAGAAAGCACTATCTAGTTCAATATTAAATTTCCTACAATGACTAGTCATCGCGATATATTATTAAAATAGTTCATCAATAATCATAATACACAACCATCATCACAATGCAAAATATGTAATATTTTCACATTTCATAAATGTGAAACTCATCACAATATATTATAAAGATAGTTGATCAATAATCATAATACACAACTGTCATCACAATGCAAAATGCACAGTAATTTTCACAACACCAAAGGTAATCTCATCGTAATATACTATAAAGATGATTGATCAATAATCACAATATGCAATTGTCATCACAATGAAAAATACACAATAATTTTCATATTTTACAAATATGATCTCATTGCAATATATTGTAAAGATAGTTAAGTAACAATCACAATATATAACTAGAATCACAAAACAAGTTACACAACAGTTTTCATTTTTCACAAAATTTTTGCATCACAAAACATACAAGATATTATTCATATAGTTAGCAATATTATTCATAAAGTCTTTGCATGACAAAACACACAACATATTATTTATTTGAGTAAAGTAAAATAGCATTTTCAAATTATTTACAGTCATTTGAAAGTCATGCACTAACAACTCTAGACTTGTTGTCAACAAAATCACCAGGTCTTCCTAAACGTTTGTGAGTGTGATTGAAAATTTTTGTAAATATAGGTTCTTGTTGCAACTCAGCGATTGCATTTATTTAGAGACATTAAATGAAATATGTAATAATACAATTTATATAATATTGACATTTGATGATAAAAATAACTCGTGAAAAAATATCATACCATTATTTTTTTATGAATAGGAAAAGCAACCGAGTTATTAGTATGCTTCGTAATACATCATTCTTTTTGTATCTGACAATTTTGTTTGGCTTTGAATGAGATGTTTTACCATTTTTGAGTGCTTTATACATTTTCAATAAGAGCATCCCAAATCAGAATTGTGATCCACCTCTGCTTCATACCTCTAGAGTGTACGATGTTATCGTCTCTACACTCTTTCATTGCCAATTCTCTTTTGTCAGACAACATATCTTTCAATTGATTCTTTGAAATATTGTTTCATGCTCATCGAATAAGAACATCATCTGACTTAGCCCACTGATATTTTTCCTAACATAACAAATAGCAAAACAATAAGTTGTTGACAAGGATTTAAACTTTTCATTCAAATCAAATAAAAATATATACAAAAAATAAATATTCATTTACTACCTTAAATTTATCAAATATCGTAGACTTAATTGACACAAGTACTTTAGCCAATGTCAGCTAAGGACTAGTAAATTTGCTTGAATTATTCTTAAAATTGTTGAGCTAACTGATGATTGCTCAAAATAACTACTGACATTTATTTGTTAGTAAGATTAGCTAAACTGCATGAATTCATTAAGAAACAAATAAAAAAATTAATATTAAAATATTTGTCATACTTTTCTCCTGGTGGAATAATCTGCACCCGCTTGTTTGGATCTGAACAAGTTAGTAACCTTTTGTTTGCCTTACTAGTCTTATGCCTAGTTATCTTCCTTTTTACTTTTCCAAGTGGTGGATCATCAGTGAATCCTAGATTGACATCATTCACCATCGATGGATATTTGTCATCGATGCTGGAGCTAATTAGTATAAGGGATCATATTATATCTATGTTGAAGTTGACTCGTATGGTAGATCATGCTGTACCAATTCTGATGATGACCCGATATGTGAATCACCTTTTATAGATCATGCCCTAAAACCACCTTGATGAACAGCGCTCTTTGCATAAGGCCTCATTATGACTATCATATAGAACAAAAATATTCCATAAAAATTCTAAAAACATAAAGAAAAAAACATATATAATATTACTTTAGTAATAAAAGATTAAATGAAATGAGCAAAAGACATAAAAATAAGCATATAAAATAAATAATTAAGTATTATATTTAACGTTACATATATTGAGCACATCGAATAAACATTATATATAGCATTAAAAGTCACACTACATACATCAATCGCTACTAAAAAAAGCAAACTCATGTGTTTCATCATCATGATCATGACAATGATAATGAGCATCATCATCATCATCATCTTCTTCTTCTTCTTTTTCTTCTACTTTTTATTCTTTATCTTTTTTTTCCTTTTTTTTCTTTTTGATTATCAACATCATCATTTTTTTATTCTTTTGTTTGAATCATTTGTACTAAACTTATCTTTTCATAATCACCGACAATAAAAATTATAAGATTACTAAGTTCTTCTTAGATAGTAACATTTCATGAAATAAAAACTTCAACTTCTTAAAAACATTTTCATTTAAATTAGTTGTTTGCTTTTTTTTTTATCTCTATCAATATTATTTACTCGATATGTACTCTTAACCTTTATTTTAAAGATTGCCTACCAATCATTTTGATCTCTTTTTCTATAAGGATAGCTTGTATAGAAAACTTGATGTACTTGCAAAGCTGAGATTTTTATTCGCATTTCTAGAATGAATTATGTTTAATTTCAATAAGACTATGATGGAGATCTACACTTACCCCTATCTTTATGTTAAACCAATGACATTTAAAAGGTATAACTTTATTCTCTACTTCAAAGTACTCTAACTCAATGATATTTTCCAAGATACCACAAAAGTCATGTTCATAATTATTGTAACAACTTCCTTTCACACATACCCCATAATTCATCATCTTTTAAGTTTGGCCATAATTAACCGTATGAAACTTAAAACCATTGACAAAGTAACCTTTGAAACAACTAACCATGCCTTTGAGGCTATAAGCTATCTCAACTAAATGACGAAATATTGCCATTTTGCTCTTCAACCTATCTAATTGTAAAATAAAAATAATTGATCATTATTTTAAATATGCAACGATAATAAAATTTCTATTCACATATGCTATTATGCGCTAAACTGTTACAAATTGTCTTAACAATTGCAAAACTCTTGCATCACATCTTTTTTTCAGTTCTACATTACTTATATTCACAAATTCTTTTCTCGTCAATTCATAAAATATCCTATCATTGTTAATTACAAATTAGGAAAATTGTCAACTTACTAGAAATATAAATTATAGAGTTCACATAGTACTTACTCAATGTAAAGATTTATCTCTTCATAATTCAACAAAAACATATAAGTGTGCCTTGGTATGCTTATCCACTGATAACTATCGAAACTTATCTTGTGAACCAAGTGCTCACCAGGATGGCTAAAAGTTAAAAAACATTCTTCAGATTCTATGACTCCCCATCATTACATAGAACTCGATTCAATTTTGTGACACATTTGGATAAAAGTAGAATGAGAAAAAAATGGATATCTCTTTGGTAAATTATGCCTCACATATAGATGCTTCAACGAATGTTATTGGTGCACTTTTTTTGATATGACGAAGAAACCTACTTATCATCATAGCATAACATATGTTATTGAAGGAAAATTAAATTAATCAATGTTAATGTCTAACAATTAAAATATATTAACTTTCAAATGGATAATCTATTGATAATGAACGGTCCATCAATTTTTGCCTTGTTAGGCAAGTGAATGGGCAAATATTCCATAGAATAAAAAAAACTTAGAGGAAAAGTCTTTTTTAATTTGCAAATTATTTTCACAATTTTTTTTCAACACTTCTATGTGATTTATATGTATTTCAGTAGAACACAAATCTCTAAAAAAATGAGATAACTTAATAATTACATCTTAAATAGAGATAGGCACCAAATCACGAAACGATATTAAGAGCAATTATTGCATGAAAACATGACAATCATGACTTTTAAAACTTTTAATTAGCCATGTTATGAACCAAGCCATGTTAAATACAAACCATTAGAAAGTCTTAATTGTTTAACCCATGCACAAACATCTCTGCTCTGCTTTTTACTTAATATGTATGAAGTTTTAGGTATGAAAACTTTTCCATTCATTTCAACCAATTCTTTTGACATACGTGTAACAATCTTTATTAATCATGAAATCATATAAAATTATTGCTTGATGAATATTAATGTACCATTGCCTAGAAGATTATTTAATACCATAAAAAGATCTGCACATTTTTGTGCTATTGACCTCTATCAATGAAACCTATGGGTCATTCTATACAGATTTTCTCTTTTAGTTTTTTGTTTGGAAAGGCATTTATCATATCCATTTGATGTAACTTTAATCTAAATAACTACAATGGCTATAATTGTATCTTTTATATAGATTAATTAATTCTTGTACATTGTTTGACCTTTAGACTCCATCTTTCTTCTTAAATTACTTTAATTCACTTTTTTTTTTGCTTGACTTGTGATTCTTGTGAAACAAATTCAACAAATTTAGCAACTTTAGTCAAGCTCCCACTTGGATGAAATCTTGTTGATTATTGATAAAGAATATGCATTAATTGATTTGCAACTTAGCAAATAATTTGAATCCCCAATCTAAAAAAAAAAAAAAAAATTTCTTGACTAATCTCCCTTTATTTTAGAATCTTACTTTCTAAGAAAGAGGCATTTCGAGATTCAAAATTTAATTAGATTCTCACTCGATTGTTCATTTATGAACACATATCTCTTTGAAATGTTTAAAGTATATTACAAATATACTCTTTTTACATTATGGATCTAGCTTGCCATGTTAATGAGTGAACTTAAGAACATAGGTAGTATAACTCAAGTTCTCAAGTTATTGAGATTGGGTTTTCTACCAATCCACAATTCATAGAGAGTGATTGTAACTAACTTGGAGGATACACAATTGAATATATAGACAGTTGGTAACAATACTTTACCTTTAAAGTGATTTGCTAATTTAATTGGGCCAACATTGACCTAACCGTTTCTAAAAAAGGTTTATTTCTTCTCTCTATAACATTATTTTGTTATTGAGTCATTGGAATGGTTAATTGAGTACTAGTACCATTTTCATCAAATAACTGTCTAAACTAATCAGACAAGTACTCATATTAACGATCAATTCTTAATGCCTTAATGTTTTTATCTAATTGATTTTTCATCAACTTTCTAAAACACTTTAAAGCTTTACACTTGTGAAGAATCAAATAAACAAAACTAAAATCTGGATTATTATTAATAAATGTGATAAAATATTAAGATCCATTATGTGCCTTTGGGACACAACTATTAAAATGTATTAATTGCTATGAAACTTCAAATATAGTTTTTTTATTAAATGATTTTCTTGTTAGTTTTCTTGTTAGATAGATTACACATAATGGTTGATTAACCTTATCATATAGAGTCTTGTAATCCTTTTTTTGCTAATATATCCATTCTTTGTTCACACGTATGACCAAGTCTAGCATGTCAAACATTCACATTAATATTGACATCACAAAACCATTTAATAAAATCCAAATCCATAATAATTTGTTTTAAAAAAAAAATCCATATCAGTATTATTAAAATTCATAACAAATCATAGATAAAGAATAACAATGACATAAATTAAATTCTATCAAATATCAATAGCAAACAAGATATTATGTAAGATGACAATTTTTCCACCATACACTCTTAACTTGTAAGTGTCAACACCCTTTACTTCAATCATTTGATTGTTTCCTATCTAAATATATTTTGCTTATGTCTCATGCTACATAGTTTATGGTCCTTAAGTTTTCTTCATCTCGTTACATTCATAAGGAAAGTGACTCTCTTTACCGTAGTTAACGCACTTGACTTTAGCTTTGTTCTTTTTAGATTAAGCCTTCGGATTATTCCTATTTATCACTTTGATCATTCTTTGATCTTTTAAGAGTTTTCTCCTTATTCCCATCATGTGACCAATGATTGAAGCTCACAGCTTCCTTTGAACATGTGTATGCCATGTACACATCAACATTAGGTTCAAATGTTTCTTTTACAATTTTCTTTAATTGAAGATGATAAGAAGAATAATAATAATAATAAAAAATCTAATCTAACTTTTTCCTAAAATTTTAGTTTGGTCCATTTTTTTAATTTATATTTATACCTTATTTCCTTTAAATGAATATTATCTTTATATTGATATTGTTTGGGTTTATTCAATTTCAATATTATGAGTCTTAATTTGAATATGAATTCTTATGGTATCAATTTAAGGTCTATGATTTAAAAAAAGTTGTTCATACTCTCATTGTGGGTCAAGTACATCTTCATATGCTCTTAATTATATAGCAAGGACTGAATTATAGCTTGAACCTCTTGTTCATCTATCAAAGTGTAATCATCCTTATTCTTAAATAAACTTTGTTGTCAAGGCATTTCACATCTCTTTTAGCAATATTATATTACTTGAACTCATGTATGATATCACTTTCCATACTATTTAACAATGTAATGCAAGCAGGAAAGTTTTATCTATCTAGGCTTCACAAGCCCTTGGTCCTTTCTATGTTAGAATGTATTCTTATACTTAGGCTCCATTAAGACAATGTTTAAAATTTCAAAAACCTTTTATTTTTCTAACACATACTAGATTTTCATTTTTCAGATTCCATAATTATCCCAATTCAGTGACCATATACTTAAATATAAAAGTCATATTTAAAGGATAATTCAATATTGAAAGAACCTTGCACTAATTAATGCCTAGCATTATACACATATATTTAGCCATAATAACATGAATAAAATAATAACAATCATTCACATAAAAATGAAATAAAAAAGTCACTATATTCATAATAAAATTTCATTTTTAATGTGTTTGATTATCACTTATTCTTTTCTATTGTGCCAAATTTATTATTCTAAGGTAACTCATTAACTAATACCTTAGAACTCCCACTAACTTTAAGATTACTTTCAATCAATAACATACATTGATTGAACTCATATAGACAAGTCTCACAAAGCATGTACATTCTGAACACATTAACAAGTTCCATCATTAAACATACAAATTATTTATTAAACTATATTCTAAATTAGTATGTATCACTTGCCTAGTGACTAGAATGGAATTCTTAAATTCTTATGAATGTTCCACATTCTTATTAGCTATCATGGAGATCCAAGAATTTTATGTATGCCACTATGGAGACTTAGGTTGATAAAGAAGGTTGTGTTCCTCCTTACCATTTTCCTCACAAAATCACAAAATTCTTTATCAAAGTTGTAACATTAAGACATTTTCTCTTGTTAGATATACATGTAAGGATGTTTCTTTACATGCATGTTACCTCAAAAGATCAACTCTTTAATCTTGTTTTTAACCCTTGATAATATGACACATAATATCATCATTATTAGGATCCATTTGGTGCTACACTAATTCAATTACTAGCCTTATCACTTTAAACAATTGCGTCTAAGTTTTTATAACAATAGTAGTTCTCATAAAAATAGTCATGATTTTTTTGTAACAAAATATGAAAAAAAATTATGAGTTCATAGGTCAACACAGGTTAAAAAATGATTAAGACTTAATCATTCTTTTATGGTTTGACCTCCCAAAGTTAATTAAGAATAAAAGAATTTAAAAGAATTTTTTTTAAAAAAAAATTGAAGCATATTTTAGGGGAAAAAAAGACACACGAACATTCGAATGCTCTAGAGAGGGCATTCAAATGCTTGCTTTCTGTTTAGAAAAATGAGGTATTTGAATGCCTTAAGGAACATATGAATGCCTTTTTCTTGTTTTAAAAAATAACTACTAATTTTTAAAATTTTGCTTAAAGCATTCAGATACCCTATCAAGCATTTTAATGCTAGAATTTTGAAAATAAAAAATTCAATCTATATATTTCAAACAACAATGGCAACTTGCATATTAAATGTTTCAAAATATTCACAACAACTTTCTTTTACAAATTTACACACTTTTGTATAACACTTTCATAGATTTTTGGATGCGTTCTGATAAAAACTCAAAAACATGTAAACAATTTTGGTGTTTCAAGACAAATATTGAAACAAGCAGGAATCAAGCCAACTTGGTTCTGATACCAATGAAGGATAATGTAATAATATATGAACAACATCATATATCATAAATAAAGTGAAAAACTTACTTGATTTGTGGAAACATAGTGGAAGCATTTTTGTGAAAGTATTACAAAAAAGATACCAACTTGATTTACTAGTTGAAGACAGAATCATGCATTCAAAAATTATCTACTATTTATAATGAAAGTCCTTAAACACTGATGCAAAAGATTCCTTGAAGAATTTCATTCTCTATGTCAATCTCTCTTCTTTTTTTTTTTGTTTTCTATATGATTAATCACGTAGTCTCACATGTACGAGACTTTTCTCATACTTAAATTGAATGAACATATTCCTCTTCTTATTTCTCATCATGGCAAAATGCCATGTGAATTCTTAAAAGAGGAAAAATCCACACTTCATTTTTTTAATGTTCCTTTTCTATATAGCCCAATGCCATATACTTGGAAAAATGAGAGATTTAATTTCTTTTAATCAACCTTTCATGGTGGTCGTATGTCATTCCTTTTTAGAGACAAAGGGACATTAGTTATTGTTTAAATTTTGAACCATTAGTTAACTACCTAAGGTAGTTTTTAACCAAATTCAAACTTTACAAACTTTCTGAGGTAGTCTTCAATAAGTTGTGGTTAGGGTTGGCAACGGGTCGGATCGAAATAGGCTTTTGCTCACCTCGAACCTGATCCGATTTTACAATCACAAAATTTATACCCGTATCCAACCCGAAATTTTTTTTATTTTTTAATACCCGAACCCAATATTACATAAACCATACTTGACCCAACTCAAAATTAATAAAATATTATTTTTAAAATATAGATATATAATTATATAATTATATATAAAAAAATAAGTAAAAAATAATTTTTAATATAGTACCGAGTTAGGTTGGGTTTGCCTAAAACCCGAACCTGACTCGACCTCAATTTTTTCTTAGTAATACCTGACTTGAAACCTGATTTTCAAAAAAAAAATTGACCCTATGAGGTTAGGTCGAGTTGGAACCCGCCAAACTCAGGTTTGATTGTTAAACCTAGTTGTGGCCGAGCCACCTATTATGGGTTGATCCGATATCCCTTTTTCTTACAATGCCAATATAAAAATACTATTTTTTTTGTTCAAGAAAACTCATCTTTATGCATTTACTTGTAAAATTGCTTAAGTTTTATCTTCTATAAAATTAAAAGAAGTGAAAGAAAATCATTATATATTTATCCTTTATAAAATTAAAACGGTAAAGCAATGATTAAGGTTTCTTTATGATAATGAATTTTTTCATTCCGCCTTTAATTTTTGTTTATTATCTAATTAAGTCTTTATTTTTTCTAAAAGAAAGGAAAAAAAGGTTACATATTTGGTAGTATTTATTTATTTTTTGTTTTTAAATATCATATTTCTTGTAGTGTAAAGAAGAATAATTACTTTAAAAACTTAATTTCTAAGGTAAAATGTAAAATGTAAAATTAATTAAATTCCAAAACTTTTTTTTCCCAAACGGAAGTTTCCAAAGAGAAAGGTGAGAAAGCCTCATGGGGTCATCTTGGACCCAGGCTTTGTTGCTGACAAAATGGGCCAACGCCACTGGCCGCGAGAGTGGTTGCCTGGTTGGTGTTTAGATCTATTTTCCCACAAAAGCTAATTAAACTCTAACAACAAACCTGTCAAGAGTCCAGATATTAATGAAAATTTATTTACACGATATCAATTTACTTTGAAGTATACGAGTCATACACTTGCCCCGTTGCCTGAATAGATCATTCAAAGTCCTATTACATATTGGAACCTTTCCAATTTCTACAACTTTTAAAGAGCCTGATCATCTAGCTAGCTTGAGGCATAGTAAGAGTCACCTCATTGACAGAGCCAGTGCCTTCACTACCACTCGTCTCATCGTTTTTGTTGGTTTTCTTGATGTTAAATGTTGGTTGTTAAGGTGAAGGAAGAAAAAAATCGTTGCCTTACATGGCAACAACAGCTGACATTTTTGGCCTATCTGTTGCACTGTCTTGCAGGGACAGCAACCCAATCTGAATGCATCTCAAAACTTCAGCTGCAGGATAAGTCCCTCCTAATGATGAATCAACTATTTCCATGCCTTTGCCGTTTCTCCATAATTCCCAAACCTAAAACAACTTGAATAATCAAAACGGGATGAAAAGTTTTCTTAGAAATTGCTTACACAATTAAATCACTTACATGTCCAATCAAATTTGAGGTAAGACTGTCAGGGTAATATCCAATATTTCTTCTGCCTGTAATAATTTCTAATAGCAGTACTCCAAAGCTAAACACATCAGATTTGACAGAGAAGTATCCTTGCATTGCATATTTTGGTGACATATAGCCACTGCAATAGCATATAGAAAAATGAACTATTAAACTTCATTTAAAACTTGACAATTTCTCTCACGGTTGTAGGTTCTCTTTTTGCATTCTAAAAACAATTAATACAACCAATTCCATAACTAAAGAAAATGCTAGCAGTTTATGCACTTACTATGTTCCAACAACACGCTTTGTTTTTGCTTCAACTTGATCTCCTCCAAATATTCTAGCCATACCAAAATCTGAAATCTTTGCGTTCATTTCAGCATCTAGTAGAATATTACTTGCTTTTAGGTCTCTATGGATGATTCTCAACCTTGAGTCTTGATGAAGGTCTACAATTCCTTGAGCAATTCCATAAAAAATTTCTAATCAGTTTCCTCAATCTAAGAGTGATCTTTTTTATTCATCTGGATTCAAAGTTGTATATTTCATTAGATCCTACATGACTTGATTGGACAAGAAAATACGTCAGAAAAGGAGCATACATACCAAAAATAAAAGAATCCAAGCTCTTATTTGGCAAGTATTCATAGATCAGCATCTTCTCTTCTTTTTCTACGCAACAACCCAAAATCCTTACAAGGTTCCTGTATTGGAGACTTGGAGTTTAGCAATCATTTTAACTTCTTTCTTAACTCTCTATTCTCTGTCCCGAGGACTTTGATAGCCTTTTAACCGATATTTCCTTTCCATTTAGTATACCCTGGAATTAGACATAATTCCAAAGATAATCACGATTGTTTCCTCTCAAGAAACTTGTCACAGTTGATCTGCTGGTTCCTTACAATTAAAAGTTACAAAATGCCATAGATTAAAGCATTTGAAGGGTGTAAATGCAAGATAGATTACTTTATAAACAGGGCCAAAGCAACCTTGTCCAAGTTTGTTGTCAGAAGAAAAACTACTTGTGGATGCAGCAATGGTTCCCAAACTAAAAAAATGGCGATTCTGCATTTTTTCCGTTTAAAGGGTCCTCCAATCGTGTTGAACTTGTTGTGAAGCTAAGTGGAGGTCGTCTTTTTCTTCCTGGTATCAATTAAGAAGATATATATATATATATATATATATATATCAATGCTTGGTTTGTGAAGTTTTCAAATGTATTCTAAACGACATAGTTGTGCAAAAATCTTTTGCCAAGATTAAGATGTGAGAAAAAAATTAGAGAAAAAAAGATTAGTCTATGAATTCCACTGTCTGCTACATTTGGGGAAAAAGTTGAAGGAAATATGAAAGGATAAAAACAAACACATAAAATATAAATTCAATCTATGCTGGCCATGATAGGTAGTATTCTTAGCAATTAAATGATATTTTATATTCTATTTTTAAACATTTTTGTTTTCCCTTCAATTCTTATTATTTCAAAAGTTAATCTACCTGCAAAATGGAGCCTTAATACATAGCCACATGACTGAAACATTTAGGACTTGAAAAGCATCTGTGAGAAATTCAAATGGAAAATGCAACATAGAACAAATTCCAGAGAAAAATTCAATACCTCTTCTTATGGGCCTCACCAAAAAAATGCAAAGGTGACCATGGAAAGCATCACAGCAATGGAAACTACTAAAATTGCCACCATCTGCTTCTTGCTAATTGTGCCATTCTTCTCAAGCAATTCCTCTATTTCCAGGACAATTTTCAATATTTAGAATAGAATTACGATAAGAAAGTTTAATGGAATGGCACAGTCACATTCTGGAATTTAAAAGGGTGTGATTAGTTCTTCTTATTACTTGAACCTTCTAATTGATAATAAATAGGAGATTGAGAATTCATTAATCCAAGAAAGAGCTCAATTCTAACAATGAAGCCAAGGTGTCATAAACATCAAATTTCAAACAGCCGAAACAATAAATTGAGCTAGGAGATAGAAGTCCAATTTGAAAATTCTTGAAAATCAAATGTTGCCATGAATGACCCATAATTTGTACAATGTTGCTAGGGATTCTAACACTAAAAACCAACCTAAATTATAATCGATTACATAGTCAATTCTAAACCTTGTTTTCAGGGCTTTAGTAATTTATTACCCAACTATTTTGACTTTGAGAAACGTTTTAGAAGAGAAGAAGAGTGTACGATAAAGAAGTGAGTTGAAAGTGAATACTGAATATCAGCTATTGCCCTACAAAATAGATTATTTTCTTGCAAACAAAGAAATGCAATTGGACAGAGATGATACGTAAGTCAACAGCATCCACCCGCACGTAAATGTCTTGTCCTGCATCTCTACAGGTCCTGATATCCACCAGATCCCCGTGCCAGGTCAGTTCCTCCGTTATTCTTAGAAAATGCACTCGCACAAGCCGTGTGTCAAGAGCTAACCTTGTATAAAATCACGATCGAGACTTAAGTTATCATGAGCTATTCATGTATAAGGTCATGGTCGAGTAAATCACTTGTACTAAAAAAATATTTTTATTTTAAATATTATAATGATTATTGGTAGCATAGCTCTAAAATCTCTAAGGCTCTTTAAAGGGGTGAACCGATAGTGTAGTGTTGGGCTGTCTCACCGGTTGCTATGCGAGCTTAGACCATCCACCAAGGGCTGCCCCCCTGGCCTTGGTGATGGTGTGAAGTCCCGATATATGATTTTCGATTTATGATTCTCGATTATAATAAAATTCACCATGATTGAATGTCCGAATGTTGTCTCGATGTGCTTTTCTTTTTCTCGATGCGAATATGCCTTCTTGTGTGTGTGTGCTTGAGATTGATCTCGATATATTGTGCCTTATTGTGAATGCTTGGGACTAACCATGGCTTATGGTTATTTGTTTAGATATCGATCTATTGAAGGCTGACTTAGGTGGAAGCATCCATTCAAGTGCCGCACGGTCTATTACTTGTTGAAAGAAAGCTTAGTTCGTGACACGTGGTATCAGAGCACGGTTGAGAAGTGTTAGAAAATGGATGAGATGGCCATAAGTGGTGGACCCAATCATCAACAGAGAATTGAGGAACTTGAGGCCGCGGTGGCCGCAATGAAAACTCATATGGCGACTAAAGACCGAGTGAGAGAGATCGAGACAACCCAGCGAGAGTTGTCCGATACTCTCCACAACGTGAGCGAGGAGGCTAAATATGCCTTGAATATTCTTCAAAAGGAGTTTGAGGAGCTCAGAGCATAGGTGAGCATCTTACAAATAGCTGTGGCCAGATCGGGTTCGAGCTCGATGGAAAAGAGAAAAAGGCACAGAGCCTCGATGCTATGAGGGGGCAAGAGATGTAAGGAACTTGAAAATTTTTTGTTTGACATGGAGCAGTACTTTTGAGCTGTACACATGAATTCAGAGGAAGACAAGGTAGCAATGGCATCAATGTACCTCACAGGGGATGCCAAGCTATGGTGGCGCTCCAAGTTTGTCGATGATGAATGCCCAATTAAGACTTGGATGGACCTAAAGCGAGAATTGAAAAACCAATTTTGTCTTGAGAATATGGAGTATATGGCTCGAAGGAGACTTCGAGAATTGGTGCAAACAGGAACAGTGCGAGAATTTGTAAGGAGCTTTTCTATCCTGATGTTGGATATTCGAGACATGTCCAAAAAGGACAAGATGTTCTATTTCTTTGAGGGCCTTAAGCCTTGGGCTAGGACAGAACTACAAAGACAGAAAGTGCAAGACATGGCCACGACCTAGGCTGCAGCTGAACGTCTTCACGATTATAATGATGGCTCCTCAAAACGAAAGAATCTTCCATCAGCTGGCAGTAGCTTTAACTTTGAGAGTGGGAGAAAGATGACTAGATTGGATCGGCCCTTTAGTGGGGGATCAAACAAGGTGTCTTTTGATCGAGATAGTACCCAACCCAAGACAAGCAACACAGTGATTTTCAAGCCTAGGCAACCGCTAGCTTGCTTTCTTTGTAAGGGGCCGCATCGGGTGGCCGAATGCCCAGACAGAGGAGCTCTTAATGTCTTAAGAACCTCATCTTAAGAGTCTGTAAAAACGTCAGAGAGCGTTGAAAAAGCTGAAGAGGAGCTAGCCATGATGGGTTCCTTAAGGTTCCTCAATGCCCTGTACACCCAACTGAACACTATAAAGAAAGAACAGAGTAGAGGCTTGATGTATGTAAACTTAGTGATCAATGAGAAGGCCACCAAGGCCATGGTGGATACGGGTACAACTGATACTTTCATCACACCTGAAGAAGTAAAAAGGTATGGTCTGCAAGTTAGCAAAGACATGGACGAATGAAGGCGATCAATTCGCCAGCCTTTACGATCAGTGGGAGCTCCAAGAGTGTGACAACCAAATTGGGGCCATGGGAAGGGAAGGTAGACTTTACAGTTTCCCTCATGGATGATTTTGATGTCGTTCTCGGTTTGGACTTCATGATGTTGGCTCAGGTGATCCCTATCCCCGCTGCTAGCTGCTTGTTGTTCTTAGGGGAACACCCATATGTGGTGCCAGCCAATATCTTACCAAAGAATGGAAAAAGAATGATTTCAGCTTTGTAGTTCAAGAAAGAAGTAAAGAGAGGGGAACCCTCCTTTGTGGCTATACCGATCTATAAAGAAGGATCGAAAGTAGAACCAATACCCGATGGCGTGAAAAAAATGTTGGAAGAATTTGAAGAGATGATGCTAGAGATGTTGCCTAAGATTTTACCCCCTCGACGAGTCGTGGACCATGAAATTGAGCTCCTCCCAGGAACGAAACCCCCTGCTAGAGCCCCTTATTGCATGGCCCCACCAGAGTTGGTTGAACTAAGAAAACAGTTAGATGAGCTTTTACAAGTTGGGTTCATCAGACCATCAAAGGCTCTTTTCGGAGCGCCAGTGCTATTTCAGAAGAAACATGATGGGAGTTTATGATTATGTGTTGACTACAGGGCCCTAAACAAAGTCACCGTAAGAAACAAATATCACATCCCTCTTATAGCAGACTTGTTTGATCAATTGAGCCGGGCCAAGTACTTTTCCAAATTGGACCTGAGATCGAACTACCATCAGGTCAGAATCATTGAGGGAGATGAGCCAAAAACCACTTGTATAACACGGTATAGTGCATTTGAATTTCTTGTTATGCCCTTTGGATTGACCAATGCTCCTGTCATATTTTGTACATTGATGAATCAGGTGTTCCATGACTACTTAGACAAATTTGTAGTCATCTATTTAGACGACATAGTGGTATATAGCTCCACCTTGGAGGAACATCAAGAACACCTATGCCAGGTGCTTCGAAGGTTACAGGACCACCAGTTATACGTAAAAAGGGAGAAATGTACATTTGCTCAGACCCAAATCCATTTTTTTGGTCACATTGTCGAACGTGACCACATTCAAATAAACATGAAAAAGGTCAGGGCCATCAAGGAGTGAACAACACCGAAGAACGTTAGTGAGCTTTGCTTATTCTTGAGACTAGCCAACTATTATAAAAGGTTTGTGGAAGGGTATTCTCACAAGACCATGGCCCTCATGGAGCTATTGAAGAAGGAGCATAAATGGTGTTGGACGAGTGAGTGCCAAGAGGCCTTTGAGGGATTGAAGAATGTTATTATGAAGGATCCCATCTTAGCTCTCTCTGATATTGAAAAGCCTTTCGAAGTTCAGACGGATGCATTTGATTTTACCATTTGAGGAGTGCTTTTACAACAACATCACCCGATAGTATTTGAAAGTAGGAAGCTAAGCGAAGCTGAGAGGAATATACGGCCCAAGAAAAAGAGCTCTTGGCGGTGGTTCACTGCTTGAGGGCTTGGCGACATTACTTGTTGGGTTCACACTTTGTCGTGAAGATAGACAATGCGATCGTTAACCATTTTCTCACCCAACCAAGGCTTACGATGAAACAAGCTAGGTGGCAAAAATTTTTAACGGAGTTTGATTTTTGTTTTAAGCACACCGCTGGAAAGACCAATAAAGTGGCTGATGCATTGAGCAGACGAACAGATTTAACGGCCCTTAGAAGAATTACCCTAATGGCAGCCAGTAGAGCCACCACAGACATTCACAAGTTGATTAGAGAGCATTTAGGGAAGGACCCGTAAGCTTGTGCCATATTGAAGCTAGTGGAAGAAGGGAAGTCCAAGTACTTTTGGCAAGAAAATGGGGTCTTGTGGATCAAGGGGCCTCGAGTGTTTATGCCAAGAACAGGAGGTCTGAGACAGATACTGATGAGGGAATGTCATGACACACCATGGGCAGGACACCCGGGTTGGCAAGCACTTTGGCGTTATTGAAATAGGGCTACTATTGGCCTCACATGCGACAAGATGTGATAGACTATACGAAGACTTGCCTCATTTGCCAACAAGACAAAGTTGAAAAGAGGAAACCTCCAGGCATGCTCGAACTACTATTGGTACCCACCAAACCGTGAGAAAGCATCTCCCTTGATTTCATTTCGAACTTACTCAAGGTTGGTGATCTTAGAGCTATCTTAGTGGTAGTTGATCGGTTCTCTAAGTATGCCACATTCATTCTCGCTCACAAGTATTGTACAACGAAAGACATAGCTCGACTATTGCTCAAACATGTGGTCAAATACTAGGGCTTCCCTCAAAACATTATCAGTGATAGAGATCTGAGATTCACGGGGTCCTTCTGGAGAGAACTTTTCAAGATATTAGGGTCCCAACTCAACATCTCCTCAAGCTATCACCCTCAAATCGATGGTCAAACAGAACGGTTCAATGGATTACTAGAGGAATACTTG
Organism: Durio zibethinus; assembly: GCF_002303985.1. Next base: position 10,464,955 of record NW_019167982.1, read on the forward strand.
AGGCACTTTGTTCAAGCCAATAAGAAAGACTGGCCTTCATTATTGGACGTTGCTCAACTCTGCTTTAATTCCAACAAAAGCTCTTCCACCAACAAGAGCCCATTTGAAGTGGTCACCAGACAATCACCAAGGCTACCCCACACTTCCTTGGAGTAGTATGGAGGAAAGAATCCGAGAACCTTCAACCTCAGCAAGGAATGGAAACAAAACACGGAGATTGCATAAGCCTACCTGGAGAAAGCATCAAAACGGATGAAGAAATGGGCAGACAAGGGTTGCAGAGCTCAACAATTCCAAATTGGTGATCTGGTTTTTGTTCGACTAGTTCCTGAACAAACCAGGTTCTTGAGAAAAAGAGATCGTAGACTGGTGCGTAAATATGAGGGTCCAGTAAGGGTCCTTTCCAAGGTAGGAAATGCTTCTTACAAAATCGACCCACCAAAGTGGATGAAGGTGCAGCCAGTATTTCATGTGAGCAACCTGAAACCTTTCCATGCAGATCTTACAGATGCTAGCCGAAGAGAACCAACCAGAGCCGCCATCACCATGAAGCCACCCTTAGAGCGTCGAGTCGAAGAGATCTTAGCTGATAGGGAAACCAAGATATCTCGAAGACTAGTTCGGGAATACTTAGTAAAGTGGAAGGGATTAGGACTAGAAAAGACCAGCTGGGAAAGAGAACACAACCTCCAGAGATTTCAACGAAAGATTGAAGAATTTCAAGCCAACAAGTCGATGAGGACGTCGATAGAATATGTGGGGGAGGATGTCAGGAGCCAACCTTGTATAAGGCCATGATCGTGACTTAGGTTGCCATGAGCCACCTATGTATAGGGCCATGGTCAGGTAGATCACTTGTGCTAGGAAAAGTGGTCCCATTTCAAATATTGTAATGGTTACTGGTAGCATAGCTCTAAAATCTCTAAGGCTCTTTAGAGGGGGTGAGCCGACAGCGTAGTGTTGAGCTGTCTCACCGGTTGCTATGCGAGCTTAGACCATCCACCAAGGGCTGCCCCCTAGCCCTAGTGATGGTGAGAAGTCCCGATGTATGATTTCCGATTATAATAAAATTCACCCCGATTGAATGTCCGAATGTTACCTCGATGTGTTTTTTTTTTCTCGATGCGAATATGCCTTCTTGTGTGTGTGTGCTTGAGATTGATCTCGATATATTGTGCCTTATTGTGAATGCTTGAGACTAACCATAGCTTATGGTTATTTGTTCAGATATCGATCTATTGAAGGCTCACTTAGGTGAAAGTGTCCATTCAAGTGCTGCACGGTCTATTACTTGTTGAGAGAAAGCTTAGTCCGTGACACCGTGCAACAGCAATTCCGCAAGCACTTATCTTCGCATTGTTTCAGCCCAAACTGATGTCTGCATTAGCCACAGCAGTATCAGGCACCTTTACGGGTGCCACCTTCACGAACCCTTCTCCATGTTGACAGATAGATGCATTCGGCTTCCGTGCACAGCAGTTTGACCAATCTCTAAGGAACCAAGTGTGGGATGACTTGGGTGCGAACCCAGGTAAACAGGGGCACTCAAACTTGTCTACCGAAGTTTGGTCACAGTTACTATTTGGCCCGTGGTGCCCGTAATAATCACATTCCTCCTTTAGGGCGGACCAAATTTCTATCCAGCGTTGGTTTTCAGGGTTCCAAGTAAACCGTGTCAGCAATCCCGTCTCATTTGCGACGAATATTGAGATTATAGAGGCATTTATCCCAAACATGAAAAAGTTTCTTCATTATCATATGCAAAACTGAACTTTAAAAGGTGACTACCAGTCATTTCGGGTACTCCAACCCATCTTCGTCCCGTCCATGATCCACCTCGCCATAATTTAACCGATCCCTCGTACAATCACAACTGACGGAACCCACTAGGATCTATCTTGTAGGTATAGTTTCCAATTCCAGGGTTATTGGGGACTTCCAAGGCGTCACAAATCGATTTAAACCAGTACTTAGATTCAATCCAATTTTCATAAAGGAAAGTACAGTATATGAAGGATAATCAAAACTTTGCCAAAAGATAGTACCATTGTGGACTAAAACTAGGTTTCCTGAATCCAAGAGTCGATATACAGAATTCTTTGAGTGCGTAACAGAGGGATTAGTAGACCAGACAGGAATAATTTGGTTATTCTGGTTGAGGACGAGGTTTCCTGGGCTGCTAATAGAGAGCGTTCCAGAGGTGTCATTGATAGGATGTTCTCTGTTGGCGCCCACACAACTGTTTTCTTCGGAATTTGGTAATACCAAATCCCAACATAGCGATATTTGGTATTGCCAGGGCTGAAGAACCCTAGGGCGAACGTGTTTCTGCAAGAAACGGCAACATCACCATCTTTGATAGAGTGCTGTGGTGTTATGATATCGAGAGAAAAGAACAACTGAAAAAACCGGGAAAGAAGCAGTGCTTTCACGAACCACACAAACCATTTCACAGGATTCATGGTTAATTCAGAAACCAGTATGGCAGGGGAAGCTGCAGTTGGAGAAATGAAATCTCTCACAAGCTAGAATCAATAAACTACACGCCCAAGACCTTAGAAGATAATCACAATGTTCTAGGAAATAAGAAGCAAAACAGTCAAGCTCAAAGACAGAATAAAAGCGAAAAACAGAGAAGGAGAAAAGTGAGAAAAATGCAGACAAAAGTTCTCTTTTGGTTAAAATTGCAAACAGCTGGAATACTTCAGAATTTAAGGCATCACAAAGATCAATTAATTAAACTAACAACTACCTAATCAACAACAAATAAAAGATTAATTAAACTAACGGTCATCTAACAACAATTAATGAAAAACACAACACATCATATGAGAGAGACAACCAGTGAAACATGATATTTACGGCAGCTAACAAATAGGCACAATTGCAACATCTGCCACTTGTTGAAGAATTTATTTATTGAATGGCGTAGGTGGATATTACTGAATTTAAATAGGTGCAAATGCCATCTCAAAAATTTCAACGATGAATGAACACGCATTCTTGAGTCTTGACCCATTCAGTCTTACCACGTGCTTTTCTAGCTAGCACGGAGAATTTATGTTCTGGGTGTGGAACTTTATTTAATACAGTTCCCCACGGCTTGGGGAGCTGGATCAGTTCTCGGAATTAAGATGTAGAGCCTGGGTGCTCCGCTGATATGGAGAGGCAAAGAAGGATTGAGGAACTTACGAACTAACGACAACTGCCTTTGGGTAGGGCTTATATATTAACCAACTAGCGTTAGACCTCCGCCTTGTCCGATTTGTTAAATTAATTTTTAGTATTTTGTTTTATTAATATTTGATTGAATTAAATTTTAAAATAATTTAATATAAAGTTAGTATTGTTAAATGTAAAAAAGTTTGTTAAAATAATTGACGACAAAAAGTTAATATAAAACTAAATAAAAAATGTTAAATGTGTATTTTAAAGTTATAAAGTTCCTAAAAAATGTGTTATTTTATTTTTTCTTTTTCTTTCAATAATTATTTATTGGATATTTTATATAATTTTATAATTTTTAAAAAATAATAATATTTTTTTATAAAAAAAGTTGCTATAATAATTTGGAGATTATTTTTAAACTTCTATGTTATTTTTGTGTACTAATAAAATATTTTATTCTAAAATTATTAAAATTTAATTTGAAAAAAATAAAATTTTATTCGTTTATTATAGAGTGAATATATTTTTGGTAAAAGAAGTTGTAATTATAATATCAATAGTTGCTAATGAAACAAATAACAAAAAAGAATCCCATAAGCAAACTTTAGCTCGAATAAATAACAAAGGAAGAAAAAGATGAAGAGGTGGTAGGAAATTTAATGAAGGAGATGTTTGTATGAGGCTTGTTTCTAAGCAAGATTAGACTAAGCTTAAAACTATAAATACATAGTTTCCATACCAGAGCATTATTTGTAGGCATACTTTCCACAACTACCTTGCTACCAAAGAAACCACAAAAGATGCCATAGAACTATCCCTATCCCAACTTCCCTACATTATTGGAATACATTTAATTAAGCATTTCTCATGTCTTGGTCTCAAGAAGTAAAAGGTGAAATTGCTGAAACAACAAGTATGAGGTAACATAGGATGCCTCACCTTCATTATAATATGAAATAAAAATATGCCATAAAAAACAAAGTTTAAATTCTAGGTAATCTTTATTTTTAATGATTAAAATACTATTTTTCACCAAGATCATTGTGGGGTTTTAAGGAAACTTGCAAAGGGGTATTATTTCTCCTTAATATCGCAAACCCATAGCAACCACTCTATTTGAATAGCAATGATAGAATTAGCAGGATATGCCCTTCTTATAGTTTCAAAGCTAGTTTTAGATGAAGTATTCTCCCCTCTTCCACCAACTTCTTGAGTTCTCCCATCTAAGATAGAAAAAGTAAACAAAAATAGCTTAGTTCTAAGTTCAAGCAGCAATATATTATAATAACACAATTAGCATTTAAACCAAGGATAATATAGAGTACTTTTTACTATAGCACTTACATTATCCTTTATTGATATTGTGGTATCGACCCTATGCTGATAGTAGATATCAAAGTACTTGACATCAAGGCACTTTAGGCTAGCCTTTTAAAAGATATGAACATATTCAAGAGAACCATCCATTACTAAACCAGTAGAATCCATTTTTGTAATACCAAATTTCGTGGCTAGTTGTACTTTCTCTTATGCTAACTATTCATGAAAATATTGGTTTTCTGAATGATGAATTTCTTTAACAAAAAGCCATTTGCCTAAACTCATTTAAAAGCAAAATCAAGAAGCTGTGGAACTTGGAATTCATCCTAAAAGTTTACAACAGAACTTTATGTGCAAGCATGTTACCTTTCCAACCAATATTTCATTAGTTTTGGGTCCATAGATGTTTGATGTATCAAAGAAAGTGATTCCTTTGTTGAATGCGTGCTTGATGATTGATAAGCCAACATCTTCAGAGACAGTATCATTATACATTCCTTTAATCCCATATGGCCAAACCCCAACTTAGAAATCTACAGAATGTTGGAGTTTACAATAGAAATGAGACATGAAGATACTATTTTGAGCACAAAAATAATGTAAATTTGATTAAAAGTTAAATTTTGATTAAGTTAAAAATCTTTGTAAGAAAAATGCAACCAAAAAAATTAGGAATAGCTACAAAAGTTATCAAAATTGAAAACCTATCAGCTCATAAACATTGCAATGCAACCTCTTCTTGGAAGCTTAATGTAGTATTTGAATACTATTTTTTATTTTTTTTTAACATCAAATATAACATTTGTAGGGAACCAAACACAATAATTGTTTATTCATATTTTTAAAATTTTTAAAAATACTACGATAATGTTTTTCATGAACAAAACGTTGTAGTTGATATCAAGCGACATTTTTTATTAGCAAAACGTCGTAGTTGTTATAAACCATGACCTTTTCACGAACAAAACGATATAGTTGCTATCAACTACAGTGTTTTTCATTAACAAAATGTTGCAATAGATATGATTCATTACTAAGTTATTACCATTTTATATTAAATTATGCATGATTTACTATTAAGTTATCAATAATTAACTATAATGTTATCGATGATTTACTACTAAGTTATACTAATTTACTTTTAAGTTTTCAATGAATAACTACTAAATTATCAATTATTTACTATAATTTATAATTGATTTAGTACTAAGTTATTTAGTTACTACTACTATTAATTAATTACTATTAAATTGAAACTGATTTACTATTAAATGATCAATAATTTACTATTAAGTTCTAATTGATTTATTATTAAGTTATCAATAATTAACTATTAAGTTATTACTTATTTTTTGTTATATTTGATTTAGTACTATGCTATTATGCATTTATAATTATATTATAATTGATTTACCATTAAAGTATTATTTATTTATTATTGTATTATTTTAAATTTACTAAAAAGTTATCAACTATTGCTATTAAATTAGCATTCATTTACTATTAAGTTATTACTAATTTAATATTAAGTTGTCGATGATTGCTACCATGTTATACTAATTACATTTAAATATTCAATTATTAATTAATAAGTTATTAATTATCCACTACTATGTTATCATTGATTTATGTATATTAAAAAAAATAATCACAACATATGCTAGATGTTATCATTCGTAAGGTAAAGAAAGAAAGAAGAAAAAGTTTAAGTGTATATGACATGAAAAACACTAGTAAATACTTTTAATTTACTATTTATAGTTTAAAATATAATAATAAGTTAAAATCATAACTTTTTATGCTAATGCAAATATTCAAACTAAATTAAATAAATATATACAATATACATTAAGTCAACATTTCGAAGACATTTTTCAAATTTTTTAGTTCATGATAAAATAATACAAATTAAGATAAGTTTTATTATTGATTTAATTCAATTATTAGTGTATATGTTTTCATACTTGTTAACGAAGTATAATTACATATAAAAGATTGAAAATTTTGAAGTGTTCTATCACCAATGGAAGTAATAAACTTTGCCTTATGTTTCTATCTCTAAGTATATAATTTTGGATAAAAGATTTGTTATACATGTGATAAAAGTAAAGAGAACAAATTTACTAAATAAAATTTATAAAATTAAATAGACCATAATTTTAAAAAACATTAAATTCAAAATAATTACCTTTCCATTCTCCATAAAAATTTTCTTCTACTAAACAAAAGGATGATATATTTTCAATTATTGCTTTATTGTTATTACCATCATTCAAGCTAACTTTTTTTATATTTTAATGCCAATCAACTTTGCCATTTGAAAAGAGTAAAGAATATTATAAAGAATCATAATAACTCAAAAAATGCTTAACTCTGTGCTATCTTTTTGAATGAATATGAATTTTGATCTCTCTTTCAAATGAAATGTTTGAATTGTTTTCTTCAACCCATATAACAATAACTTGATCAACAAATTAACAACTATAAACTCTTTGATTTAGATTAATATTTTTGCAATACGAATTTTAAAATTCTCAAAAAAATATTTATCCTTTAATTTTTACAAGACTTAGACGTAAGGATTTTCTTGTAGAATTATTATTAATAACTCAATCATTTTTGTACTTAAATTTTAATTGTATTGTGTTTTCATTCTATTTTGAAATTTATTATTGGTGTCATAAAAGTATAGTTAAAATAACATGAATTAATCAACTCAAACTAAAAACAATTTAAAACTCAAATTGAGTATAAATAAAATTTTTACTCATTTTAAATTTTAATTTAGTTAAAAATGATATAATACACATAATTATAAAAATAAACTAACTTGACTCAATTTCAATTGATTTTAAAATTAAACAACTTAATAGTTATTTAAAATCCAAAAATAATTGAACATAACCAACGTCTAAAATGAAATAGTAACCCAATTAAAATCTAATATTTTTTATTTATCTTTCATAACAATTTTAAAATTCCTTATTTAAGTTTATCTTTCCTTATTTAAAAATCTTCAATGTCTTATTTTTATTATCTTTGTTATTGAATTAGTGAATTAATTTTAAAGGTATATCTAAAATGAAATTGCGATTATAAGCAATTGAATATACTTTTTTTTTTATTTGGATTTAAGATGATTTGAATCCAACTTTTTATATAGAGAGAAACATGCGCCAATTATTGAATTAAATTTGCTCAGTTACATAAGTAAATAATTAAGTACACTATGAGTAGAATTAGATAAAACTTGATTCAACCTAATTGGTCACTGATCCTATGTTTAAAATTCAACTCGAAATCATGAAAAGTCAAAATTTAAAATGATTAAAATACTAAATACATAATTAAATAAAGATTTATTAAATAAATTTTGCTAATGAATGCCTTTAAATCACTTTTAAATTTAGTTAAATTATAATTTATAATAATATTTTTATATTAAATGTAATAGTGATAATTAATTCAATAAATTTCAATTCTTTTGAACAAATATTATCTAATATGGTAACTTTAAAAATTTTGATACAACTGCAAATATTCTTAAACTGACATAAAGGAAAAAATGAATGAGTATACAATTTTTTTTCAAATAAAAGAGTTTCATATAATCTTAAAGAAATTTGAAACTAATACATTTGTATATTTTTTATTGAATATCGTATAGCATTAACCTTCTTTGTCATATGAAAAAAATTGAGTTATCATTAACCAATTAATCTTTTATCTCATTTTTCTACTTAGGATAATCTTTCATCGATACTTCCATCAATTGAATGTAATTGTACATTTTATCAATTAAAAGCTTTTTTTTTTTTATTTAAAAAACTTTATTATACATAAATTTTTTTTATATAAAAATATTAAAATACATAATTTTAAAAATAAAATAAAATAAAATCCTAAACTTGGTACTTGTCATGTTTTATTAAGAAAATTTCTATTCTAAGAATAACAAACTTATTATGTAATACCTATACAATTTATAATAACTTCATTTTTAGCATTAACAACTTAAATTTTCATGAATTAATATATATTTGGCATAAACACATTGAAAAGATAGTTTCAATAAATTTTGTCACACCTTAAAAGAATTCATCAAAAATAATTAATTTTACTTCCTTGATATTTTTTACTTAAAATAATTCATGTTAAGTTGTTTGACCACTTAGATGACAAAAAAAAAAAAAAGAGCAATTTAATATTATTGAGAAAGACTAAATAATTTTGAGATGTAAATTAATCATTTATAAACATATTAAGATAAAAATTTAAGAAAAAATTAAATAAATTATTATTTCAATCAAGGTAAACAATTCTTATGGTAATTTAACGAGATCCAATCTTGAGCTACTGGTAGCTCCGTCATGTCTTGAATTATCTAATTTTATAGGTGGCAAGTATAATTAAAGTGTTCAATGAATAATATAGTATTAATTACTGGTGAAGAGGTGCAATTGATTTGCATTTGATTTAATAATAGTTTTTGTTCATTGGAATAGCAATTATAAAATTCTAAAAAAAATATAGAAGAGAATAAATTATAAAGGTCATACTTAAGTGCAAGAATGATATTTTAAAGAATTATTTTAAGAAAATAAAAATATTTAATTATATTATCAATGATTAAATGATCAACTCATAAAACATATAAATAATAAAATCATTATCATACATATATAATTAATATATTAAAACAAAAAATCAAAAGGCAAAAAATAAAAAAAATGCTTAAATGACTTAATTATGATTATTTTTAACAAATATATTTATCAACGTGAACTACATATATAATTGTTTGTGCAACAATTAAATAAACAAATTTTATATAAATATTTTATTTTTATGCACATTAAGTTTTTGTATCATTCTATTTGTATTTTTATTTTATGTGAAAAATTATTCTACTTATAAAAAATGAGTTTAATAATAAAAATAAAATCACTTAAATTAAAATTTATAAAAAATTACTAAAGGTATTTTAATAAATCACTTTTAATACTTTTGGAATTAAAATTTTATTAAGGGTTTAATCAATAACTTTTAGTACTTTTTTTAGTTTAATTATTAAAAAAAAGTCTAATAATAAAAAAATTCATTTAAATTAAAATTTATAAAAATATTTACTAAAAATATTTTAGTCAATCACTTTTAACACTTTTAAAATTAAAATTTTAAATAATTTAATTTCTCATAAACTTTATTTTAAATTCTAATTGATTTAAATTAAACTTAAATAAATTAATAAAAGTTATATATTTAAGAATAAATTTGTTAATTTAAAATTTTATAAGAGTATTTAAGTTAATAACTATTAACACTTTTGGAGTTCATATTTTTATATAATAATAATAATAATAATAATAATAATAATAATATATACTAGTTTTTGACACTGCTTGACGCAAGTGTAATTCTTATTTTTAAAAATTTATTTTAATAAATAATTTTTTTGATATTATGATAATAATAATGATAAATACTAATAATTTAATTATGATTTTCGGTATAATATAAGCAAAATTTGATAACTTTTTATATAATTTTGATTTTCATAACTTTTGATAAAATTTTGGTAATATTTGATACGATTTTGATAATCTTCTATATTAGTTTGATAATTTATTACATAATTTTGGTAACTATTAATAAAATTTGTGTTATCATATACTTTAATAAATGATTCCTATATGTAAGCACAGGTTCAATTCTAATATAATATAGGTTGCTTTTGATATAATTACATTATTGTTTCATTAAAATTTATAAATATTTTACTAAATTTTTTTATTAAATAGGTTCATGGTAAATGTATCCTAGTTTCTTAAGATAAAATTTCTAATTTTATTTTTTTTAGTAAACAAGGTTCAATTTCTGATAACTTTAAGTATACAAAAATTTATAAATGATTAATAGTTAAGTTATTATTGATTTACTATTATGTCATTAGCAATTTACTATTAAGCTATTAATGATGTATTGCTAAATTATCAACTATTTACTATTAAATTAGCATTGATTTATTGGTAATTTTTAATTAATTTACTATTAAGTTATGAATGATTTACTACTAAATTGTTGATGATTTACTACTAAATTACTAATGATTTGTTATAAAGTTATAACTAAGTTATTATTAATTTATCGATAATTTACTATAAAGTTATTAATAATTAACTAATTTACTATTAAATTATCACTAATTTACAACTAAGTTATGAGTGATTTACTATTAAATTATTAATAATTTACATATAAATTATCAATAATTTATTATTATGTTATTATACATTTACTATTATGTTATCATTAATTTACTATTTAATTTTTAATTATTTATTAAAAAATCATCACTGATTGTTACTAAATTAACCATGATCCATTATCAAGTTATCACTAATTTATATTAAATTATCTATAATTTATTATTAAGTTATTTAACTGTTAAATTATTGATGATTGACTAACATTAAGTTTTATTGAATTATTTTTAAGGTCCCAATGATTAACTATTAAATTATTATTAATTTACTACTAAGTTATTTATAATTTATCATTAAGTTTATTAATTAATTACTATTAAATTAAAACCAATTCACTATTAAGTTATTACTAATTTATTATTAAGTTATCACTGATTTATTATTATCACTTTTTTTTAACCTATCATTGATTTACTAATATACTGTTATGCATTTACAACTATAAAACGTGAAATTTAAAATGTTCACTAATAATATATGATTAAATTTTCTTTTTATATGGTAATGTTATTATTTTATTTGAGTTTAGAATTTTTTCACTAATTTTTTTTATTTAATAGGTTCATAATATGTTTATCATAACCTTCAAAATGAAAATTTTGATATCGCTTCTGCTAGTAACCAAGGTCCAATTTTGGCAACTTCAAGTATAAAAAAAGTTATCAATGATTGACAATTAAGTTATCATTTATTTACTATTAAGTTATCAATGATTTAATACTAAATTATCAATTATTTACTTCTAATTTAAAAATGATTTACCATTAAGTTATGAATAATTTATCATTAAGTTATGAATGATTTCTATTAAATTATTGATAATTTACCACTAAATTATTGATGATTATTATAAAGTTATAATTAATTTATTATTAATTTACCGATGATTCATTATCAATGATTAACTAATTTATTGCTAAATCATCACTGATTTACAACTAAGTTATTAATAATTTATTATTGCGTTGTTAGTGAATTACTGCTAAGTTATTAATTTACTACTAAATTATCAATAATTTAATATTATATTTTTATGTATTTACTATTATATTATTATTGATTTACTACTTAATTTTTAATTATTTACTACAAAATTATCATTGATTGAACACTAAATTATCTATGATTTACTACCAAGTTATTATAAATTTATATTCAATTATGCATGATATATTATTAAGTTATTACTGATTAACTATTATATTATCAATGATTTACTACTAAGTTATACTAATTTACTTTAAAGTTTTCAATAATTAACTACTAAATTATCAATTATTTATTACTAATTTATCATTAATTTACTATTAAGTTATTTATGATTTAGTATTGTCAATTAATTACTATTAAACTGAAACTAATTTACTATTAAATTATTACTAATTTAATATTAAGCTATAATTGATTTATTACTAAATTATCAATAAATAACTACTAAATTATCACCTTTGTGAAATTATCTTTGATTTAGTACTATGTTATTATGCATTTACAACTATATTATAATTAATTTATCATTAAGGTATTATGCATATATTATTATGTTATTACTTATTTACTCAAAAGTTATCAATTATTTACTACTAAATTATCATTTATTTACTATTAAGTTACCATTAATTTACTACTAAGTTATCAATGATTACTATTAAGTTATACTGATTACATTTAAGTTTTCAATAATTAATTACTAAATTATTAATTATCTACTAATATGTTATCAATGATTTGTGTATATTCAAAAAGAAAGTAATCTCAATGTATGCTAGATGATATAATTTGTAAGGTAAAAAAGAAAGAAGAAAAAGTTCAAGTTCACATGACTTGAACAGCATGAATAAGTGCTTTAGATTTACCATCAGTAGTTTAACACATAATAATAAGTTAAAATAATAACTTTTTATACTAATGCAAGTATTAAAACTAAATTCAATAAATATATACAATATATTAAGTCAATATTTTTAAGATATTCTTCAAAAATTTTAATTTATGGTAAAATAGTACATATTAAAATAAGTTTTATTGATGATTTAATTGAATTATTAGTGTATGTATTTTTATACTTGTTAGGGAAGTATAACTGCATATAAAGGAATGAAATTTTTGAAGTGTTCTGTTACCAATATAAATAATAAACTTTGCTTTATGTTTTTATTTTTAAGCACACAATTTTGAGTAAAAATTTTGTTATATATATATACATTAAAAGTAATTAGAACAAATTTACTAAATAAAATTTATAAAAATTAAACAAACAACAATCTAAAAAATATTAAATTCACAATAATCACATTCTCATTCTCCTTAAAAATTTCTTCGACTAAACAAAAAAATGTTGTATTTCTAATTGCTGCTTCATTCTTATGACCATCATTCAAAATAACTTTTTTTTTAAATATATTTTGATGCCAATCAACTTTTCCATTTGAAAAAAGCAAAGAATATTTTACATTCTCCATAAAAAATTTCTTCTACTAAATGAAAAGATTATATATTTTTAATTGTTGCTTCATTCTTATTACCATCATTCAAAATAACTTTTTTTATATTTTGATATCAATCAACTTCTCCATTTGGAAAGAGTAAAAAATATTGTAAGGGGTCATAATGTTTAGCTCTATGTTGTCTTCATGAATAAGTTTAAACTATGATATAATCTTTTTCAAATGAAATGTTTGAATTGTTTCTCTTATCTCATATAGCAACAACTTGATTAATAAATGAACGATTATAAACTCGTTATAATATTTTTGCAATATGAATTTCAAAATCCTCAAAAAAGAAATATCCTTTAATATCAATAAAACTTGGGCATACAGATTTTATTTTAAAATTAATATTAGTATCTCTATCACTTTTATACTTAAATTTTTATTGTGTTGTATTCTCATTCTATTTTGAAAATTATTACCAGTGTCATAAAAATATAGCTAAAATAATATCGATTAATCAACTTAAATTTAAAACACTTCAAAGCTCAAATTGAGTATAAATAAATTTTTTACTCATTTTAAATTTTAATTTAATTAGAAATAATATAATACACTTAATTATAAAAATAAAACTAACTTAACTTGATTTCAATTGATTTTAAAAAATCAACAACTTAGTAGTTATTTAAAATCCGAAATAATTAAACATAACGAAAATCTGAATTCAAATAGTAATGTAGTCAAAATCTAATATTAGTTATTCATCTTTCATAACAATTTAAAAGTTTTTTATTTAAGTTTTTTTTCCCTTCATCTTCAATATTTTATTTTTATTGTCTTTGTGGTTGAATTAGTTAATTAATTAAGAGTATTTCTAAAGTAAAATTGCAATTATAAGTAATTAAGTATATTTTTTTATTTGAATTTAGAATGATTTGAATCTAGCTTTTTAAACAAAAAGAATCATACACCAATTATTGAGTCAAATTTTACTTAAGTGCATAAGTGAGTAATTTAGTACACTATGAATAGAAATAGATGATATAACTTAACTTAATCTAATTGGTCATTGATACTAAGTCTAAAATCCAAGTCATAATTATAAAAAGTCAAATTTTAAAATGATTGAAATATTAAATACATAATTAAATAAAGATTTATCAAATGAATTTTGCTAATGTTTTTAAATCATTTTTAAGTTTAGTTAAATTATAATTTATAATAATTTTTATTTTAGATGTAAAATGATAATTAATTCGATAAATTTCAATTCTTTTAAACAATTATTACCTAATATGGCAACTTTAAAAATTTTGATATAACATTGAATATTCTTTAACTGATATAAAAGAGAAAATGAATGAGTACACAATGTTTCTGCAAACAAAAAAGTTTCATATTAAACCTAAAGAAATTCTAAATCAATGCATATTTTCATTGAAATATCATATAGAACTAATTTTCTTTGTTATATGGAGAAGATAGAGTTATGCATAACTAATCAATCTCTCATATTATTTTTTTGCTTAAAATAATATTTCATTGGTGATTCCACTAATTAAATATAATTATACTTTCTATCCATTGAAAGCTTAAATTTTGTTTTATTTGAAATTTTTTATTAAACGTAAATTTTTATTAAATAAAAATACTAAAATACATAATTTTTAAAAACAAAATAAAATAAAATCCTAACCCTGATACTTGTCACGTTTTCTTAAGAAAATTCTAATTCTAAGAATAACAAATGTGTTATGTAATATTTATACAATTTATAAAGATTTCATTTTCAACATTAACAACATAATTTTCATGAATGAATGTAATTTTGGCATAAATACATTCAAAAGATAATTCCAATCAATTTTGTCACACCTTAAAAGAATTCACTATAAACAATTAATTTGACTTCACTTCATAATTTTTACTTATAATAATTCACGTTAGATCATTTAACTATCTGAATGACAAAAAAAAGCAAACAATTTAATAAAATTAAGAAAGATTAAATAATATTAAGATATAAATTAATCATATATATGTATATTAAGATAAAAATTGAGAGAAAATTAAATCATTTATTACTTTAATCAAGGTGAACAATTCTTTTAACAATTTGATAGGACCTAATCCTTAACTCTCGGTAGCTCTGCCACTTCTTGAATTATCTAATTTTGTAGGTGAAAAGTTCGATTAAAGTGTTCATTAAATCACATAGTGCTAAATGTTAGTGGAGGGAATACAATTAATTTGCATTTGATTTAATATTAGTTTTTGTTCATGAGAACAATAATTATAAAATTTTATAGGAAAAAAATGTAAAGGAGAACTTAATTATAAAGGTAAGACTAAACTATAAAAATGATATGTTAACAAATTATTTCAAGAAACTAAATAGATTTAATTATGTTATCAATGATCAAACAATCAACTCATAAAACATATAAATAATAAAATCATTAACATCCATATATAGTTAATATATTAAAAAATTGAAAGGAAAAAATAGAAAAAAAAAACAAATATGCTTCAAAAATTTAATTATGTTTATCTTTAATGAATTTATTTATCAATATAAACTAATTATGCAATTGTTTTTCAACAACTAAATAAACAAACTCCATTTAATTAATTTATTCCTATACACACTAAGCTTTGATCTTGTTTTATTTATATTTTCATTTAATGTAAAAAAATCATTGTAATTATAAAAAAAAAGTCTAATAATATAAGAAATCATTTAAATTAAAATTTATAAGAAATTACTAATAGTATTTTAATTGATCACTTTTAACATTTTTTAAATTAAAATTTCGTTAAGAGTATTTTAGTCAATCATTTTTTAGCACTTTTTTAGTCTAATTATAAAAAAAGAATTTAATAATAAAAAATTCATTTAAATTAAAATTTATAAGAATATTTACTATGAATATTTTTAAAACTTTTAGAATTAAAATTTTAAAATTTTAAATAGTTTAATTTCACAGTAACTCTATTTTTAATTTTAATTTATTTAAATTAAACTTAAATAAATTGAAAAAAAATTATATATTTAAAGATAAATTTGTTAATTTAAAATTTTATAGGACTATTTAAGTCAATCAATATTAATATTTTTGGAGTTCACACTTTTATGTATAATAAATTATAGATGATATATATATATATGTATGTATGTATGTATGTATCTCTTTTATGCTTGATCTAGCTATTTCATAATCAGGCTATTAGTACCTTTCAGGCATGTAAAATTGTAGTGATTGATTTTTGTTTTACTAGCACTTTTCAAATGCCAACAGATATACCAATGGACGTTAAGCACTGTTTTAGCCAATTAGCCCACAAAAACAAAGCTTGCCGGATTAAAAAAATGTGGTGATAAAGATAGTTTGATATCGCAAGTGCAAAGTGAAATCAAATAGGTTTCATTATATCTTGGAAGTATTTCAGTTATATTTGTATATTATAATTGATAGAGACGAATCCTTAATTGGTAAGAAGGAAATAAAACTTCAGAAAAGTGATATTTTCAGTATGCCTTGAAATCATTTTCTTGTTCTTTGAAGATTTCATCTTAAGATCAACCAAATCTTGGAAGGGAAGACAATAATCGAAGTCAAAAGTGAAAGATCATTATCAATTACAAGTTTGTGAAGATTGTTCAAGTCCTGGATTTCTAATAGGAAACAGCAGTGAAAGACTTTCAAGGGCATCTGGACAAGGGATAGAAGAATTCATGAACGAGGCAACTGTGATTTCTCAACTTCAACACCGGAATCTAGTAAGGCTTCTTGGAAGCTGCATTGATGGGGAAGAAAATATGCAAGTCTATGAATATATGCCAAATAAGAGCTTGGATGTTTTTCTCTTTGGTTAGAGCATGTTCACAACCCTACCTTTCTGTCATTTTTAAATGTTACATTAATCCCATAACTTGCAAAAAATTTTGTTAAAAATAGATCTATGCATGATCCATTAAAAAAGTATCATTGTGCTTCTAGAACTACTTGAATACTACTAATTGGTTTTTTGGTGAAATTCACTCAGATTCATGAAAACGAAAACTTCTAGATTGGAGAAAACGTTTTAACATAATATAAGGAATTAGTCGAGGTCTTCCCTATCTTCACAGGTACTCCAGATTACGAATTGTACATAAAGATTTAAAAGCAAGTAATATTTTATTAGATGAAGAACTAAATGCAAAAATTTCAGATGTTGGATTAGCAAAGATTTCTTATGGCAATAAAAGTTTTCACCGGTGTTGATGTAGTTTCGTTTCGGATGCTTAAGTGAAATTTGGAGCATTCCAAAAACTTGAAGATCCAACTACAAGACGACAAGTAGTCTGATGCAAGATTGCTTTGATATTTTTCGCTTCTATTTATTTGACATAGGCTGTTGGAACAATTTTAATTAAAATCACTATTTTTTTTATTCTTATTCTTCTATATTTTATTCAGGAGATGATTCCAAATAAATAGGTACAGAAATTATAATTGTAAATCACATTTGGAAGCATTGGTTTATACATTCCTTTTAGTATCTACTCTAGGTATAATTTTTTGGTCAAGCCAATGCTAGGATGATTTTTGGTACAGAGTAAGCTATTGTTTCTTCATCCAAGTCTTTAGATTTTTTTTTAACATCACTGTTTAAGCCAAAATAATCATCTTGCACGCATTTGAATGATGAAATTCAGTGGTTACATGGCAACCAAATATGCAAATTAAGGACAATTTTCAGAAAAATCTGATGTTTTTAGCTTTCATGACAATGAGCATTCATTGAACCTTTTGGGATAAGTAAGTCTTAATTCTGGTCACTCCATTGTTCATTAACTATAAAACTTGAATTCCGAATTTCCAATGCCTAACAGTTTAACCAAATCTGCAATTTTATTAATCTCAGGCATGGAAATTGTCGAGTGAGGACAACATTGTCGAGTGAGGACAACATATTGTCTTTGATAGATCTACCTATCTCCGACCCAAGTTTTTACAGGGAAATTTCGAGATGCATACATGTGGGCCTGCTATGTGTGCAAAATTTCGCGAAAGATAGGCCAACATGTCAACAGTGACTTTGATGCTCAGTAGCAAGATAAAAAACCTTCTTACAAAAAGCAACCCCCATTCATTGGTGAGAAAACTGCCACGGATCACTCACAGACAAGCTAATAAGTTACATCATTCACAATTTTCAATGGTAAAGACTGTTGAGCACCAAAACAAGCTCCTTTTGTTGATAGTTAAAATTTTTGTTAGGTAAATAACTTGTTCACCAATCAATACATTTGATTTTTATTATTTGGATATAAAAGCACTACATTTCATATCACTAGAAGTACAAGCATTTAATAGCGGATTAATTTTAAAAGGTAGATGATCTCTTATAATTTTCATAAATTTATTTGTTTATAAGATTTTGATGATGCATATTGTAGGATCACATACTCATGAGATAAATTTTATAAACATGCAAGGTCACAGGTATCTTATTTAATCGAAAATCAAAATCCCCACATATTCCCAAAACTTACAGCTTACAAAAACCTCAAGTTGTCAAAAATTGATACGAACCAGTTTTTCGCTGTTTCAGACTTGCAGCGTGAGACTTGGAACATGTTTTTTTCGTCAATTCCAAGCTGTTACCTAGTTATTTAATCTTTCCTATCTAACCAAGTTTTGTCTTTTTACTTGATTATAATTATTCCTTATAGTGGTTTAACTCTAAATCAAGTCCACCTTCCATTACTTAAACAAATTCTATCGAGCAGTTATTCATTGCTTCTTTCTTATTTTTAATAATACAAAATGATAGCATTACGAACGACCATTTCTCAACCATTCGTTGGATCCATTTTTGTTTGCTTCTTAAAACTAATGCTTTGAATATTATATCATCAGGACTTAACAGAAGCCTCGTGCAGTCTCCTGGTCATCCGTTTCATGTAAAAAATTAAGCGAAAGAACATATGGAAAGAATTAAATTAGTTCATAAACCTCAAGGAAAAAGTAAATATTCCATTAATAGGATAGTCCAGTGTCTGCTGATCTACTCGGCACTCAATATCCTGCCAAAACCCCACTATTTTATTACTACTAGTTGTCTAGTGATTGACATTATTTTGACAATCTTTCTTATCCTTGTATCCATTGAACCTTCTGACAACGTGTTCCAGTACAAAGGAACAACTGACAAGTCCAAATAATACGGCTCAAATATCCAATTGCTTAGTCTATATATCCTAACTAAACCTCGCTTGATTCAATACTAATATTGAAATATATCTAACTAAGCCTCTCTTTTATAAAACCCACCAAGAAATTTCTGGAAACCCCATGTCTCAGCTGGACCCAGATGGCCAAGGGTCCATATATTCTAATCCGTGGTCCATACCATTCCAAATAGTCCAAACCCCTGGCAGAACATGGTCCCCATTATGTGGCGGATGGCTCCTTAATGAATATTAACCTAAGTCAACTTTCTTACCTTCATAAATCATGACTAAGACATGCAGACACGTGGGTAGTAATTTTTTACTACATGATTATCCCTTTAAAAAATTCTCTCTCACCAGTGGTACTATATGTTTTACTTGTAGGGGAAGTTGTGAGTCTGGGTACCACATGGGTGGTTCCAAACTCCAAAGAAAGCCGAGTTACATCCGCATCCCGCAAGCCTTCAACGCCGCCCATCACCTACTTGCCTAATTGTTTATTTTCTTAAGGAAAAAAGGAGGGTTTTTTTTTTTTGTTAAATTTCGGTACAAATTCATTACTAATGACTTGTTTCAATTTTACTCTGATTTTTTTTTAATTTATTATGAATAAATCATAAGAATATTTGTTAGTAAAATTTATTAAATAATCTTTAATCAATGCTTACAAGCAGAAGTTAATCGAATTTCTTTTAAAAAGTTAAAAGAGCACTATATTTATATATCAATTGACTATTGGTAGACTTCGAGGGGGGAGGAAGTCTAAAAGAAAGTATACGACTTGTTTTTCAGGATTGAACTTGTTTCATTTTAACTTCCACTCAATTCAGTTGGTTGGTCATTATTACTTGTGCAACATGTTGCTTGGCAACACGTGTACTGTGAAATTAAGAACGTTGAATTTACTCTCACATCAGATTTAGAAGATTCAAAAATCATAATTACTCAACTACTACGAAATTAATGCTTCTGAGCTGAGAAATTGAGGTCAATATTTTTCACAATCAAATCATTTTCATCACCTTAAGATTCCGAGCTTGTCAAAGGCACGTGGTAGGACGAATCACCTAATCAAACAACATTTCTGATTCGTTGTTTTCTCACCTTAATGTTTTCTCTGGTCAAAAACTTAAAACTGAAAACGTTGACATATGAGACACTGTGGTACGACCAAAAGAATAACTTTTCAAGCTCTTCGCTTGGTTTCTGCAGGTTTTACAGTCTAACTTGTCCTCCAAATTCCTGAGACAACAACAAGGCCACCATTTGAATCTTCTTTTCCCAATTCTATACATATTTTAATATCTACTTCCACCAAGAAGAATCTGTCTACCATCTCATTAATCTCTGCGTTTCTCAGAGACTATGATATGGAAACTAATAACAAAAACCCAGTTGCTGTTTTTCTTCCTTCATTAATTTGTCTTCTTTATTCTTTAGCTCAGTTTTGCCATGCGGTTGACATAATCAGACGAGGCCAAACGGTTAGGGATGGCGGCAACACATTGATATCTGGGGATGAGAAGTTTGAATTAGGATTCTTCAGTCCTGAAAACTCCACAGTTAGATTTGTAGGGATATGGTATAAGATTGACGTGAAAGCAGTTGTATGGGTTGCAAATAAAGATAGTCCAATATCTGGCAGAAGTGGAATTTTGAGGATTGGAGTTGATGGTAACTTGGTTGTTCTGGATGGAAATAACAGCTTAGTTTGGTCATCTAATGTTTCAGGTTTATCAAACAACACTGCAGCAATTCTCTTGGATACAGGAAATTTTGTTCTATCAAGCAATGATAGTATTGGTGATATCGATAGTGCCCATTGGCAGAGCTTCGATCATCCAACTGATACATTTCTGCCCGGAATGAGAGTTCCAGTGAATTCTGCAAAAGGAGAGTACCATGCTTTAAGAGCATGGAACTCAGCCAGTGATCCTTCGCCAGGAAACTACACCGTGGGTGTTGATCCTCATGGAGGACCACAGATAGTAATATGGGATCATATGAGAAGGCGGTGGAGAAGTGGGCAGTGGAATTCTGTGATTTTTACCGGTATCCCCAATATGAGTAACATTGCTAGTTTCTTATATGGCTTCAAGCTTTCTCAGCCTGATGAAAATACGACCCGGTATTTTACTTATAATCCATCAAATCCTTCTGATTTGTTGAGATTTCGGATAGGCTGGGATGGGAGGGAACAGCAGTTGAGGTGGGATGATGGTGGGAAGGAGTGGACAAATTTGCAAACACATCCTGACCCTGACAATAAATGTGAGTTTTATAATCATTGTGGGAATTATGCGACCTGTGACAACGTTACTTCTGTAAGGTGCAATTGTTTAGAAGGGTTTAGACCAAAGTTTCCAGATGACTGGAGAAGAGGGAATTGGTCAAGTGGGTGTCAACGGAGGATCCAACTGCAGTGCCAGAGGACTAATGGAACTGCAGCGGAAAATGGTAAACCAGATGGCTTTAAGGAATTGAAGTGCATGAAGTTACCCGATTTATCAAACTTGTGGTTGTCAGCGAGGAACTTAGAGGCTTGTAGAAGAAGCTGCTTGGTAAATTGTTCATGTAATGCGTATGCATTTATTTCTGGCATTGGGTGCATGATATGGACAGGAGACTTGGTTGATATTCAGCATTTGGAACAAGGTGGAAGTTTACGGTTCTTCTACCGCGTCCATCATTCTGAATTAGGTAATCTACAATTTCTTTTTTTGTTGTTATGGTTCATTAGAAGTTTTTCACTATCTCATTTTTGTTAGGGTAGTCCTAAATTTTGTGAATTTTTACCCTTCAGTTGGATTGATTCCCAAACTTTGCCCTTTCTTGCCAAATTTCTTCAGATTGCAGTTTCTAGATCAGGTAGGCGTTATGATTCTTGAAATATAGGTGCTTTTTAGGCATTTGGTGAATTATATCATGTTCGCTAGCTAAATGGCTGAGATCATTAGCTCATTTTCTGCTGTGTTTGGCTGCATAAATCTGAACCAAAGTTGAATCGTATACAAGAATTTGATATTTCCAATTGGATCTTTAAACAACGGAACGTACATAGGACATCTTGTACAACTTTTTGCACACATTAACACCTTTCTTTTTCACTTCAAACGTAGATGGCGGGAGGAGGATATCCAACCTTGTGATAAGTATAATTTCTCTGGTGGGAGCATGCTTATTGGTGGCATCTCTATGGCTACTATGGAGAAACAAGAAGAAACTAAAAGGTGAGATTTTTCCCCCTCAAACAAGAAAAAAGAGATGAGGTATGATTTCCTTTGAAGGCAACGTAGAGAAAACCGTCTAGTCTACTACTTGGTATTAATTTTTCAGCTCTTTCTTTCAGGTTTGCCTGCAGTTTCATCAATGCCATGTTGCAAGGATGATGATGTAGCAGTTTTTGATGCGTCTAAGTCCAAGAGCAAAGAATTTTCAGCAGATCTTTCAGGACCATCTGGCATTCTTATGGATGGGAATCAAGTTAACGGGCCAGAATTACCAATCTTTAATTTTAGTTGTGTGGCAGCTGCAACAAACAACTTTTGTGAAGGAAACAGGATTGGGCAGGGGGGTTTTGGTGCTGTATACAAGGTGACTTTGTGTAGTTACACATTTTTAATGAGTGTAATATTTCAAATTAAAGGCAATAACAGTTACTGTTTATTCTTATCACCAGGGAGAGCTTCCTGGAGGTCAAGAAATAGCTGTAAAGAGGCTTTCAGGACAATCTGCCCAAGGCTTAGAGGAGTTCAAAAATGAGATTATCCTGATTGCTAAACTGCAGCATAGGAATCTTGTTAGACTTTTGGGCTGCTCCATTCAAGGGGAAGAAAAAATGCTGATTTACGAATACATGCCGAATAAAAGTTTGGACAACTTTCTCTTTGGTATATTCCTTGTTATCCTTATTTTTGAGGTGTTCGGATATCCTGTAGAAAACTTGGATTTACTAGTTTTTTTAGCTGTTTTTTTGCACTGTCAGTTGTTTCCTGATAAACTTTATGGCAGATGAAGCCAAGCAAGCACAGCTGGACTGGAGAACCCGCCTCAGCATTATTGAAGGCATTGCAAGAGGACTCCTTTATCTCCATCGAGATTCAAGGCTTAGAATAATTCATAGAGACTTAAAGGCCAGCAACATTTTGTTGGATGCAGAAATGAATCCAAGGATTTCAGACTTTGGCATGGCCAGAATATTTGGGGGTAACCAAAATGAAGCAAATACAGTTCGAGTAGTTGGCACATAGTAAGCTCTACACAATTAGATGTTAACAGAAAGCTCAACTTTCAGACAATCTCAATAGCTTGACAGATATAATCCTTGCTTTCATTTCTTAAAATGCAGTGGATATATGTCTCCAGAATACGCAATGGAAGGCCTATTTTCAGTGAAGTCCGATGTGTATAGCTTTGGGGTATTATTGTTAGAAATCATCAGTGGCCGGAGAAATATTAGCTTTCGTTCATCTAAGCACACAAGTCTTATAACATATGTAAGTACAAATGCACCATATGCAGCCAAGCTAACTGTTGAAACAAGAACTTGAAAAACTTTTTCTTATCAGCTATTGAAGCTGAAATGCTAAATGGATTTTATTCAACTGGTTTCAGGCATGGCGTGTTTGGAATGAAGATAAAGCAATGGATCTCATCGATCCTTCCATTCAGGATTCATGCTCTCCAAATGAAGTGTTGAAATGCATACATATAGGCATGCTGTGTGTGCAAGATTCTGCAATGCATAGACCAACAATGGCAGCCGTTGTGTTAATGCTCGAGAGTGAAACTCCAACACGCCCAATGCCAAGACCACCCGATTATACTTCCATGAGTAGTTCCATAGATGCAGAATATATTTTGGATGGTCAAGAAATTGTATCTTCAAATGATGTTACTGTGACAATGGTAGTTGGAAGATAGATTGATACTCGTTTACTTCCCTTCCATTGTTTTCATACGTAGACGAAAACATATTTCTTTTAAACACCATTCAAAGATGTTCCATAACCTGTTGTTTTCTGCTTCTCCTCTTTAAGTATTAGACCTGTTCCATTACCTTCTATGGGCATCAAAATGAGGAGAATCCTGCTCAGCATCAGGGGTACACGGCAATAAGCATAGATGTGTGCAAGAAGCAGGGGATATGCCTTACTCTGTTACTAAATTGTATATGGAGTCAAAATTCAATGTGATAGAATAGAATCCATAAGATAAATTTTGCAAATGTAAGGAGCACAGAACTCTTCATTGAGAATGCCACATGGTTGTTTCATAGTTCTCCTTTCTTCTTTTTATTTTTTTTTAAAAATATTTGAGAAAAAGAGATGGGTAATTGTTCTTTTATTCAACTGAACTGAGGACGAGAGAGAAGTTGGTGTAAGGTTTGGACAGTAAATCTATATTTATAAAATTATCCCCGTAGCTTTTTTAACATTAATTTGGGCACAAATATGGTTGATGATTGCAATTCTATGTTTTTTTTTTTTTTTAATTCTTTTTATTAAAAAAACATAATGTTTTTGTTTTTTAAAACGTAGTGAATCATTTAGCCCATATTTTGCTGAGTTTGATTTGCCACATGGTAGTCTCCCAATATAAATGTTTTCATACAAACCACATTATACTGTGGGTAATGTAATGATTGATATAATTTAAAAAATATATATTTTTAATACTTAAAAGTGTAGCATTAGGATACCACGTTTATTATTTCAAAAACATCTTTGATGATTTTACAAGATCACGTCTTTTTGTTTTGACACGTAATTGATGATGAATAAAAAATGCTCTACATAAGAATTCTTTTTACTCTATTTCCTATGTTGGAAATGTCGTGTTCAAAGAATAAATATCACGTTTCTTGAATCTTTTATGAATGTGTGGAGCACAGGACTTTTCATTGGGAGTGCAACGTAGCTGTTTCATGATTTTCATTTCTTTTTTGCTTTTCATTTTTTTTTTTATTTTCTAAAGTGCCACATGGCTTTTCATGGTTCTCCTTTCCTTTTTGCTTTTTTTTTTTATTTTCTAAAAATATTTGAGAAAAAGAGATAGGTAGTTGTTCCTTGATTTAATTTAAGTGAGGATGAGAAAGGGGTTGGTGGCAGGTTTAGGTGTTAAATCTATATTGATAAAGTTATCCTTGTAATCTTTTGAACACTAATTTGAGCACAAACATAGTGGATGATTGTAATTATATGTTCTTTTAATTTTTTATTACAAAATAATGTTTTTGTTTTCTAAAATATAGTGGATCATTTGACTTATATTGCTGAGTTTGATTTGTCACATGGTAGTATTCCAATATAGATGTTTTCATAGCAACTATGTTTATACTATGGGTAACATAGTGATTGATATAATTTTAAAAAAATAAATACTTTTGATACTTAAAAGTGTAGTGTTTCGATTCAAAAACGACATTTATTAATTCAAAAATGTTTTTGGTGATTTTATAAGATCACGTCTTTTTGTTTCAAATTATGGTTGATGATGAATAAAAAAGTTTCTATATAAGAATTCTTTTTACTTTGTTTCCTATGTTAGAAACATGGTGTTCAAAGAATAAATGCCATATTTCTTGAATCTTTTATGAATGTATGGAACACAAGACTCTTCATTAGAAATGCCACATAGCTATTTTGTGGCTTTTCTTCCTTTTTTGCTTTTTAGTTTTTTTTTTCTAAAGTGCTACATGGCTATTTCATGGTTTTCCTTTCTTTTTTATTTTTTTTTATTTTCTAAAAATATTTGAGAAAAAAAGAAAGGTAGTTCTTCCTTGATTTAACTGAAGTAAGGATAAGAGAACGATTAATGAAAGGTTTATATAGTAAATCTATATTGATAAAATTGTCCTCGTAACCTTTGAACATTGATTTGGAAACAAACATGGTGGATGGTTGCAATTCTATATTTTTTTAATTCTTTTTTATTGAAAATGTAACATTTTTGTTTTTTAAAACATAGTGGATCATTTGACTCATGCTTTGCTGAGTTTGATTTAACATGTGGTAGTCTCCCAATATAAATGTTTTCATATCAACCACGTTTATAATGTGAGTAATATAGTAATTGATGTAATTTTTGCAAAACTATTTATGACACTTAAAAGTGTAGCTTTTGGTTACAAACACCACGTTTATTAATTTGACAACATCTTTAAAGATTTATCCAAGGCCATGTCTTTTTGTTTTGAAATGTTGTCGATAATGAATAAAAAAGCTAGATATAAGAATTGTTTTTATCCGTTTCTTATGTTAGAAACATGATGTTCAAATAATAAATACTGTGTTTCTTGAGTTAGAAATGTAGTGGTTAGAATTAAAGTATCACATTTCTTTGGTTTTGTTCCATGTCAAAACTTTTTCTATGTTTTTTTTTTCTACTTTACTTTTTGTTTTACTAGTTTTTCTTTGTTTTATTTTCTATTCTCTTTTGATTTTATTGTTTCTTGATATGACTATTATTTGATTTTGGTGCTTTGAGAATTTGCTTCTCCGTTATGCTATTTTGAATTGAAATTTTATTTTTTTATTGGATTTTTTTATAGGAATGTCTCCCGTGATTCATTATGTTTTTCTTGAATTTTTTGAGTTATTTATTCTTTATGGCTTCTGTTTCTCCTTGGTATGTTGGGTTATTGCTTATTTCTTCATTTTCTCATGATTTTGTTATCCTTGATATTTGTACATTTTGTTTCCCATGATTCTGTTGTTGTCACTCTTTTGTTTTTTTATTTTTTTTTTGCAAAATGTTAGTGATTTAGTGAATTTTTTATTTGTGGTCACCAAGTTTCGTTATCCTTTATATATTTTGTGATTTAAAAGGATATCATGGTTAGTATGATTTTCATGCTTTTTTGCTTTTTCATGATTGTTGTAAAGTCATTTTTCCTAATAGTTCTTTTATTTTTTTTTACCATAATTCATACTATAACTGATGTCATATACCATAAGGTAATTGATACTTAGTTACCCGTTTCTTTTATTTTATGTATCTACTTCTTTGTATTGAATATTTTCATTTTCTTTGTTGTTATTGCAGGTGTATTTTCTATGTGCTATGTTTTTTTAGTGCTATGTTTATTGCATCATTGGATTTGTTATTCGGTTGGTTTATTGGGTATGTGCATTTTGTTTTCTTTCTATTTGTTCTTTAGCTTCATTAATGCATTTAGATTGATTTGAATATTTATGATTTGCTTTTGATTATTTGTTATGCAGTTACTCATAAAAATCAATGTTGAACAATTTATTTTATTTTTCAAATCTAATTTATTTGTCATGTTAGATGATTTGTTAAGCTTTTTTAATCTTTAAGGTTTTGTGTTGCTTATGTAGGTATTTATTTATAAATATTCTGAAAAAATATGATTAAATAGTTACAAAATTGAAACAATAACAATAAGATACCAATTGTTGGAATTCTTGAAACAAAAAACATATATCAAAGAATCTTAAAGTTAATTTTTTGAATGTTACTCCATAAATTGATAGATTTTTCTTTTTGCCTTTTTTGTTTCATTTTTTTAAGCGATTGTTTATCTTTGGATTTTAATTGTGTTTGCGACGATTGTTTATCTTTTAATTATGTATTAGTCGGTGGTCTTTAGTGTTGCATTTTGTTTATTGTTTGGTGTTTGCTATATTGGTTTGTTTATGTTATATATTTTAATTTAATGTTTATATATGTGTTTCCTTATTGGATTTAACTATTTTTTTATTGTTTATATGAATTGTTGTGTTCTTTTTATTTGCTTTCTTTTATTAGGGGTTTCCGTTTCCTAATTGTTTATGCATTATTATTAATCTTTTATTCTGAAAGTTTTTTTATTGATTTTATTATGATTTCTATTTTTTTATATTTATTATTTTTGTGTTCAATTTATTTTTTCCTTTTTATATATACTTGATTATCAATTTCTTTGTTATTTTTTATATGAATTATGGATGAGCATGAGATATGAAAAATTAATAGATTAAATAGATTAAATGTGCTTAGACGTTATAGAGATCATAATGGTTGAAATTTAGTTTTGCATAATTTCTTTCTTATGTTATCGACAAATATTCAATTCAATGAATTGATGAATAAATTATCACAAGTGGATTCCACTTCTGGTGATAAGTTAAATGGTTCGACTATATTTAAAAGTCGAAGAACAATGCAGCACATAAGTGTATATTCTACTATTGATGCTCAATGAGATATTTAAGCTATTTCAATTAACGAGGTTCCCCTTCGTTCTCCTTTTGTGCCTGTTGTGGTTTTTAGGTTAGATCATTACCCATCAAGTTCTACTTCAATTGCTAGTCGTTTTGATTATCAATGTGTTGATCATTTATCTATAGGATATGTTGAACAACATTCATTACTATGTGTTAATTCTTTATTTTTTTTATGTGCAATCTACTCATACAAATGCAGGTTAGTATTAATTGTTGTATATATTTTTTGTTTTTATCACTTTTAAAAGAATCTGTTCATATGTTGGTGTTAAATTTTGATTCATTGTTTGCTTTTGATGATAAAGATGAAAACTCTAATATGCATGTGTCAAGTGATTGAAGGTGACAATAATGGGTTTTTTTGCTTTCATTTTATTTCGATTATTTTGTTGGCTTTTTCGTTGATTTTAATTTTAAGATTTTTTATCTATTTTTGTATTATTATTATTATTATTATTATTATTATTATTATTATTATTATTATTATTATTGTTATTATTATCTATTTTTGCCTATTTTAGTTTGACGGATGTTTTATTTGTTTTATTTATTGGTTTCCTTGTTATATTTGATGTTTAGAAAAATATTTTGAGCCATTGAATCTTAGTGGTTTAAATCAAGTTCATAATCATTGTGATGCATGAATGTGGCTCAAAGAAAATGTTCTGATGATTAATAGAAAATGTGCTCCTTGGTTTAATCTCTGCTACAAGGAATGTAGTGTTAAATTACAACATTTTAATTGCACTCTTCTTTTTTTGGATTCGATGTTGGATTATGCTTAAGGTAGGGAAGTTGCTATATTTAGAGAGAATATTAAAAAGTACAATTCGATGTTTTAATTTACATTGATTGGTGGTAAGTTTGATGTAGATATCAATAGAAAACCTAGTCCATATATATTTAAAATTGGTGGACAAATGCATCATTGAATTGGTTCTCTACTGTCTTTAGTTGGTTCAACTCCAAAATTTGTGACACAATAAATGGGGTTTCAAATAGAATCTTTGTTTTAGATCCTGCTTTGATTTCAAATTTGGTTGATGTTACCATTGTTAAAGGATTGATAAATATGTTGAATCTTGCAATAAGTTGTCAAGGCTTTTAGGAGGCGCGTGATAGGTTTTTTAAATATGATTTTTTTCCTGTTAAATTGCGATTGATTAAAGGAAAAAATAATTATGATAGATAATATGTGACCATCAAGTTCCAAAATTGCTAGATTGTTCGTGAGTGGTTATGAAGCTGACATCAATGAGCGTGATATCATTGTTGATAATTTAGCTGATGGTTTAAAGCATATTAGCAAGTTGCATATTTTATTTATGGCAATACAATATCTACTTTTATTCCCATTTGGTGAAGATGTTTTCTTATTGGATCTTCCATATAAAAAACAACTGTTAAGGTTATTTCAAACTAATGATAAGAAAAAAAATCATGATGATGGAAAATTATTCCTACTTGATTCAATAGCATATGAAAACTGGAAATACCCTTTTAAGAGGTGAAAGATGATTTCAATGGATACAAGATCAGACACAATTGAGATCAAGGTTCATCAAAAGCTCATAGATGTTGTTACAAGAGGTAATGTTAATGGTCAAGCCATTGGTGAAAGACTTATTCTTCCATCAAGTTGTTTCTGGTCTTTAATTCATGTTTCAAAATTATCTAGATGCGATGTCTATATGCAAATATTATGGTCATCCTTATTTATTTATCACTTTTACATGCAATCTAAGATGACCTAAAGTCAATGAGGCTTTATCTATAATCCCTAAATAAGAGATTAAAGATAGACCAAATATTCTTACTAGGCTATTTAAGCTCAGATTGAAGTGCTTTATGGTTGATTTAATAAAAAAACAAACATTTTGGTGAAGTTGTGGTAAGTTAACATTTTAAATTATTGTTTTTATGATCTTTAACTAATGAAATTGAATAAAAATCAATTTTTTTGTCATACAATTGTTTATATCATCAATTTTTTTTTAAAAAAAAGGATTTCCTCACACTTATATTCTATTATGGTTGCATCTAAAGGATAAATGTTTGACTTCTGTTGATGTTGATAGAATAATTTCTGCTTATGTTGATAGAATAATTTCTACTGAAATTCTTAACAGACATTTAGATTAATTGCACATAAATCTAGTACCAATTTCATGATTCATGGACTCTGTGGTGTCATCGACATAAAGCTCCATACATGAAAAATAACAAGTGTTCAAATTTTTTTTTCGAAGGTGTATTAAGAGGAAACTGTTGTGCAAGAAGGATGTTTAGTTTCTAACAGAAGAAGATCACCTAAAAATAATGGTATAGTTGTTAAAAAATATAGAGTCAATTTAGATTTAAGATTTGTTATGCCTCGCAATGTTGATTTAATTGTTTGATACCAAGCTCACATCAATGTTGAAATATGTAATAAAATAAAATCCATTAAGTATTTATTTAAGTATATCAACAAAAAGACTAGATTGAACAAGTGTTGTGATCAGAAATTCTTACTGGGAATAGTGTTGATGTAAAACAGAATGTGATACAAGTTGATAAATAAAAATGCTTTTGGATTGTAAATATATATAAAGTCATGAAACATGTTCGAGGATATTTGAATTTAATGTACACCATCAAAAACCAACTATAATCAAATTGACGATCCATCTACCTTAGCAACATTATATCATTTTTGTTGAAAATTCCAATTTAGCTAATGTTATTCAATAGCCTTTAGTGGATAAAACGATGTTCATTGAATGGATGGAGGCAAACAAAAGGTATCTTGAAGTTCGAGAACTTATATACACTAATTTTCCAACAAAATGGTTTTGGTTGCAAAAGAAGAAGGTTTGGAAACATCGAGAGTAAAGGTAAGTTATTAATCGAATTAATTTTATTCATCCAGCAATTGGTGAACTCTATTTTTTTAGAATGCTTCTTAACATTGTTAAGGGTACAACAAGTTTTCAAGATTTGAGAAATGTTAATGGAGTTATACATCCATCTTTTCAAATGGCATGTCTTGTATATGGTTTATTGAGAGATGATAAAAAATGGCATGATGTTTTATAGCAAGTATCAATTTGGGCTATAGGTTATGAACTTAGACAATTATTTGTTATGTTGGTTATGTTTTGTAAAGTTTTTAGTTGTATTGTCGGATCAAACTTGTGAAGCTGTAATTGTTAATCAACATTTGAAGAATTATGTGTTAGCTTTTTTGGAAGAATTGTTCAGTAAGAATGGTTCTTCATTGGCTTAGTATAAATTGCCTTTGCTTGGAGTTTCTAAGAATTCATTGATCAATGATAGATTGTTAAAGGAAGAAATGAATTATGATTTAGTTGAGTTACAGATTGAGCATTGTAGGTCTTTTAAGTAAGTTGAATGGTGACCAAAAGTTCATTTATGAGGCTATATTGAAATAAATTTTAAATGATGTAGGTTGTTGGTTTTTTGTTTATGGTCATGATGGTATAAGTAAAACATTCTTTTGGAAAATAATTATTGCAATTGTGAGATTAACAAGAAAATTTGTTTTGGCTATAGTTTTTTTAGGGATTGCATCATTGTTACTGCCTAGTAAAAGGATTGCTCATTCAAGGTTTAAAATTTCTTTGGCTGTAAATGAAATTTCAACATGTTAGATTGCATGTGGGACTAAACTTGAAAGGTTGATTGAAATTGTAGCTTTTATAGTTTTGGGATGAAGCACCGATGATTCATAGGTATTGTTTTGAAGTTTTTAAGTGAAATCTTCATAATGTTATGTCTTCAAAATTAAATTGCAATATGGAATGACCTTTTGGTGGTAAAACAATTTTGCTTGGTAGAGATTTTAGGTAAATCTTATCGATTGTTCTATCAGGAACGAAATCACAAATTATTAATGCATTAATTAATCAATCACATTTATGGAAGCATTACAATATTTTTTCGTTAAATGTCAATATGATATTAAGATAAGAATCTCTTGATGATAAATCTAGATTTAAAATACAACAATTTGCTCAATGAATGCTTGATATTGGTTATAGTAAAATTGAAGATGTTTCTCATAAAGTTGATGATGAAGAGAAGTTGATAGAGATACCTAGTGATTTAATTTTGAAACTGACTAATTCATCTATTTTATCTCTCATTCAAACTATTTATCTAGATTTATAGCATAAATTCACTGATTCTTCTTATCTTAGAAAGTGTACAATTATAACTCTTTTTAATGAAACTGATAATTTAATTAATGCATAAGTGTTGATTTGATTTCTATTAATATTAGGATGTATCGTAGTTTGGATTCTATTGTTAAATAAAAGAGTCATGACAATGCTGATAATTATTGTTTATACCCTCTTGAGTTTTTAAATTCATTGTCTTTTTCTAGAATTTCAAAACATGAATTGCATTTGAAATTAGGTTGTGTTATCATGCTACTTAAAAATTTGAATCAAACCTTAAGATTATGTAATGGTACTCGACTTATTATGACACAGTTGACTGCTAATGCGATTGAAGGTAGGATTATTAGTGGTAGTCATATTAGGGATAAAGTTTTTATTCCTAAAACATGTTTCATAGTTAAAGATCGCAAATGCTATGACAATAAATAAAAATCAAGATCAAACTCTTGAATCCGTTGGTCTGTATTTGTCAAAACCTATTTTCATACATCATTAATTATATGTTATGATTTCTAAAGTCACAGATAAAGATGATTTAAGAATATTGAATAGGGATGAAAAAAATAAATTTTAGTAGTTCATATACAAAAAATTTTGACAATTTAATACCAAGTTATTATTCATTTTCTATCTCATTTATATATTTATTTATGATTCATGTCATTTTATTTATTATTGGTGTAGCTATTATGTATTAAAGTGTAAAATTTTATCACCAAGAGAAAAAATTATTGTTTTATGTAGTTTGCTTTCTTTTTTTTAGTCTAAGTTTATTATTTTTCTAAACTTTTTGTTAACATGATTTTTGGGTTTATATATAACAAGGTATACCAATTGAGAAATTGTGTTTGAGAAAAAGGTTGGTAATAATTTTTTTCCCTTATTGAATGAATCACATATAGAAAATTATGTTTTTTTTTTTTATTGTATCTTATGTTATTGTTGTTATGTTTATATCTATGTATATGTAAGGTATACACAGTGATATAAAATGTATATTCAATCTCATTAATTGCTTATATGTACAATGTATATAGATTAATAAAATATTCATGAGAACCTCCTTACATCATATAAATATTCAATTTACACTATTTGTCTATTTGATTATTTACTATCATAATGATTTTTATTAAACATTATGAACATGCAAGATCAATGAGCTATCAACTTTTGAATTAACTCAAACATCGTGAGTGCTTACAAAAAATTAGAATAAGAGTTATTAGAATTTGGGATATTTTTTTCTTTTTGGTGCCAAAAACATATATATAAGTCTTGATTTATTGATTGTGGATGAAAAGGTTTCTCCTTATATAATAAAATTACTATTTTTTTTTTATTCTCAAGTTCATGAAATATGTTGTTTTTGCTAAGATCACGTTTTCATGTCGCAAGGAAATGGTATGCAAGCTTCTACTAAAAAAAAATGATGCTAAGTTTTTTAGGCCAAAATTCAAAGAAGGTTATTTGTATGAAATGGCTAATTTCTTTGTTGGTTCAAAAAGTCATTATTCAATTGCATGGCAGCTGGATCCATCATTAATTTCATTCGTACAACAAAAGTTATTGAGCTTCCTAATCCCACATAATGCTATCCATTACATTACTTTGAATTTTGACCTTTTCACTTGCTTCGTGAACATGTTTTTACTGATGTTATTTTAACATGTTAGCTTTTTTTTTTTCATTGTTTAATGTCTTTTTTTCTTATAATTATACTTAAATTCATTAATTATTATGGTGAAAGTGGAAGATTGAATTATATTTTTGCATTTATCGTTCACTAACTAACAAACTAAATGAATGCAGGGAACACCAAATAGTATAGTTCTTTAGCTACTAAGATATATATTGATTTACCAATCACTAAAGATGAGTTGTTGAACATAGGTATGAAGATGCACCATTGGTTGTCTCATTGTTACAAGATGACAATTAAACTCGATTGGCATCTATTGGTGATATCAACGATAACAGATGACCATTGAAGAATTAATAAAAATAAATATGGTGGAATCTAAGGTTAAGTTTTAAGTTTGTTGAATTTTTTTTAAAGATATGTAATTACTTTAAGAAGAAAAACATACATGTATGTTTAATTGTTTTGATTTACTTGAATTTTTTAGGATATTCTTTTTACATGTCAAGCTAAGATCGTTGAGATTAATGTTTCTTATGAGTGATTTTATAATTGCTACAATGAATGTCCAAAAGCCTTCAAGTTCATGAATGGCAAATTTTATTGTCTAATCCAAAATATGAAAAACAAAGTCCTAAATTTTCGTAAGTTCACTGAATGATAATTACTTTGTTTATATGCTATATTTCATATAAATATATATCTATAAATGTTAATTTTTAGATTGAATAGAATTATAACATTTTTTTTTTTTTTGCTTTCATTGCATTAGTTACAAAATTTGTATGATAGTTAAGGACACCATTAGTAGGATTAAATTGATGGCTTTTGGTCCAATGACTGAACAATTTACTGGTAAAAGCATTTAGCAAATTACAGCTGAACAGGTTCTTAATAAAATGATTCTCCCTATATTTGTAAGTAATTTAATCAATCAAGAAAGAATTTTTAAAATCACTGGTAGAAAAAAAGCAATCGAAACTGGTGTCCTAGCATTTACTATAAATAGAAGTTTATTTATTTGTAAGGAAAGGTCACTTCTTCAAACAAGTGGAACATCGTCTTCAATGGTTATTCCTCTATATGAACAAATTGTTCAAACTCAAGGTACACTAAAGGAAAAACAAGCTGTTTCGCTAGGAATCATTAATTTTCCAATTGATTTGTTTCCAGAAGAATCACTTTTCAAACCCAGAGGTATTAGGTGTGAATTTATATTCTTTTCTTTCATTCAAAAATGAATTTTCTAATATACATTTCTATGGTGAATATTGTACATTCATATTATCGTATATAAAACATGCTTTATGACTTTGTCATTTCAAAGAATCACCTTCACAATCCTTGAATTAAGCGGTTGATTAACAATAGGTAACAACAAAAGAAATAACAACTAAAAAAATTCTTTTCAGGTTTAATTTTCTTTTATAAAGTATATTTGTTTCCAGTTGTTTTAAACTTTTTTACGAGTATGGTATATTATTTTGAAATGATATGTTATATTTTTTGTTAATAGTTTCTCCTTATGTTAAAATACAACGAGCATAAAGAAGTTGTTCAAACAACTATGGCAACTGAGGTTGAATCAGAGAGTCAAAGTGATGAACAACCTTTGAAGAAATTGAGAATGAGGTTCCATGATTTTATTTTATTTGCACTATTTATTTCAACTTATGAAAAAACAAATGTAAATTAACTATTATAACATTGTTTTTCATCTATGTTTGCAGTAGTAATGATCGTTTTTCATCCATGTTTGCAACAGTAAGGAAAAGAAAAAAGATTGATTTCCTTTTGGAATTTGACAAAATCCATCCATTGAATCCAAATGTGTGTCACGTTTTTATGAAACTTTTTGATAGCTCATTTTTTTGCCTTCGCATTATGAGGAATGCCAAACATATAATGCAGTTTGTTTGTTTGGATTATCATTACGATGTTTTCTTTTTTTTTTTCTCTATTATTAATCTTTAATAAACAAACAATGGTTAACAGAATTAAATTTGTTGGTAAGTCATATAGAAATTGATGTAACTAGAGTAGAAGATATTTGTATTTAAAATGATCAACATTTGGAGTTGTATAAAAAATAGCTTTGAAGTAGAAATATAGAATAATATTGTAAAAATATTGTCATCATGAAATGAGTTTTTCTTTCCATGTATAATTTGTCTAGATAAATGATTGATTATATATTGTGTCATAATGTCTAGATCCGGGGATCTATCGCTAGACATTGACTTTAGGGAGTCGCCACTAATCTTTTTTTATCTAGGTGCGATTGGCCACCTAAAGAATCTGTCCTTTCAGGGAACACCTAAGCTTAAGGGTCCCTAAAAGAATAGGTTCAGGTCTGCTAACCAGAACAGGGTTCGGGAGTTCGGTTACGTGTGAGGAAGGTTATAGCACCCTCACAACGCCCATCAAAAGATGGTACCAGCTTAAATTTGTGTTATCCAAAAGCCTTAAAATTTTACCAAGTAATTAATTATTGGAAATTTTCTCAATTGACTCTAATACTTTTAGCAAAAAATTGAAAAAATTCCCTCAATTCAAGAGTATGCAAGAAAAACTACTGTTTCACTTGCAGAGGCTCCGTCATCGGATTAGTTAAAGAAAAATAAAATCAAAGTCAAAATAAAAAGGAAGGAAAGAATGATTGTTCTTGTGTAGGAAAAATTGATACTTTCAACTTTTCCCCAAAAATATTTTTTTAAAAATTTATTTTTAAGGAAAATTGATACTTCCAACTTTTCCTCAAAAATATATATTTTTTGAAACTTTGATTTCCAAGAAAAATTGATACTTTCAACTTTTCCTCAAAAATCCCTTTTTTGAAAATTTATTTTTAAGGAAAATTGATACTTTCAACTTTTCCCCAAAAATATTTTTTGAAAATTTTGATTTTCAAGGAAAATTGATACTTTCAACTTTTCCTCAAAAACCTTTTTTTCAAAATTTAATTTTTAAGGAAAATTGATACTTTCAACTTTTCCCAAAAAATATTTTTTTTGAAAACTTTGATTTTCAAGGAAAATTGATACTTTCAACTTTTCCTCAAAAACCCTTTTTTGAAAATTTATTTTTAAGGAAAATTGATACTACTCAAAAATATTTTTTTTTAAATCTTTTTATCTTCAAGAGTTATTTAAAAGATGCTTGACAAATCAAAATTTCCTGTGAAATAGTTTAAACTTACTTGGTATCCAACACGAGAACAAATGAACATCTTCTTGCACCACTTTTGCTTACGAGATGGTGATTGAATTAAGTGCATCGATTCTTGGCTCTTTAAGACACCGATACATGTATGATGTTTCAACAAAGTCAACCATCTCCTTCTCAACAGCAAACCTAGTCACTTCAACCACTAGGCGAGGCGTAACATGGACAGTCTCCTGA
>NW_019167982.1:11706068-11742687 GCF_002303985.1 Durio zibethinus
GTTAGCTTTCCACGTGAGGTTCTTTTTCTATATTGCATCTGTATTGTAGTCCCCATTAAGCAAATTACATGCACGTGTGCACACATATTCTTTATACCTAGGAAAAGCAAGTGCTGCTCCCTAGTCAAGACAGACAGCAAATTTTCCATCTTTTTGTTTCAGTAATGATAACCATAATAACCCATGGTCAGTCATTTTGAATTTATGTATTCATAATTGGGGCAAATTTTTTAAAAATTATGACCTTCAAATGAGCTTTTACCAGTTCAATACAGTAACCACATTAATTTATTTATTGAAAGGGGTGCTTGATTATATATCTCTACGATTAATTCTGTGCCGATGCACATCCCTGAAAGTTTTTAGATGAAGTTTTCATGCATTTTGGAATCAATTTCGGAGGTGATAACCCATCTGAACACAAAATTCTTCGAGCTTGGAAATATATATTGAGTTTCACCAACTTGCTTAGACAATCTCTGAGTTATATCGTAGATTCAATAAGTTGCATGCTCATCAACATAAACAAAATTCATGCCACTTCTCAAATTCCTTCAATGGCAAATGACATAAAACTTGGATATCATCACAATGGAAGATGGTTAGATTCTTGATATACATAAACCATGAATAAAAGTTACAGAGGTCTGATCATTTCCAAGAGTAGTGTGTCAGGTAAAAGCGTATAGCCATTGGCATTCTCCCA
Source organism: Durio zibethinus (assembly GCF_002303985.1). Next base: position 11,706,775 of record NW_019167982.1, read on the forward strand.
CTACCTTTTGATCTGTGTCCTATTAGGAAGTAGGTAAATTCTTACATCCATTCTAGCTGTAAAATTGACATTTCTGGTTTTTCTTTGTTCTATTTATATAGTTATTTATTGCTTAACCAGTGCCTCGGATGCTTAAAAATGGAGGCACAGCCTCACCACTATATAACAAGACAATGCAACTTTTGTTAAATAAAAAATTGCTGTCATGAGAACAACCAAACGATAAACTAATAAGCTTGGGGACTTTACATGTCCTAAGGTAGAAACATGAATGCCAAACTTTTCTGTGTTTTTTTTCGTTAGATTATTTATGATCTTTTGTAGTTTGATACTGCCAAAAAAAAAAAAAAAAAGAAAAAAGGAAAAGAAAGTGGACAGATAGAGAAAGACGCACGTGGGGTTGCATGCCTCACTGCTCACCATTCTCTTTTTCTTTTACAAAACCGAAACATAAACCATACGCCAAAGACTCATCGTTTTTTATTACTAAACCTGTTGTTATTTTGAAGCAAAGAAAACTTTACTCACTGTTGCTTTTCTTAACATCAGAAACATTACAATTTAAAGTCTAATTAATAACTACCCACTAAAATCATAATCCTAAGATTAAACCATGACCACCAGCATGAATAACAAAAAATAACCAACACCAAAAAAACAGGAACAACATGAAACATTCAATGAATTCACATTAGCAGTCCTAAACACATCTTCTAACACTCATCCTTGCTTTAGGAGCTGCAAACACCAAGTTTTGTCCTCAGAAATTCAAACTTGCTAACTGACAGTGGCTTGGTAAAAACGTCTGCAACCTAATCTTCTGTTTTGCAGTAGACAAGAACAATAGCTCCATCTTTCTGTACTTCCTTTAAGAAGAATATTTAATATTAAAATGTTTAGTTTTCCCATGAAACACAGGATTTTGAGAGATAGCAATAGCAGCTTGATTTTCAACAAGAATTTCCATGCTTTCTTCCTGCTCTAAGTTAAGATCGATTAAAATCTTTCTTAGCCACAAAGCTTGATTAACAACAGTTGTTGCAGCAATAAACTTTGCTTCAGCTGTGGATTGAGCTACAATTTCTTTTTTTTCGAGTTCCATGAGAAAACACCAGAACCAAGTGTGAAACAATAGCTTGAAGTGCTCTTCATATCATCAATGGAATCTCCCCAATCACTGTCTGAGAAACCAATCAGCTTGAACTCTTTGCTCTTTGTATATTTAATGCCAAAATCACATGTGTCTTTCACATATCTAAGCACCATTTTTACAGCCTTGAGATGCCATTCGTTTGCACAATGCATAAATCAAGATAAAATGCTTACAGCATTCAAAATGTCAGGTCGAGTTACTGTGAGAAACATTAAACAACCAATCAGGCTTCTGAAATATGCCTGATCAATCTTCTCTGTTCTATCTTCTTTACAGAGCTTTTCCTTTGAGTTCATTGGTGTCTTCATTTCTTTACATTCTTCGAGTTTAAACTTTTTCAGAATCTCTTTGACATATTTCTTTTGACAGATGAAAACTTCATGTTCATTCTGTTTAATTTCCATTCTAAGAATGAAGCTCATCAATCCGAGATCTATCATCTCAAAGAACTCCATCATCTCTTGCTTAAACTTCTCCACAATACTTATGTTGTTTTCTGTCACAAGTAAGTCATCCACATATAGTGAGATGATAAGAATGTCAGTTCCATTGTGCTTGACATATAATGTTGATTCAGATAAGCTTTTGACAAATCCCAAGTTCTGTAAATGTTTATCAATCCTGCTGTACTAAGCTCTTGGAGCTTGCTTCAATCCATAAAGTGCCTTTTAAAGAAGATAAACCTTGTCTTCTTCTCCTTCCTTAACATAACCTTCTGGTTGTTCTACATAAATCTCCTCCTACAGAAAACCATTCAAGAATGCTGACTTGACATCTAATTGGTGCACTTTCCAATTCATTTGTGCTGCAACGACGAGTAAGAGCCTGATGGTGTCGAGTCTAGCAACTGGTGCGAAGGTATCTGAGTAGTCCACACCGAGTATTTGAGCATATCCTTTGACCACGAGTCTAGCTTTATACTTGTTGATTGAGCCATCAGCATTAAGCTTGGTTCTGTACACCCATTTGACTCCAATTACTTTTTTATTTTGGGGTCGATCAACCAACTCTCATGTTTCATTCCTTTCAATCATGAATAGCTCCTCTTTCATTACAGCAATCCAATTTTGATCCGTCTTGGCTTCTTCATAATTTGTAGGTTCACACACAGCAATATTGCATCTTTAATAAACATCAAAAAGTAGTCTTGTGCCTCTGATAGGACTGTCATCCACCATTTCATTCTCCCAGTCTCCAATGCTAGGAAACTTGAGCTTGTGCTCTTTTAAGGTTGGATCCATCTTTTTTGCATCATCCCAGTTTCACTCTTCATCTTTCATAAAGTGCACATCCCTGCTTATAATAATTTTTCCAGTTTGTGGCTGAAAAACTTTATAAACTTTTACAACTGAGCTGTAGCCAATAAAGATGCCTGAAAGTGCTCTTTTATCTAATTTATCTTTCTTGGTCTGTGAAACATAAGTGAAGCACAAACATCCAAATATTTTAAGGAAATTCAGAGATGGTTTATAACCATACCATGCCTCAAAGGGTGTTTGATCCTTCACTGCTCTTGTGGGAAACCTGTTTTGCAAAAAAAATAGCAGTATTTACTGCTTCAGCCCAAAATTGCTTTGGCAGGTACTTCTCATGTAGCATACATCGTGTCATCTCTAATATGAATCTATTATGTCTCTCACTTACTCCATTTTATTGTGGAATGTATGGAGCAGTTAATTGATGTTGGATGCCTGTCTCTTCACAAAAATGAGTGAATGCTTCAGAAGTGTACTCTTTACCATTGTCTGATCTAAGAGTTTGAATTCTGCAGCCACTCTCATTCTCAACTCTGGCTTTAAAGTTCCAGAAGACTTGAGCCACCTCTGACTTGTACTTTAAAAAGAAGATCCAACACATACGGGTGAAATCATCAATGAATGCAACATAATAAAGATTACCTTTCAGAGAAGGCGTTCTTTGTGGGCCTGCAATATCAGTATGAATTAATTGTAACTTCTTTTATGCTCTTCATGTTGCCTTGGGAAATGGTTTCCTACTTTGCTTTCCAAACTGACATGCTTTGCAGTTTGAAATATGATCATCAAGTTTTGGAAAATCATTTACCATATTCTTGGATTTCATCTGCAGCAGCCCCTGATGATGATAGTGCCCGAGCCTCTTGTGCCATACTTCAGTGATATTTTCTTTGATTAGAAAAGCAGTTTGCTCCTCCTCTAATAGATTTAGAGCAAAGCTTTTCCTTTCATTTTACTTTGAAAATATCTTGGCCAACTGCATCTTTAATCAAGCAACTTTTATCTTCGAACATAATTTATAACCCTTTTCAATTAGTGTCCAACACTTAACAAGTTTGATCAATTTCAAGGACATATAATACATCAAAATGAACTTTGTACCTGAACAAGTTGAAATTGCAACTGTTCCTTTTTCCTTCAAGTTATGTACTTGCCATTACCAACTCGAACTTTGATGAGTTTGCGTTACTTAGTTCCCTGAATAGATCCTTGTCATGTGTCATATGATTAGTACAACCACTATCTATAAGCCAACTCTCACTTGATTCGATGTCGGAGAAACATGTAGCTACGAACAGGTGATTCTTCCTCTTTTGATCAGCAATCTTTGCATCTTCACCAATGTTGCAGAATTTTGTTTTTGCAGATAACAGCTTCATGTCCCATCTGATTACATTTAGTCATTTAGCATCAGGTCTTCTCCAATATCTAAATGGAGGACGACCCTTCTTTCCACAATGTTGGCAAGGTGAATAGGATTTCTTTTGATTTTCATTCTTTTTTTTTTTTGCATTGGCTGATGCAGTACTTGCCCCATTTCCTTCAAAATCCTTTTTCTTCTTTCTTTTGCTTTTGGCCACATTTTGATGCTTGACTGCCAAAGCTCCTTCAATTGTTGTATCTTCCCTTATCAGTCTTCTTTGTTCTTGTGCTTGCAAAGCATTAAGCAATTCTGTTAAGAAAATTTTTGACAGATCCTTTGTATTCTCCAAGGCAGTGATGGTTGCTTCATATCTTTCAGGAACTGTAACAAGAATTTTTTCTACAATTCTTGAGTCAGTAAATTCAGATCCAAGAAGCCTTACTTTGTTTGCGATACTCAGAAGCTTATCGGAGTAATCTTTGATCGTCTCGAAGTCTTTCATTCTTTGAAGTTCAAATTCCCTAATCAAGTTAAGGACTTGCATCCCTTTAATTCTTTCATCTCCTTCATATTCATTCTTGAGATAATCCCATATCTCTTTTGCTGACTTCAGAGACATGATACGAGTGAAGATGATGGATGAGACTGCAGCAAACAAGCAGGCCTTTGCCTTTGATTTCTTTGTCTTCTTTTCTTTCTGTGCTTTAATCTGTGCCATGGTGGGATTGTTTGGAAGTGCAGGAATTTCATAGTCTTCTTCCACTACTTCTCAAAGATCTAAAGCTTCCAAGTATGTCTCCATACATACTGCCCAAATCTGGTAGTTATCTCCGTCGAACATCGCCGGAGCAATTGCGGAGAAATTGGCTTCAGCTTTCATGACACGTGAATTTCACACACAGATCACTTAAGAAGAAGGCTCTGATACCAAATGTTGTTATTTTGAAGCAAAAAAAAACTTTACTCACTGTTGCTTTTCTTAACATCAGAAACATTACAATTTAAAGTCTAATTAATAACTACCCACTAAAATCATAATCCTAAGATTAAGCCATGACCACCAACATGAATAACAAAAAAATAACCAACACCAAAAAAACAGGAACAACATGAAACATTCAATGAATTCACATTAGCAGTCCTAAACACATCTTCTAACAAAACCTCTAGCTCTTTCCCTATATTAAAGATAAGTTTATTGCCTTATTCTCACTTCTTAGTCCTCTCATTAATTTTTTCTTGTTTATAAGTAAACAAGTTGCTTAAACTTTGACAGTTTTTGATTAAATTATTCAAGAGAAACTTCCCTTGTTTTCTCTTTTGACATAGAAATAGTTGGTGTTTCTTCATGTTGACTTAGGAATTTTAACATCAACAGTAAACTAAATCTACTTTCGGTTTACCAAACCACTTTTTTTTTTTTTTTTTGAAGCTTTTTATCTGAGGTTTTCCTTGGAAGGTACTTTGGTTTTGTGGTATTTGGTTCAAAGCTTTAGATTATTCATTTTTCAGAGTAGCTTATCATTTCCATTAATGGTGGAACTTCAAACTTGCGCTAGCTTGGTCAATGCTTCTGCATTGTGTGCAAAAGAGCAAGAAACGAAGGGTCAGAGTAGTGTAAATGTCGTTGCGGAGATTGCAGCTGAATTGCAAAGGGAGAGAGAAAAAAATGCTGAGCTTATGGAGAGAATATCATTACTTGAAGCCCAAATTCAAGAAAGGGATAATAAATCTCTTCTAACAAATGAACAAGTATGAGTTCCCACTCCATATTTTGTGTTTGGGTTTAGTCTGTTTTTATAGTCCTCTCATCTCTTTATTAAGTCATTTGCAACCTATTGATTTTCAACTCAATAATATGCATCCATTTCCAGAAAAATACATGATCAAATGTACATTTCATTATTTTATCTCCGGTTTGCTTTGTCTATTATGCATTCTTTTGACGCCTTGATTGGAAGCTGTTATCATTTCTCATTCACAAGACAAATAATGGTATTGTCTATTTGCAATAGGATTGGACAGTTGATTTTACTATAGGAGCCATTAGATAACCGAACAAAACAGATAGGAGATCTTCTATGGCATTTATATTGTAGAATAGATTTTGGAATAACCTTAAATTTCTTGACTTCTCAAGATCTTGGTCTTTTATAAATGGTTCAATGGACTTTAATTCCGCCAATGAAACATGGTATTGTAATTCATAGAGCTTATATATATCTGCTGTTTTTTCATTTTCAAATGCAAGTCTGCATATTCTAAGCAACTAAACTTTAGCAGTTTTTCACATTTACAGAAACTAATGTAATGGGTTTGCCTAACTAATATTTCTGAGACAGAAAAGAAAAAGACCTAAAAGAATGATCATCATATGGATGAACTTAGTGTCCCTTCACCTGTTAGCTGAATCCAAACAAAATTCCGCTGCCACTGTGCTTGATGGCCCTGCCTCTTATGTTCTCTCACAGGTCAGCTTTCTTGATACCACAGAAAGAAGCTTCAAAAGGTTAAAAAGACAGAAGATAGAAACAAATAGTCATAGAATTGAAGATGGAAATACTGAAATGGCCTCTAAGGCAGAAAATGATACAGCACACATACCTCACGTTGAGGAAAATCAGGAAGACCGCTTAGTTAACTGGATGAGCATGGATGAGACCCTTTTTTCACATTTTGATAAATTTAAAGAGAGTGAAATTGCTGCATTTCGTGAGGATACAGTTGACAGTGATGATGAAGATGAATATTATGAAGAGGATGATTCTAACACTGGTTATAAAGATAGGGAAAGTGAAGAGAGTCCAAGAAGTGCTTGTGAAGAACCACCTCATGAGGAAGGTGTTGGCCAGGGAATGCATATATCTTGTCTGCAAAGTCGTTCCAGTAGTCGAAGTGAGCTGACATTTACAAGCACTAGCCAGTTAATAAAAGAACATAGAGAAAAGGATTACACACTACAGGAACAGGATATACAAGTAGCTTTAAACAGAAGCAATCTGAACTATGACATGAAGGAAACAGAAAAAAATGGACCCAAGTCTCCAGCAGATATGCCACCTCATGGGCAAGAGCCTTGTCATATGGTACCTGGAAAGACATCATGGAATAAGAAACCTCCCAAAGTTCCTTTCTGTCCAAAAGAAATAAAGAAAATACTTGAATCAGATGCCCTTTTATTGAAAAATGCTCAGTCACACACCATAAGGAAGATCATTGTTTTTGCATCCCTTGCCATAAGGCATGGATGTGAAGATATGTATGAGTTGGACTTCAATCACTTCAGCATTTTAAGGAAGGGGGATCCATACGTGTCTCCAAAGAATCCAGGGGTAAGCAGCCTAATTTTATAATGTTAGTGAAATGTCCTCTGCTTTCTCTGCTACTAATATAATTTCTTCATATATATGAGTTTTAGGCTTCTAGCCATGATCAGAGCTAATCGTTTAATGGTTGCTTTCAAACTTTCACCGCTCTAATGCATTGTTGATGTTATTAGAACTTATGGCCTAAATTTAAGTTATATGGAGGATACATTATCTTTTGATAAAATAGTAATATATTTTGAAATAAAAACTTCTTCAAATTTAGATTTTTTTATTTTATTTGAATCAAGTCATAATCCCTCAACTTCATTTAAATCCAATTCTTCAAAATGCTTTGTTTTCTAAAAGACATTCACCTGCATATTTCTTCCGTATGGTGGTGTTTCTATGATTTAAGCCTTCAGTTCAAAAGCTGACTGAAAGGCATGCAGTGTTTTAACCACTGTCAGGTGCCAATGCAGCCTTCAACAAACTATTATAATTGTTTGCTTCACTGTAATCTTTGGATGTAGAACAGATCAAGTGAATTATTGCATATGATTTTTTCCATTCTTTCAATGTTGTAACAAGAAAGTACTTAAAATTCATTTATTACAGGAGCGTGTCTTATATGAGAATCCTGGAATCCAGAGGAAGGTTTTCTATCCAAATCGACAGAATCCAACACTATGTCCGGTCCAAATACTTGAGGAAGAGAAGGCTATGCGTCCTTCTGATCCCAGCTGTCCATCATGCCTATTTTTATGCATCAAGTATGGTGGAAGGACAAGAAATCTTCCTCAAAATGAGTAAGTACTGCTTTGACAATTGATTTTCCATGCTTACCCGTAAAAAGACTGACTGTCATCATTGTTAGTAGAAAAACTTACCTTGTGAACGTTTTTCATAAACACAATAGTTTTAAACTTATTCTTCACTTAAAAATACTTGAGCTTGTACCTCATCAGCCTAAACTAGAAATATTTTTGGGTTGAATTTTCCCAGATATGTCAGGCAGCGAATGGGAAGAAATAAACTAAAGTCTTTTGGACCTGTCATGTGCCGAATGGCAATGCTAGTCCATATTCGCAGCGGGAGCTTCTTCTTCAAGGCCTTGGGCATCACACTTCTGTTCATGGCGGGTTTTCCTGATGACCTTGTTCAACGAGAAACAAAACACAGGAATTTTGACTTGCTGCAAAAGTATTATAGGTAAGGAGTTCCACAGAAATGGTAGACTTGCAAGACAAATATTCACATATAGAATGGAAGAAGAGGAGATAACATTGTGAATCTCCATTATGGACTTGTAGATATCACCTTCAGCTTCTTTCAAATTAGCCCTAAAATAAATGGATTTAGGTTGCACTTTGCCACTGTTATGATGTCTCACTTTTGCAATTAATTTTCGGCAGTTCACTCAATATTCATCCTTCATATTACAGGACAGACGAGGATGCTGAAGGTGAAGAGTTGTTTCTTTCACATTCAATCGCTTCCAACACTGTAAGATCACAATTCCTAGAACACATCGTTCTACATTTCAGTTATAGTTTTTGAGGATTTTAGTTTCCTTCACTGGTGTCACAATTTTAAAGCACGATACTAGTTATCAAGGAGAAAGATAAAATGACTCTGCATGGTAGGAAAATTGGCTATGGCCTATGAGCTATTTCTTAATATACAGAAAGGAGATTTGGAAGTTGGAACCACATTCCCATAAAAACCAGTTATGAACTGAGTCATTTGAGCACTAAAATGACTGCTTAGGAAAGGAGTTTGCAGTTGTGTCTAAATTTGTATCTTGTCCTTGATTCTACAATGGAATTTGACTTCAGAAAATTAAGTAGATAAGGTGAGGGATACATCATTCTGATGGAAATGGTAGAATGCATTTGTTATCCAGTGATGCACAATAGCAGGGGTTGCTCTATAGGTACTATGATCTCATCTTGAATCCATTGCCAATTTTATGGTTTCTGAATTCTAATTATCTTTTTCAGCAGGCTAGTCCTAGTTCTCAGCAATTAACTGGGAAGACTACCTCAACAAAAACAAAGGGAAGAAGGCAGACAAACTCCAATAGCAAGTCTCATAATTTGCCAAAAGCCTCATTTCAACAATCAGCACCTTCGAGTTCAACACATCCTAACCAATTTGGCCTGATGGGCTACACCTCCATTCAAACTCATGCAATGGCAGCATTTCAGTCCACATCATCCCAAGCTCCAGCTGATACTACACCAGTCTCAAACATAATGATGAAGAGTCTCGGTAATATGGTCTCCTACCATAATCAAACCCCATATCACTTGTTTCCGCCACAACCAGCAAATACTTACATGCCTATGGTATATTGGCCTCCGCCAAATGTCTTTCCCCTCAGTCCTTATCCTACTACTTATGGTTATCGATCTCATCCAACTAACGCAAATTACATCTCCATCCATCCTCGGCCATATCATAATCAGCTTTCCTCCAGTTTTTTATCCCTAAGACAATGGAAGGTAATGAGAAGGATGTTTCGGCATCCTCAGAAGGTGATAGTGACTCAGATAGCAGTTCAAGCAGAATGGAGGAACCAAAAGAGGCATTAGCAAGTTGCGGGTAGCGGACCAAATATGCGAATACAATATTTCTTGTAAATTACCATCACAAGAAAAAGAACTTGGTACAAGAAAGTTGCTAAATTATGCACTTTGAGCCTTTTCTTACCCATTGTGTGCATCACTTAAAAAGCTAAAGCTCCCATGTTCGTTCCACTTGTTATTAGATCACGGTCAGGAGTCTTTTTGTCCTGACATTGCATCATTTATATGATGAATAATTCACCAATTTGCCTCAAACATGCAAGATCAGTTATTATAATTTGATGAACATTCTGCCCATCAAGTTTACGTGACCTGTACTTATTTTCTGACAATTTTTATTTTTGTCTACTTTTTTTACCTGGAAAATAATAGATTATATCGGTTCATAACATATGCAAAGAAATCTATGCGTGAAACAAAAACAACTTAGAACACAAACTCAAACCACATTTATACTGAAAACACACCTCCATCGACATCAAACAAAACGATAAAAAACAATCAGACAAACATTACACTCACCATTCCCACCAAAACCGGCACTATCATATTTTCCCTACCATACCCAAAACCTATCACAAGACTCACAACACATAAAAAAGCAAAAACCACGGCCCTTACAAATTGTGAGGAACCCAGTAGAAAAGAGAATAAAAAAGCAAAAAAAAAAAAAGAGCAATTTCGGCTGAACAGTAAAAGGCTTGGACTGTTCGGGCAAAGATTTGGCTAGCAAAAGAGGAAGGGAGAAGAGAAAAAAAGAAAGAAGGGAGAAGCTGAAAGAGAAGAGGGGTGGCAACCAGTTACTAGGCAAGGCCCAGATTCGACTAAGAGAGAAGAAAGAGAGAAGGAAAAAGAAAGACGAAAAAAGAAGATAGGAGAAGAAGAAGCTCCAAAAGCTTCTCATCTTTTTTCCTTCCCAAATTTGTCGTCCAATTTCTTTTACGACATTGATGAGTTGTTGAGTAATTCTACTTGCGGATAACTTATACTAGATCTTAACTCGTGCAACACCGCGGGAGTTTTTCTAATGATTTCAAGTAGGAAAATATTAACTCAAAGTTAATGAAGATGGAAATTATCTTTTGATACCGTCGGACATCTTCATTTGGTAATCACCGACTATTCTCTCAATAGTGAAAAGATGACCATGCAAAATTAACTAAATTAAGAAATGTATACCCCTAGAGTTCAATTGGAACGATCAAAATCATAAAGCTCAAAAGTACCTTTTCATGGCGATCTAAACACAAGTTGTTTGCAGAACATCATTTCATACAAAATTAAAGACAAACCTATAAGGGAAGCAAAAAAAAAAAAACCTTAAAAAAAAGGTAGAAAAAGATGTCATTAAACACAACGTTTTCAACATATTTAAAACAAATAAACATTAAAAACTATAGTTGAGAAATTGGAAATAGACGAGAGAAGTAATAAATAAGAGAGAACATTATTTGAGTAAGAAGTATAAAAAACCAAATCAAGAAATAAAAAAAAAGATAATTAACTCTATAAATATTAAGAATTACAAACTAAATAAAAAGTAATAAACTAAAATAATGCGTATTAATAACTAAAATAACATATCACATGGTTGAACTTATCAAATAAATAGAGATAGATCTCAACATCATGGTAAAATACATATAGTTCCATGTTCATTGAGTCTATTATTGATTTTTGAATTTCATTGATAATATATGTTTTACATATTTTATTAAGAAAAATAAACTACATGTAGGCAAGAAATATTTGCATATACAATACGTAGCCTTAAACAAAACAAACAATGATCCTTACAATGTAATCAAATCTTACATCATTGTTGAAAAAAAAAATTTATTATACTTGAGATTGTTATCATACACAATCACTTAAGTCTTATTATCTCAATCTTTTAATAACGGACATGCCTAAAAAATTTATTTTGAGTTGAAAAGGGGAAAATGATATCTACTTAATGTAAATAAAAACTTCTGATGATAAGATTGCTATAACAAAGATTGTAAAATGTTAGCACGATAGAGGCGAAAGGTAAACACCTTGAAAGAATGTAGTTATTAAAGAAACTAGAGATTGAAAAAGAAAATTATCAAAACATCAAATTTATAGAAAGGAATCAAACAAATTGTCAATGCAATTTTTTTGCATCATATAAAATATATATGTACTCAATTAAATAAAGATAAAGATATAAGTGAGAAAGTAATTTGAGGTTGCAACAAAACCTCATGCTCACCTTTCAAGACCTGGACAATTTTATTAATTGTATAGTCTTCATGTTCAATATTAATGAACATTACCTCTATAAAACACTGCATAGGCAAAATATTATAAAAGTTAGTCAATTATTCACCTTCCACTTACAAAAATAAATGTAAAGTTTCTTTTAATTTGAAAGCCTTTCTTTGTTAATTAACTTAATTGGACTTCATCAATTGTAGGCTAAGCTCCTTAAAGTGAAGCTAAAGAGTAGTAGAAAGAATACAGCTATTAAAAAAGCCAAAGATTAGAAAAGAAAATTATTGAAACGTCAATTTCATTAAGTTAATTAAACAAATTCTCATTCCAATCTTTTTGCATTATATAAAATATTAGTATATATATATATATATATAGAGACCCGCACTCAACCTGCGAGATATTGTCCGCTTTGACCCGAAGATCTTACAATTTTATCCTACAAAAGACGTCTCACAAGTTTGAGAGGCGTTACAATCTCCTCACTTTTAATACTTGACGTCCTTGTCATCTTACAATTTTATCTTACAAAAGACGCCTCACAAGTTTGAGAGGCGTTACAATCTCCTCACCTTTAATACTTGACGTCCTTGTCAAGCCGAGTTCATCTCCATTGTGTAACACTTAGTGACTCCGGACTGGTGATCGCTCTGATATCATTTGTAGAGACTCGCACTCAACCTGCGAGATATTATCTACTTTGACCCTGCGAGATATTATCTGCTTTGAATCGAAAGTCTCACAATTTTATCTTACAAAAGATACTAGTTTAAAATTAAATTTTTACATATATATTTTTTTTTATCCACACATCCTTCTGATGTGAGATTGAAGGCGTTACAATATATATATATATATATATATCTATTCAATTAAATAAAAATAAAAATATAAGTGAGAAAGTAAATTGAGATTGCAACCAAACCTTATGTTCACCTTTCAAGACCTCGACAATTTTGAGTCATTTTGAAACCGAAGTTAAAAAATACAATTTAATAAAAAAATATCATGTATGAAAAAAATAATCCAAATACGAAATTATTATCCAAAAAATCCCATCATCATATAAAAAAATAATTTTTATGAACACGTGCAAACAAATCAATATAAGAAAATAGAAATAATTAATTGAATAACATGTATGTTTAGAAACAACAACGTTAAAAGAACAATAAGAAACCATTGTCGTAGAACAAACCATCAACAAAGAAGACCGGAAAAAATGAAGAAATCAAATGGAATAAGTCATCTGATTGCACTGGGTTTAGCCACCAACTGCTAGATCAGGACTGATCTTTTGGACCCAATCAAACCACCACTGATCTTTGATTTCTTTTCTCCTTTCTCTTTTTTTTTTTTTTTTTCTTTGTTTTTACGGACCGTCTCCCTTCATAAACCAGCGTCGGAACCCATGCCAATTAGAATAATGCTTCCACCTAGTCTAGCCATCGCGATTGATCTTTTGATCTCCCTCAATAGACCGGCATAGGAACTCATATCGGTTGGGATGCATGCACCAAGTCTAGTCACCAACCACCAGATCAAGACTAATCTTTTGAACCCAATCTCCCACAACAGGTTTTTGTCTCGATCTCCCTTCTCTCTTCTCCTTTCTCCCTTTGCCCGTCTCCCTTCTCTCCAAGCCTCTGTCTAAAAGGTTCTATAATTCTTTGTTTATTTTTTGTTTCAATGTAATCGGTAGCACCAATCAAAATATTTTGACATTTGAACAAAATATTTTAACATTTAAAAGGAGGTTATCATCTTTTATTACCAAAATTTCTCCTCAAATCAACTTTAATGTTCTATGCTAACTGACTTAAAATTGAGCTGTAAAATTCTTGGCAATAACTTTAATATTAAGTTATAGATATAAAGGTATAGATGTTGTAGATAAACAAATTCAATGATATCATGGCGGTCGCTATCAATGTCTGCTCCATATTTGAGCATTTGCCCCCCCAACTCTGATAATTCATTTATGTTATACATCTTTCATGAGTGAGACTCAGGCCCACATCTTCATTCTTCATTCATCTCTATCTGCACTAAATTTATATTTGTATATATATATATATATATATATATATATCGGTGGCCACCTACCAAGATATAGTAAATTTTCTAGGCATAAAAATATAAATAAAATCTGTATATTTCTTGACATAATGGAATCTTATCCTTCCTATGTAAATCTTTCTTTTATCATCAAAGATTCAACTTGTTTAAATATCCCACTACTTCTGTTTTTTTAGCTGGTGTCTTTTTGGAGGGCCAGAGTCTGTTTCATTTCTTCTTCTTGTTGGGAACGGGGGTCTTTCATTAATATGCACCCATCACCATGACATCGTAATAGAGAAGGCTCTATGCATGAATCATCAAAAATCAAACCATTGAAATCCATGAATCATACACCATCAACACCATCCTTACATATGTACGTACATATATACATACATACATCCGAACATCCACTGTTCCCATGACCAACATCAACTTGAGCAACAAGAGAATGGAAACCAAGCTATGCTAAAAAAAAGGCATGTAATGAGCAAAGCCACCAGATTGATCATATCAAACCAGTACAACTATACTGATCACTGCACATTAACAAACTAGTCTTAGTAGTCTAGGACTAGAACATCCATTTTATTCTTCCACACTAACTCTCTTCTTCCTAACATAAACAAGGAAGAGATAAGATGAGATAGTGTGCTCGTAGGAAAGCAATTTAGTGAAGCTTGTTCGCAACATTGCACTGTTTCCTGATCTCACCCTTGGAACCAGTGAGGGGATTGTTCTCAGAAAGGATGGTAATGGCTCTCGCAAACTCCTTGAAGAAATAGTCTTGGCTCTTTGCCATTTTCTTCACATAAGGTTTAGTCCTCTTGTCATAAGCCAGTTGGTGATCCACAATTAACAAGCCCTTGTTGTCCAGAATGTTTCTATAATAGTTGTTATCCAGTACCATGGGTGTCCCTCTGTCGTTTCTCACATACTGCACAGCCTTGGGGTCCGGAATTTGATCAGGGCATTTGTGGAGCATGTGTGGAACATGGTCAGGGTTGAGGGCAGGGTCAACCTCTGGGTACAGACGATGAACCAGCTTGACACAGTGCGTTCTACCTACACTATGAGCTCCTGTTTTGCACAATAAAATACCAAAATATAGAAACTTATGCCACACGGATGCTAGAATATAATGTCATATACCCACATTGACACATGCATTGAAGGATTCATGTAAAAATGAAAAGGTCTACCTAGGAGGGCAACGACTCCAGGGGTGTTAATACCCATGGCAGCAAACCTGTCAAGAACGACAGAGATGGTCTCATTGTGGTCCGGAAGATACTCCTCAACTACATCTGCTCTGCTCCTTCTACCATCTCTTCTTCCTGTTTTAAGAGGGATGTATGGACCTCCCAGCTGAAACAAGTAAATTCAGGATTATTTTTAACCTGCCTGATGCCCTGAAATGCTAAAATTAGTTATTCACATTTCACAAAATTAAAAGCCATAAGCATCTTCAAAGAAAAAAGGTGAAATACCGCGAGCAACCTCCAGGAATTTTAAGTACATAAAGGTTACGAAAGGAACCATCTCAACACAGTATATATAGATAAGAGAAGAACTATGAAATTGAAACGTCAAAAGACTGTGAAAGCAAAGGTTAGTAGGTTAATCAAAAGAAAGCCCCATCGATCTTGCAGATCTAGTGCAAAGAGCACGTTTCGAGTGAAACAAAGACAACTAAGAAACTTCAACAGATAGAAGGTTACTTAATGAAGGCGAGTAAAATCTAAACGGCTGTCAAAAGTAATTACCGAAACAATGCCATCTCTAGCAGACAACACAAGGATATCTGCGCAAGAAACAACTCCAGGGCACTCCCTTTCTACAGCTTCTTTGATGGTCTCAATATACCTGAAATTCCGAAGGCCAAAGCTCCTGTCTGTCTCCTTCTCAGACAAGATCCTTCTTGTCGAGTCCAGCAGCAGTGAAGCATCACATGACTACTCAAAAAAAAAAAAAAAGCAAAACAAAACAAACATACATGCATGTAACTATCAAGAATAAGAATATAGTACAACAAAAGTGAAAAGGACTGAATATAAATTACCTGAACAGCACAATCATGGAAAATGTTTCTCAGCCAAGAAAATGCAGTGTTCTTGTGGCGTTTGTATAGAAGCTTAACTTGCTCTCTAATAATGTCTTCAGCTGAGGACATGTATCCTTGTAGAAGTCCATAGCAAGGCCTGGGTCTTTCTCATTCTCTGCAAATGCGGACACAGCTGAAATGGAGAGGAAAGCAAAGAAGAACAAAACTTTGGCACCCATAATTTCCTCACTATTCCCACCAAAGGTCACTGACCTTGCTTTGGATCTTTAGTAAGGTGCTGCTTAAATAATTCAGAGAGTGACATATTTTGGTAATAAAATAAGCACAGTTGTGAAAATTTTACGCTCTTTTTAACATTTGTAATTAATACTCTCCAGCATTTACTGCCAAAGAGAGTCCCCCTTTTTTTTATAATCTTGATTGTGTGAAAAGTTGGCAACAACTGTAAGAGTTATCAACAGAAAATGGCAAAAATGCTTAGCAGTTACGATTCAATATTGATAAAGGTTTTCTTTATGCACTGTAATTCTCTGCATGCAGAGTGCACAAAGATCGATAGAGGGCCCAGAGCTAGCGGATCAATCGGTGTCTCGTGAAGGATCAAGGAACCGACCTAAGATTGGAGTCCCTTGTCAAAATCAAAGCAAACTTTTTAAGGCAAGTGCCAGGAAGATGATATACTATTTGATACTAATTGAAATGCAGGATCTCGAGGTAAGAAGGGTAGATATCAGCAAATATGAACTGAAATGTGTACGGATTTTGTGAATTTTTTATGCTAATGAGAATTAATAGGATTGACTTGGATGATAAATTGATAAACCAACATTGAACTTGCATATGCCTCACTGTTTTTTCTAATCTTTTGGCACACATTTAACAAATTTAATTCAATTTTTTTCTCAAAGCAAAGACATGATGTTTATAAAAAAAAAAAAAAAAGGCAAAGACATGATGAATGGGTGAAAAAACAAAATAATAAAGACAAAACACAATGTGGGTTATTGAATTTAGGCAGTTATAATGCATATGGTCCACACATACTTTAGATTTAAAGCAAAACTTGAACTGCTATTCTTTGTTTCCTTTTTACTACAATTAACACCTTAACTTAGGAAAAATTAGCAAAAGAGAAAATTAAGTCAACATACCTTTCACTTTCAAGTGGGGTAGTTGTTGGTAAAAAGCTTAAAAGAATTACTAATCAAAATATTAATTTAAAGATTGGAAGCTATGAGGGAAATGATAAGTTACATTACTCATAAAGTATCTAGTTAGTCAACTATTTTTCTTGTGGATCATGATTTTAATCTTTGTGAGGAGTATTTAAAAAATAAAATTTAAAATTCATAAATTGATGTGAAAAATACTTAAAATTACAAGAAAAATAAATTAAATTAAGATAAAAACCTAAAAATACTTTTGATTGTGCTATAAAAAAGAAAAAGAAAGAGTGATAAGCTACATTGCAGATTCAAATGAAACAAAAGCATTAGATTCTTTTGGATGAAGAAGACTATACCAACCTACCACCTCGAAGCATTTGCCTTTCCTTTTTTTGTGGGGAACACTTTCTTCAATTTAAAGATGAGGTACAGATTTATCGAAAGCTACATTTTTTTTTTTTTTTTATAATAGAAACTTACATAAAAAATTATTTTTAATGACAAATAGTAAGTTCCCATCTCCTTCCAACTTTAGATTATTGAAATACAAGGAGACAAAGCTAAAATTATTATGTTGTGACATTTAAAGCAAATGACATTTCACGTCATTACTTTATAGGGAAATTATTAATCTTGATTGATTACTTTGGAATTCAATAATTAAGAGAGTTTGGAGGCTTTAGGCAACCAACAAGGGTCTAGCTCTATGTCTAAGGAGGAGCTGGAAGAGTGGAGGGCCACAATGCCCTTTTATAACCTTCTATTCCTTTTGTTTTGGGCTTTAGTTGAATTTGTTGCAGCTTGAATTAGATTGAATTAGATTTAATTTTTTTTAATAATATATAATATCATAAATTTTTTAAATTTAATTTAAATTTAAATTGATTTGAATCAAATAAATAAAATTTTATTTATTAATTTTTAAAATTTAAATTTTTTATGTATTATTTTAGTAAGATATTTAATATATTTTAATAAATTTATATATAAATAATTATTTTTATGTTATAAAAATTTAAAATATATAAAAAAATTAATAAAAATATATAATTCGATTTATATTTATATTTTTTACATATCAATTCAAACTTAATATATATTTAATATTTAAATTTAATCTAAATTAAATAAAAAATGGATCTAAAATAAACCAAATATTACTATTTTAAATAGATTTTTTATTTTTCTTTATCACGCCTAGCAGCAGTCCAAGGGGGGCGGGAGGTTTGACGCTTGGAGCCAAGGCGAAATGGCTACACCAGCCTCAACAGTGTGGCCACCGACACTTTAATATTTACTCGTATATATGGACAAACGTGGACCCCATAAGTGATGAGTCATCACAGTCTCACACGAGAGCTTGACATAACTATTTTTACATGATTAATTAGAAAAAGAAAAAACATGTACGGACCCTATCCAACCATTAACTTGACATGGTGATGTTGCCATGGTAAACAATAAGAAACCGAAACCAACCTTCCTTTGATTATTTACAGTCAAGATTCTTAATGACCTTGTTTGCTTCTTTGTTTAACTATTCATCTAATCTTGTAAAAAGTAGCGTCTGAGTTTCTCTTTATGCATTTGAATTTTTTACATACATGCCCCTCACATGTGACGGTGATGACCAATCTTTTTTTCTAGCTTTTGCCCCATTTTCGAAGCAACTAGCACTTTATCAACATTCAGTTCATGATGACACAAGGCATTGATCATTGATGGCCCACAGCCAACTTCCTTTTCTTAAAGAAAATTTTGTAAAGGATCTGTTCATTTTTAATAAGTTCTTTTTGGTAAAAAAAATAAAGGTAGAAGAGTTATAAGTCTCCAATTCAATTTGGATTTACACTTTCATCTGTAAATTTTTCGAACCTATTATCTACCAACAAAGAATCAAAAACAATAAAAAAATTTAAACCCATGTGCAACATTCAACTCTTACCATTACTGCCAACCCTAGATGACATTCATTTCAATAAATTGTTTCTTGACAAAGTTACCTAAGTAACAACACCATGGGCTTTCTGACTGAAGCTTCTTCTCATCTGAGTTACTCGGAGTTGGTTTGGGTGGATACATCATTAATGGGTAATGGCTTAGTGGGCGGCAGATTGGGCATTACAATACAAAACTTATATGGGCCATTAATGGGTAAATGGGTTATTAACACCCACCCATAAGAGACATGGATATTGTCTGTTACAAAATATTTCATCCTTGAATCTGTCAGCATCTAACATCGGCAACAAGATGGCGGATATGCGGGCCATACCATTTCACTCTCTCCACAGGATCAATGGTCACCTCCCAACAATGACCTGCAAACAACAATAATAATGACTTAAGGGCCAGATTCTCTACACTGCTATTTCTTAAATAAATATGAAGTGCAACATGTAGGAATACATCACATAAGCCCAGAAAATCATACCTTCTGATCTTGCAATTTCGGATATTGATTTTGAGACGTGGTTAGTCCACAATCCCTCCTCTGTGTCTTTCACATTCCCATGCACACGCAATATTCCACCCTCACTCCTGCATTTTTAGAACCATCACTAAATGAGAGCACAGAAAAGGGGAGAGGGAGAGAGAGAAGAATGCACCAACTCCCCCAAAATTGAGTTCCTTTAACTTGAAAATGTAACACCCATATTTGCAGTCTAAAAACCACAAATTGAAGATCTGACTTGGAGATAACAGCAAAACTGCTACCACATTATGTACAGCCTCACCGGATACTTCTAACTCAATCAACAAAAAGCTTTTATCAACCCAATAAAAGTCCAGAACTAGAACACATCTAGGCAAATGTATTTAAACCATATGCATGCCTAGGATATCTTGTAAATAAATCATGAAAATTATCCAGGATCAAGTTCATCTGCAAGTTACAAGGGTGAATGATAGTAGACTCTTGCCTGAGATGCTATTGTTAACAGGGATAAGCAATGAGAATCATAGAAAAACTTTCAGCTAAAAATGAGGTCATCAGTAGTTTTCTCCTGGCATCTCTACATGGAGCCATTGTTCCTTTCTTCTATTTTATGATTGAATTCACATTTGAAAGTGGAAACAAGTGACGAAATTGATATTAGGAGAGGTGACAGGGAATGAACCACAAGTAATAACATCAAAACAAAGCACCTTACTGCCCTCACAGCGGTAAGCCAGCTACCCTCACTTGATGGAAGAGGACCAAGACAAACTCAATCTGCAACTCCCTGCAGGAAAATAATCAACAGGAATCAATCAACACAGTTTATTTTGGTACTTACGGCTCAAGTTGCCATGGTAATATGTTATTTTTAGTCCATTTGAATAGCC
The DNA here is from genome assembly GCF_002303985.1 of Durio zibethinus. The sequence continues at coordinate 11,727,303 of NW_019167982.1, forward strand.
AATAAATTCAAAAATCCTAGCAGGGTCATTTCATGAAAAAGTATTTCTTCATATGCTGCCCTCAATCAGGTAACTGGACAGGAAATTTGGTCTCCAAAATGCTGAATCAAATTTTTAAAAAATAAAATAAATTCAAATGGATACATTTATCTAAGGAATGAGGATCAACACCAAAACGTTAAAACCATGATTTACTGGTGGTGCTTTTCACAGATGTTGTTAATAAACTGGCATTCATGGTTTGAATAGGAATACACTCAAAGATGCAGGGCTATACCATAGCAACTGTTAACTGGTCATCCATGAGCTTTCAGATATTTACCTGCTGCAGTTGGGTTCCTAATATAACCCATTTGAGAAAATGGAAGATTATTCTCTTTCAAATTGTGGTTAGAGAAAAACTTAGCATGCATAAGGCTCCCACGCCTTTGGTATAAGAGTTTACAATGAGTGCATGCTGATATTATTGTATTTCAAAATGCAAAAAAAGCATGTGAACATACCCTGGGTGCTGTAATCTGATTATCCCCTTCAAGTATGATACAACGATCAGAGACAGAATTGGCTAGAAGATTATGTTTAAGAGCCTCAATGGCTTGGAGATTCCATTCACCAGCAGGTACCGGATTTGCTTTTGCCCTGATTGATTAGCATAACAATTCAAAGAAAAAGTAACACCAATAGCAGAAAAGACCAATCAATCAGTGAAATTACTTGTAATGTAGGTCAGTTGAAAACTGAAAAGATAATAACAGAATCGCCCTACACTAACAATTCCCCATCAAATTTGGAAATTCTGTTAAAGCACAATGGTGGAATGACACAAAACAATCATTATCCTCCAAATAACTCATGAATGATAAGTGTAATACCAATAATTCAATAATTATTAGTCCAACACTATTTACAATCAGCTGTGGATAATACAGATTGCAGAGCATGCTAGGGTTATTGATAGACCAGCAAAGCTTCTAGTTGAAGATCACAAAACCAAGTCAGGCGTGCATTTGTTAATAGATGTGCAAGAGTGCGCGAGAGAGATGAAAATACTTAAGATTTACACAAAACTGAAAGACCATAAAAATCATAAATACAGCATACATAACAAGGGCAACACAAAATATCCAATTCCAGCAAACAGATCCACAATAACCGCATCTGTACAATCCAAATTGACCATACGGACTTTCTCAAAGAGATTGCCCCAAGAGAACATGCACTTGGTAGCATCAAAAGAATATAGAATTCCACTTTCACGATGATCAACCCAGCCACTATCTCCATCTCCAAAGTACCGTCCCTTATACCATTAGCTGCAACTTGGCCCTTGACAAATTATAGATATTAATGCAACGAGTGCATGAGTGGCATATAAAAACTTCTTATGAATGATATCTTTGAGATTCTCAATTTGGGCTCTTGCCTATATATGAAAGTTTACTCGTGAATCGCCCAAAAAATTGGAAACAATAGTTAAATATATAAACAAATTAAAACCTCCAAAGTCATCTTCTTGAAATCTTAACTTTGCCTTTCATATAAAAATTGGCCCATAAATCCTAATGGATAAATTGACCAACTAAATAGACATGACAATCATTTATAGTAACAGACTGAATTAGCAGAAGCCAATAATTTTTGGAACAAATTAAGGAAAGAAAGCATCATCACTCAATGCAGCAGCCAAGATATAATTCATCCCTATAGCTTACTTGGTGAGCTAGGCAACAAGTATTAAGGGATCTGGCAATAATAGGCCAAAGCTCCTCTCCAATAGAATCCCATACTGGATCCCCGAAAGATGAAACTGGAAGCACAATGATATCACCAAGTCGTTCCCACCTGAATAGGTCAAACTATGTAAACATTAAGAGGATATTGCATCCATATGTACACTATGAAAACAGAAGCAAACCACTACAACTATTTATCTAAATCAAGAAATTTCACATAATTGAAACAGACATAGAGGCAAAGAAAGAAGAGAAGTAATGAAACACAAACCTGCTTGGTAGCTGCGCCATAAGTTTAACTGATAAGCCCTTATGCTTAATCAAAGAGACAACAGCTTCAGTCATTATTTTTAAGGGAGATTTGGAAGCTTTTCTGCCTTTAATAACCTCATCTAGCAGCTTAGTAGCACAATATCCCTTAAGAATATCCAAAGCTGATGAGGAGGGCACCTCATTTAAGAGAAAACTTTCAGATCTAAACAGTTTAGATGGATGATGGTCATTCAAGCCTTCAGATTTGTCTTCTGAGAAAATAGCACAAAACTTCTATGTCATAGGGAAAGAGACTCAAGAACTAACCATCCAAACTTCTTCAATATTTCCTTTCCTAATTTTGCATATTTTCTTTCAAATTGTACTACCCAACTTGAAGCTCCTGTCTGATTCCCAAGATCTAAACTCTGTGGTTCAGGACTTTGAGTTGAACCAATTCCAACTTGTGGAGCTTGAATAAGAACATTCCCATTTCCTAGCATACCCTCCTCTTGCTTATCATCTTTATTTTCTCCTATCTTTCGAGAACTGTCACGATCATCTGACGATAATAAAGGAAACAAGTTGATTTTCATAGGCTCACTAAACTTTGTTCCAAATGCATAACAAGCTGCTCCACCTCCAACCATAATAAGATCATTATGAACAACATTGGCTGTGCAACGCACAAACAGTTCTTTATCCATTGAACTGAGAGTCACTTGCTTCCAAACTAGGCTTCTCATATCTAGTACTGCCAACTCTTGACAATGTTGTCTAACAAGACAACCTCCAATTATTCCAATATAATTTTTGTAGACAAACATTGAGTTGGAGAACTTAGCATGCGGGCTACTTCCTCCTACTTTTCTACTTTCCATAAACATGTTTGAATATCAAACCTGTATAAATCCCCATGTGCCTTCTCGCCATAGTACCATCCAAAAATGAATAACTTAGATCCATATGCCACCATTGAGTGAGAATGACGGGCACAAGGCCATTCACCACGGACCACTAATTCTTCCCACTGCAGGATATTCGTGTCAAGCACATGCAAAGATGAAGAGATTGTATCATCGTTGAGTCCACCAAAGACATAAATCTTTGATCCTACTACTGCTGCTGCATGCCGATGCCTGTCCAAGATACATACAGACAACAAATTAAAAACTAAAATGAGATGCGAGGTGAGAAGAAACTACAGGAGATAAGGACATTAATGCACTTTCATAGCATTTTCAAGAAAGGATGAAGGCAGTATAAAAGACTGGCAAGCAGGCATACCTTACAATGCATTCTTAAGAAATACATTAACCAAAATAAAATAAATAAAGAGGTGGAACAACAACAGAAGCATAAAAAATACTAGAGTACCTGGGAGGAAAAGCGCTGCCAGTACAATACAGTAGCTTCCACTCACTCTTAACTGTATTAAGAACCCATACATCACTCGGTATGTTCAAAGGATCAGCCCTGCCTCCGATGACAAACATGCAATCTCCTACCAAAGAAAATGTGTGACGCAGGCGAGGGGATGGACAGCCCACCACATTAATTTCTCTCAATGTCTCATGCAATGGATCAAGAAGAAAAGAATCATTTCTTCTTGCATGTCTTCCACTGCCCCCGAAGCCACCAAACACAAGAACCTTAGCTTTGTCTGTGTTTTCGAAGGTACAAGCCGAATGACCCCAAAGGAAAAGCCTCTCTATTGGTTCACCAGCAAAGCAATTACCATCCGAGTAATAGATAAAGTGCAACAAGGAACTCCTTCTGTTCCTGCAAATGATTCACAAGAAAAACTTGCTTTCTCACTAAGAACAGTTTCCTGCAAGCACATATATAAATCAAAATTAATGACTAAATTATAAAAAAATTCACTCCAATCACAAAGCTCAAGATTCATTAAAATAATTGCAAAATCAGAGAAAAACAACATTATGAACAAAAATTACCAACTTGGGCATCTCCAAAACTTCGCTCCAAACCATCTTGATATTCATTATAATCACCACTCTCACTACACATTGAACCATTCCCATTCTCCGATGCTCCATCGTGAACCTTTAAAGAAGCTCTAAGAAACCCTTCACTTCTCTTCCTATAAGCTTCCATTTTCTCATTAGCAACCTCATCAAGGAGCCTGACGTAATCTGTAGACACGATGATCTTCTGGGTATCACCCAAAGGCACCTCCAACCGTATCGAGCACCGTATCCCCACTATCACCCTCTTGCTTACGCTTGTAATCCCGGACTCTCTGAACCCACATCCAATCGCTAAAGAAACCAAATTCTGAACTGAATTTAAGTCCCTGCACTCAACGACAATGATGAGAGACTCAAACTGGAAGACCAACTCACTGATTTGAGTCAACTTGGTTGAGTCAGTAAAGAGGAGGCAGATGACTAACTCGATTAGGACTGGACGGCGACATTGATTTTGGAAAAAGTGAAAATAAGATTAAAATTAGTAAAACTTTTAAAATATTTAATATTTATAAAATTTATTAATAAATAATAAAATTAATTTAAAATATTTATTCATGTATTAAATAATAAAAATTAATTATTATATTAAATGATCAAATATATTTTACAATTTAAAAAAAAAAAGCAATAAAATAATAATAAAATCTTAATGACATTTTGAATATAACAATAAAACTTAAAAAATAAAAATAAAAAAATCTAACTGGTCGATCATCAATTGAATGAAAAATGATCAGTTAATAATTGATTATTTTTTAACCACTCTATTATTTTGTTTAGAAGCAAAAGTTGTAACCAACACGTTTTTTAATTGCAACTGCACCGTACTGAAGGTGCAATGCAATCCAGGTAGGCATTGAGTTAGGGCCAACATTGCTGTGGGTGATGCAGATTTAGTTACCGCTTGCGGCTTTTTTGATGGGATTATTTGAGTTGGGGTTTAGTTTAGGTTGAGAATAGATACAGATACGGTCTGAGCAGTAGCTGGTGGTGAAGTAACAAGGGTGCTTGTTGAGGGCATAGAGAACAGGATGATGGGTGTGTCTACCGTGCCTTTCAATGATTTGTTTGTTTCATTTGAGCTCAGCGCCGATGCTTTTCTTTTGTCAAAGTCCATTCTTCTGTTTTTCTTTCTTTTCTGTTCGAAAAACCATTACTAAATCTGTACGAAAGTAAGAATCTCAATGTATAGATTATGAGAAAGGTAGAATGTTTTTTATCTTTATTTTTAAATTTTTATATCATGTTCAATAAATATTTTAAATTTATTCTCATTTACATCCATATCTTGAAGATATTTAATAAATATAAATAATCAATTGATATATACCTTTCAAGTCGAATTAATTTTGATGAAAACATTTTCATATTGTAATATTTGATATCTTATAAAAATTTTGATTATTTTTTATTATTAAATCTATATATATATTTTTATTAATGCTTATATGATGAAGTTCTCGAAATATAAATAAAGTTTTGTAAGAGAATTACAATGAGATTATAATTACAAGATTCTTATTACATAAAAGTTATATGCTTAAAAGTTCTTAGTTGATACTTTATTAATAAGAAGACATTGACAAAAGTCGTTAAGACTAACACATGGTTATACTCTTGCTCATAAAGCAAACAACTGATCTCACAGGCTAAAATTTGATTAAACTTGAATTAACATATAAGTACTTCTTATAAGAACGAGTTCATCGAATAATACCCGAGATAAAAATATGATATGATAGTTCATACAGTATCTATAGTTATATTCTCATGTGATGATTATATAAGTGATCTTTTAATTTGAGATTATTTATGATCTTATATGATAAGTGTTATACTTTGATTTTACTTTACTCATGGTTTTAATTATGAATACTCTAGTTAGATATAGTTGAATATAACATGAAGCATATAAAGATACATGAAGTAATCAAGATGAAATCCATCATCTTGTGTAATCAATAAGGTATCTTAATTAGTCTTGATTGAATTAACTCTACAAATATTTGACCAAAATGAAATAAAAGTTTTAAATTGTTCTAAAGCTTATTTATAAATTAATATTAATTACAAGACTTAAAATAGTTGAATAAGTTGAGTAGAAACTAAACCATGCGCAATGTTCAAGTCGAGATGTTTAGTGATGAAGGAATATTAATTATACATCAAGAGCATGCACGGATAGGTTATCAAGTCACATTGACATATGGTATCTTAATTAGTCTTGATTAAATTAACTCTATAAATATTCGACCAAAGTGAAATAAAAGTTTAGAATTATTCTAAAGCTTATTTGTAAGTTAATATCAATTACAAGACTTAATATAGTTGAATAAAATTGAGTAGAAACTAAACCATACTCAATGTTCAAGTTGAGATGCTTAGTGATAAAAGAATATTAATTATATATCAAGATCATGCACATATAGGTTATCAAGTCACATTATCTTTCTTTAGCAAATGGGGGTCATGATCTACAAACATGAGATTGGCTTATTAGAGAATTGGCAATGAAGTTAAAAGGTTTGATTCATCGAAGTTCAAACATAAGGATTACAATACTTATGTTTATTGCTAACATGCTAAGAAACCTAATAGGTCATAAACAATAGGACAATTGTGAAATATTAAAATTAAGACAAATTAAGTTGGATTTTAATTTAGATTGGGTTAAATTTAAAGGTAGAGGAATTGATAAGAGACACAATGTTTACTTGTTATAGCAATTAGAATACATAAGGATTAATTAGGAATTAAGTTGCTCTATACAAACCCTAAAGTAGCTGAACCCTCCTCTATATAAGGAACATTAATTGCCCCTATTGTAAGAAGAATAGAACATACACTTTCATCTCAAATGCTGAGAACAAACTTGAGATAAAAGCAAAAAGAGAGTTTTACAATACTCAATAGTTAGAATATTAGTTTTATTCCTTCCATCCATTGAGAATGTTCTTTCATATTTGTTCATGTGGATCACCATAAGAGGCTGGACATTTGGACAGCTTTTTGCTTCTTAAAACAAATTCAGTGAGCTCTTACTTGGTGTTAAAAAAAAATCAGCACTAGATGTAATGTACTCCCAGCCGAAACTAATTATCATGTTTGTAAGAACTTGTTGATCGATTTTAACTTTAAGGAATTGAAAATTTTTAAAATTTCATTGCTATTACTCTGTATATCAATGCACAACTCCTTTCATAATCCATATATCCATAGCTTTTAAAAAAATAAAAACCAAATTTTATTTTTTAGCTTTTTAACATTTTTATCTTGTATATTTAGGTAATTTTTATAAATATATATTAATATATATTTTCAATAAAAATATATTAATTACAATTAATATGAAATAATAATTTATATTATTTAATAAAAAATCTATTTACAAAATATATATAAATAAATATGTAGGGTACAGGTATGGGGCAGATGCTATATTATCTGTCCTCATCCTTATACTTAATAAAAATTTAAAATCATATCCATCCTTATCCCCACATCCACAATGCAATAGTCATTCCCATCCTTATCCCTATTCGGGTAAAAAATTGGGTTCCTTATTGAATATAAATAAGATTGGTATCACTAAACAAAAGGGGTAAAAAGAAAGATAAAGGATAATTTGGATATTTTAATAATTTATGGTTTTTAGATAGATTGGTTTGTAAAAGGAATTCTAATTAAACTCCAAAATTTCTTTTAACACTCTATGTTTAAAAACATCCCATTTTTACTCACTATAACTCACATCCTAAATTCAAATTTTCATAAACAACCCTGCACCCCATCCTCTCCTCCCTTACAACTTGTTCAATTCTCTTCCCTTAAACCTAATTTCTCAACAAAAAAAAAACCCTAAAATCTAACTTAGATTCAAAAGAAATTAAAGAAAATCAAGTTATAAAGTTTCAACCAGAGGTAGTTTGTTTTTGTTTTAAATTCAGTTGATTTTGTTGTTAAATTTTGAAAAATTTTAAGTGAAATCGATACTGCGATTTGTAGCTTTTGAAAATAAATTTCCAAAAACTTTAAAATGTTTTCAAATATTCATTTTTGAAAACTTTTATAGGTTTTAAAAGATGCATATCCGAAAGCTTCAAAGGTTTTCTAGAAATGCATGTCTTGAATCTTTTTAGAGTTTTCAAAAATGTATATCCAAAAACTTTTAAAAGTTTCAGGAAATACATGTCTGAAAATGTTCAAAAGTTTTTATAAATGCATCTCTAGAAACTTATAAAAATTTTCAAAATCCTATGTCAAGAAACTTAAAGATCTTATAATAAGTTTCATATTCCATACTTGTATCATTATTAGTATCATGCACACATTGAGTCTTGTACATTTGCTTTGGGAGCTAATGTGTTGATCATCTAATATATATAAATATAGATATGGCACAAACAAAAAGAGCTAGCATTGGCCAAGATGGTGGATGTGTTGTAACTGATATTCAGAGGTGTTACTACCTTTGAGAGGAAATGATGAGTCGATGAACATGCAAATGAGATGGTTGTTGATCTGTTAAAACAATCGAATGTTTATCCCATAAAGCTGATTGTTTATCTCTCAAAGCCATTTCTTAGAAAGCCAACGAATACTTCTTTGCTTCAAAGCTTCAAAGCTTTAGCACTTATATCGTAACACAAATATGGAATTGCCAAATAATAAATTCAATGAGATTAATGCATGCTTTTGTTACTTAATATATGTAAAATTAATAATTAATTTCAATTTGTTATTATTGTTATAGGAGCGACGTACCTTAAAAGCAATCAACATTGGGATAAAGTTTAGCACTAATCTCTAATTGATTCTTGATAGCGTATTTGTGTGAACATTATTTGGTTGAGATTGTTGCCATTCGATTGCACCTATCATTTGTCTAACAATACGATTGTTTCATCATTGGTTGAAAGGCGAAAGCCTGAGATAAATACCTTTCATCTATCATTCGACAAGATTGCAATCACATTGAATGATGTTTACTCAATTCTCTATGTACTCATTAGAAGGTGATGATATTAGTTCAAAAGTTGATGATGGATGAAGTGAACACATAGTTGGTGAGGTTACCTGTAGTATTAAAGGTTGTGGCAACCAATGAGACTAGAATTTCTCATGGTGCATCTGTCAAGTTGCAATGGTTGTAGAATACATTTAAAGGTGTTACCAATAACTCTTCTGATTTAGATATGGAGTGTGCGACTAGAGCTTTCTTGCTCCATCTCTCAGGGTGTATGCTATTTGTTAACAAATGTGAGATAAAGTATCAATTGTGTACTTACATCTATTAAACAACTTGAATACCGCTGATACATATGATTGGAGGGGTAATTTGCCTGACATATTTATATAGATGGCATGATATAACAAGTAGAGGTTAAGTTCATCAAATTACCAATTATATTTTGCTTCTTCAAGTATCTATATTACATTAGTATAATGATTTGTAGATTTGTTATATTTGTTTATCTGATTTTGTATAACATATAATTTATGTTTGTTTAATGTAAATATAGGCATGAATTTATAAACACTTTCTGACTGGGTCTTATAACTAACATAAGTTATTCTGATTATGAACCTTATACTTGATAGTGAAAGCTTTAAACATATATTGAATCATTACAGTAACTACAGGAGCAACTAAATGTCTTGCCTTTTACTTGGGTGTGTTGGAACCCTTATGAGACATAATGATAGCATCACCCATTATCGGAGATTGCTAATTTTTTTGGGTATATAAAGTGCAAGGCTATAATAGAGCCATATCATCAAAAAAAGGTTTTACGATAGCTTGGTTACATACAAACCATTCTTCTAACCTCTCTGGCTCCATGTCAAGCAAATTGAGATACATTTTTTAAAACATATAATGTTGCATATAACTTTTTGTATCAATTTTGAAAGTAATAGGATATACATGTTCTGCTTGTCAATTGTTAAGGGTGTCGATGTGTTACATCGAACGAGTCTTCACTAGATTATGATGCTTGGTATGCATAAATTTCTTATCGGCACATTCAATCTAATTTTTGGACTAAAACCAAATCTACGCATCAGATTCTGAATGTGCTAATGAGAAATTGATGCATACCAAGCATCATAATTTGATAAAGACTCATATTAATGCCTTCAATGATCGACAAACAAAACACGCATATTCTATTACTCTCAAAGCTAATGCAAAAAGTTATATACAATATCATACATGCTGAAAAGATGCACCTCAATTAGCTCAACACAGAACTAAAGAGATTAGAGCAATGGTCTATACATAATTGAATTGTTGTAAAACCCTCTTTGGATGATATGGCTCTACGATAGCCTTGTATTTTATGCACCCAATAAAATAAACAATCTCTGCTAATGAGTGTTGCTTTTGTTGTGTCTAAAAAAGGCTTCAATATGCCAGAGTTGAGGGTAAGACATCCAATCACTCCCTCAATTGCTGTAATGAATTAGTATACATATGGGGCTTTCACCACTAGCCACGAGGCTTATGATCAGAATATCACATGTTGGCTACTAAACCTAGCTTCAGAAAATGCTCATAAATCCATGCCTACATTTACATTAAACAAACATAAATTATATGTTATATAAAATCAAATAAACAAATATAACTAATCTACAAATCATTAAACTAATGTAATATACATACCTAAAAAAGCTTAATATAACTAGTAATCTTATTAACTTGAGCTTCACTCACTATACCAAGTTGCCTGTATAAATATGTCAAGCAAGCTGCCCCCAAGCATATGTACAAATGGTGCTCAAGTTGCTTAATAGATGTAAGTACGCAATTGATACTTTATCTCTACTTTTATTGACAAATAATGTATACCCTAAGAAATGGAGCAAGAAGCTTTAGTAGCACATTGCACATCTTGATCAGAAACACTATTGATAACACCTTTAAATGTAGCCATTTGTAGCCTAACAAATGCACCATAAGAAATTCAATAACTCATTGGTTACCACAGCCTTTGATAGTCTGAGCAACATTTCTAATAATGCGCTCACTTTATTTGTTGTCAACTTTTGAATTGATATCATCGCCCCCTAATGAGTATATGAAACTCACGTAAACATTATTAAATGTAATCATCATCTCGTCGAATGATAAATGAAAAGTATTTGTCTTAAGCTACCACCTTTTAACAAATGCTGAAATTATTATATTATTGGACAACCAATAAATGCAACTGATCAATGGCAGCAATCTTGACCAAACAATGTTCACACAAATATGCTATCGAAAAGCATCTAAAAGCTAATGCTATAACTTTACCCATGCTTGATTACTCTTAAGGTACGTTGCTCTTATAACAATAACAACAAATAGAAATTATTTGTTAACTTTATGTACATTAAGTAACAAAAATAAACATCAATCTTATTGAATTTATTAACTGGCCATTCCATATTTGTGCTACAATATGAGTGCTCAAGGTTTGAAGCAAAGAAGTATCCATTGGCTCTTCAAGAAATGGCTTTGTAGGATGAATAACCAGTTTTATAGGATGAACATCCGCTTCTTTGATGGATCAACTATTAGTTCATCTGTATATTCATCAACTTGTCATCTCCTTTTAAAGGTAGTCAGATGCTTTCGAATATCAACTGCAACAAATCCACCACCTCAACCAACGTCAGCTAATCTCATTCATGCCATATGTGTTTTACATATATTAAATGTTAACACATTAGCTTTTGAAGCAAATATACAAGACTCAATGTGTACATAATATTGATAATGACACACGTATTGAATATGAAACTTATTATGAGATTTTCAAGTTTTTGAAAATGCATTTTTGAAAATTTTTTTACATTTTCGGACATGCATTTTCGAAGACCTTTAAAGGTTTTTGGACATACATTTCTAGAAACTTTAAAAAGATTCCAAACATACATTTCTGAAAACCTTTAAAAGCTTCTGAATATGCATTTTCGAAAACTTTTGAAAGTTTTTAGAAATGAATATCCAAAAATTTTTCAAAGTTTTCAAAAATGCATTTTGAAAGTTTTTCTAATGTTTAAAAAATGCATTTCTAAAAACTTAAAATAATTTTTAGAAATTCATTTCCTGAAGCTATGAATTGTCACATCGATTTCACCTAAGATTTTTTAAAATTCAATGATAAAATCAAATTAACTTAAAACAAAAACAAATAAATTACCTATGATTAGAAGTTTTATAACTTGATTTTCCTTGATTTCCTTGAATTTAAGTTAAATTTTAAGTTGATTTTTTTTTTGAAAAATTAGGTTTGAGGCTAGAGAGAATCAGGAGAGGTGTGAATAAGGGGAGAATTAGGGGTATAATCGAACGAGTTCGAGCTCATACAATACCAAACTCAAGCTCAAACTTAACAATGAATTTGAAGCTCAAAATTCGATTTGAGCTCAATCGAATTCTATTTTTTTAGCTCATTCTCGACTCAAAATAGAAATCAAACTACTCTAGTTTGCTCGATTAGACTCGATTAACATATAAAAATATGCTCAGTTCTTATACTCAATAAAAGCTCAATTATTTGTACTTGAACTTGAGCTTGAGTTTGAGATTTTTTTCAACTATTTTTTATCAAACCTAATAAATATTATATTTTCAAGATAATAATAATAATAATTGTAGACACCTTACTTTGTCCGAGCCTAAACCCATTGGGTTCAATAGGGGACTGGGCCTAAACTTGTTGGGCTTAGCTCAGATATAGTCTAAATGGGTAAGCCCATTTGCATTTTATTTTTATTTTTTATTTATTTATTAATTTTTATTAATTTTTATTTTTATTTTATCATTTATCTGTTAATATTTTTTATTTATCTATTAATATATATGTTTTTATTATTTATCTATTATTATTATTATTATTTTCTTTTTTATATTTTTCTTGATTGATTTTTGGCTATGATTAAGATAAAAAAAATGGATTTGATCGTGAAATTAGAGGCTGACAGAATTGGGATTAGATTCAAAGACTTGAATCCAAATCCCAAATGGAGTTGGGATTGATCAGAAACTCTTCTGATCAATCCCTAAAAATAGGTTCATAAGACACACAAACACAGAGAGAAGGAAACAAAGAGGTGAAATAGAAGCAAAAAGTGTTTAAAGGTAGTATAGCATTTTTAGAAGATTTTTTTTATTTTTTGGAGTTTCTTTTTTGAAAAATTTTTAGAAAATTTTCAGAATCCGATGAAATTTTTTGGCGAACTTTAAATTTTTCGATGAGTTTTTCGATCAGATTTGAAGATTTCGGTGGCTTTTTCCAGATTTTGGTAAAAATTCAACTGAAATCTATGATTGTTTAGAGAAAAAAAAGAGAAAAGAGGGAAAGGAGAGAGAGAGAGAGGGAAGGAGGCAATCTGCGAAAAACGGAGGTGGGAGTCTTTTATACCCTACTAAAATGACGTCGTTTTTGTATTAGTAAACTCAAAGGATCCACATGTTTTGTCAAGATTCGACCTGACCTGTAGTGCACTCGAACCAGCGACCCGCTTCTTCTCCTAGGTTTCAACCGAGCCGAGCCGAAACTCTGAGCCGCGCGTTTAAGCCGTGATTTATATCTTGAGCCGAGCCGTTTTCGAATTTTTTTGGTATTTTCTTATTTATTTTATTTAAGTATTTTATTTATTTGTTTTTTAATTATTAAATTAAAAATAATGTAAAATAAAGTAAAAATAAAAATTTTAGGAATGAATATTAATTATCTAATGATGGAATTTATAAAAATTTCAAATGATAAATTTTTATAAAATTCTTAAGTGAGAAATTTTATCTAAATTTATACTAAATTGTGCAATAATATAGATAAAATTTCAATAACAATAATTAATATTTATTTTCAAACAAAAAAATTAAAAACATAAAAAGCATAAAAATATAAAATTTTTGGAATTAAATACAAATTACTAAATGATGAGATTCTTATAAATTTTAAATGGTAAATTTCTAAGAAATCTCTAAGTGAGAAATTTTCTCTAAATTTGGCCCAAATGGTGGAATGATTTAGATGAAATTTTAATACAAGTAATTGTATTCTTTTCCAAATAAAGATTTGGATTGAAAATATTTGATAATTATCTAAAGATGAGATTCTTAGAAATTTTAAATGGTAAATTTTTAATAAATCTCTAGGTGAAAAATTTTCTCCAAATTTAACCCAAATGGTGGAATAATTTAGATGAAATTTCAATAAAAATAATTGTCATATTATTTTCTTTCCAAGAAAAAAAAAGAGAGAATTTTTAAATAGGCCAAATGGTGAAAATTTTAGAAATTCAAAAGAGAAAATATTTTTAATTTGGCCCAAATGGTGGAATAATTAGATTTATTTTCAACAAAAATTGATAATAATAAATAAATCCTTTTCTGACGACAGAGCCTCTTCAAGAAATCAAATGAGATACTTGAATACTCTTGAGGTGATGAAGTATTTTTTAAGAGTTCTACCAGATTGATAGAGAATCTTAAAAATTGTTTCCAATATTTAACATAAAATTTGAAACCATTAGACTTCGAACCTTAGGATAAATTTGAAATAATATGGTACCATCCCTTGGATGGGGCATGTTGGGGGTGCTATAACTTTCCCATATGTAACCGAACTTTCAAACCTTATTCTGGTTAGTAAACCCGAACCTATTCTTTTAGGGACCCTTAATCAAGCTTAGAAGTTCCTTAAAAGGATAGATTCCCTAGGTGACCAATCACACCTAATAAAAGATTGGTGGCGACTCCATTTATTTGTTAAATCTACCTATAGATTTTTGGATCTATATGTTATGACAATAATAATAACTTACACAACAACCAAATCCAAGCAAATAAAAGTCTCTCATTAAATGATTCAAATACAACACACAAATAAAAGACATAATTAAGCTTAAAAATTAAAGTTTTAATTGAAGAAAATAAATATCCAAGAAAATAAATCCACACACAAGTTACAATAAATCAACAACAATATATATGCTTGTACAGGTGCCTTCACAATATTATGTCTTCAAATGAACATTTAGCTTATTTTTTTCCAACAAACCTACAAAAAAGAATAATTACAAACAAACAAACAAATTACAATTCTTTTAAAGCATATTTTACACAGTTTCATATCTTTTACAATCATATTTTACACAACTTCATATATTGATCTTGTAAAGACCCAAACTAATCTTGGAAAGCAAATATTTGATCTATTAATTAATAATTAAGATAACAACAATCATAATCTTATAGTCATGACATGTGTTTATAAGCAACCCATAGTTGTTTTTTTAACTAATATAAGCACACGTAAAAGCTTTAGTCGACTACCCAAGTAAGACTAAGTTGCCAGATTTAGGGTGTCATAAAAAATTATAAAAAAAATAAATGAAATCATTTGA